>JASTWF010000165.1:234460-452252 GCA_030390025.1 Squalus acanthias | reverse complement strand
AGACAGGGTCTAGTGTAATCCAAACAGATACAGGGTCTAGTGTAATATAAACATAGACAGGGCCCAGTGTAATATACACAGAGACAGGGTTTAGTGTAATATAAAGGGAGACATGGTCTAGTGTAATATAAACTGAGACAGGGTCCAGTGTATTATAAAGTGAGACAGGTTCTAGTGTCATATAAACAGAGACAGGGTCTAGTGTCGTAGAAACAGAGACAGGGTCGAGTGTAATTTAAACAGAGACAGGGTCTTGTGTAATCTAAACAGAGACAGCGTCCTGTGTAATATAAACAGAGACAGGGTCCAGTGTAATATAAACAGAGACAGGGTCTGGTGTAATATAAACAGAGACAGGGTCCTGTGTAATATAAACAGAGACAGGGTCTAGTGTAATATAAACAGAGACAGGGTCCAGTGTAATATAAACAGAGACAGGGTCCAGTGTAATATAAACAGAGACAGGGTCTAGTGTAATATAAACACAGACAGGGTCTAGTGTAATTTAAACAGACAGAATCTACTGCAATATAAACAGAGACATGGTCTACTGTAATATAAACAGCGACAGGGTCGAGTGTAATATAAAGAGAGACAGGGTCTACTGCAATATAAACAGAGACAGGGTCTAGTGTAATCCAAACAGAGACAGGGTCTAGTGTAATATAAACATAGACAGGGCCCAGTGCAATATAAACAGAGACAGGGTTTAGTGTAATATAAAAAGAGACAGGGTCTAATGTAATATAAAGGGAGACAGGGTCTAGTGTAATATAAACTGAGACAGGGTCCAGTGTATTATAAAGTGAGACAGGTTCTCGTGTCATATAAACAAAGACAGGGTCTAGTGTCATAGAAACAGAGACAGGGCCTAGTGTAATATAAACAGAGACAGGGCCTCGTGTAATATAAACAGAGACAGGGTCTCGTGTAATACAAACAGAGACAGGGCCTAGTGTAATATAAACAGAGGCAGGGTCTATTGTAATATAATGAGAGACAGGGTCTAGTGTAATATAAACAGAGACAGGGTCTGGTGTCATATAAACAGAGACATGGTCTAGTCTAATATTAACAGACACAGTGTCTAGTGTAATATAAACAAAGACATGGTCTAGTGTAATTTAAACAGAGACAGCGTCTAGTCTAATATAAACAGACAGGGTCTCGTGTAATATTAACTGAGACAGGGTCCAGTGTATTATAAAGTGAGACCGGTTCTAGTGTAATATAAACAGAGACAGGGTCTAGTGTCATAGAAACAGAGACAGGGTCTAGTGTAATATAAACAGAGACAGGGTCTTGTGTAATATAAACAGAGACAGGGTCTTGTGTAATATAAACAGAGACAGGGTCTAGTGTAATATAAACGGAGACAGGGTCTAGTGTAATTTAAACAGAGACATGGTCTAGTGTAATATAAACAGAGACAGGGTCTAGTGTAATTTAAACAGAGACAGGGTCTAGTGTAATATAAACAGAGACAGGGTCTAGTGTAATATAAACAGAGACAGGGTCGAGTGTAATATAAACAGAGACAGGGTCTAATGTAATTTAACCAGAGACAGGTTCTAGTGTAATATAAACAGAGACAGGGTCTCGTGTAATATAAACAGAGACAGGGTCTAGTGTAATATAAACAGAGACAGGGACAAGTGTAATATAAACAGAGACAGGGTCTAGTGTAATATAAACAGAGACAGGATCTAGTGTAATATAAACAGAGACAGGGTCTACTGTAATATAAACAGAGACAGGGTCTAGTGTAATATAAACAGAGACAGGGTCGAGTGTAATATAAACAGAGACAGGGACAAGTGTAATATAAACAGAGACAGGGTCTAGTGTAATATAAACAGAGACAGGGTCCAGTGTAATATAAAAAGAGACAGGGTCTAATGTAATATAAACAGAGACAGGGTCTAGTGTAATATAAACAGAGACAGGGTCGATTGTAATTTAAACAGAGACAGGGTCCTGTGTAATATAAACAGAGACAGGGTCCAGTGTAATATAAACAGAGACAGGGTCTACTGTAATATAAACAGAGACAGGGTCTAGTGTAATATAAACAGAGACAGGGTCTCGTGTAATATAAACACAGACAGGGTCTAGTGTAATTTAAACAGAGACAGAATCTACTGCAATATAAACAGAGACAGGGTCTAGTGTAATATAAACAGCGACAGGGTCGAGTGTAATATAAAGAGAGACAGGGTCTACTGCAATATAAACAGAGACAGGGTCTAGTGTAATCCAAACAGAGACAGGGTCTAGTGTAATATAAACATAGACAGTGCCCAGTGCAATATAAACAGAGACAGGGTTTAGTGTAATATACAAAGAGACAGGGTCTAATGTAATATAAAGGGAGACAGGGTCGAGTGTAATATAAACTGAGACAGGGTCCAGTGTATTATAAAGTGAGACAGGTTCTAGTGTCATATAAACAAAGACAGGGTCTAGTGTCATAGAAACAGAGACAGGGCCTAGTGTAATATAAACAGAGACAGGGCCTCGTGTAATATAAACAGAGACAGGGTCTAGTGTAATACAAACAGAGACAGGGCCTAGTGTAATATAAACAGAGGCAGGGTCTATTGTAATATAAAGAGAGACAGGGTCTAGTGTAATATAAACAGAGACAGGGTCTGGTCTAATTTTAACAGACACAGTGTCTGGTGTAATATAAACAAAGACAGGGTCTAGTGTAATATAAACAGAGACAGGGTCTAGTGTAATTTAAACAGAGACATGGTCTAGTGTAATATACACAGAGACAGGGTCTAGTGTAATTTAAACAGAGACAGGGTCTAGTCTAATATAAACAGACAGGGTCTCGTGTAATATTAACTGAGACAGGGTCTAGTGTAATATAAACAGAGACAGGGTCTAGTGTAATTTAAACAGAGACAGGGTCTAGTGTATATAAACAGAGACAGGGTCTATTGTAATATAAACAGAGACAGGGTCTAGTGTAATATAAACAGAGACAGGGTCTAGTGTATATAAACAGAGACAGGGTCTATTGTAATATAAACAGAGACAGGGTCCTGTGTAATATAAACAGAGACAGGGTCTAGTGTAATATAAACACAGACAGGGTCTAGTGTAATTCAAACAGAGACAGGATCTACTGTAATTTAAACAGAGACAGGGTCTAGTGTAATATAAACATAGACAGGGCCCAGTGCAATATAAACAGAGACAGGGTTTAGTGTAATATAAAAAGAGACAGGGTCTAATGTAATATAAAGGGAGACAGGGTCTAGTGTAATATAAACTGAGACAGGGTCCAGTGTATTATAAAGTGAGACAGGTTCTAGTGTCATATAAACAAAGACAGGGTCTAGTGTCATAGAAACAGAGACAGGGCCTAGTGTAATATAAACAGAGACAGGGCCTCGTGTAATATAAACAGAGACAGGGTCTAGTGTAATACAAATAGAGACAGGGCCGACTGTAATATAAACAGAGGCAGGGTCTATTGTAATATAAAGAGAGACAGGGTCTAGTCTAATATAAACAGAGACAGGGTCTAGTGTAATATAAACGCAGACAGGGTCTAGTGTAATTTAAACAGAGAAATGGTCTAGTGTAATATAAACAGAGACAGGGTCTAGTGTAATTTAAACAGAGACAGCGTCTAGTCTAATATAAACAGACAGGGTCTCGTGTAATATTAACTGAGACAGGGTCTAGTGTAATATAAACAGAGACAGGGTCCAGTGTATTATAAAGTGAGACCGGTTCTAGTGTCATATAAACAGAGACAGGGTCTAGTGTCATAGAAACAGAGACAGGGTCTAGTGTAATATAAACAGAGACAGGGTCTTGTGTAATATAAACAGAGACAGGGTCTAGTGTAATATAAACGGAGACAGGGTCTAGTGTAATTTAAACAGAGACATGGTCTTGTGTAATATAAACAGAGACAGGGTCTAGTGTAATTTAAACAGAGACAGGGTCTAATCTAATATAAACAGACAGGGTCTCGTGTAATATAAACAGAGACAGGGTCCTGTGTAATATAAACAGAGACAGGGTCCAGTGTAATATAAACAGAGACAGGGTCTAGTGTAATATAAACAGAGACAGGGTCTAGTGTAATATAAACACAGACAGGGTCTAGTGTAATATAAACAGAGACAGGATCTACTGTAATTTAAACAGAGACAGGGTCTAGTGTAATATAAACAGAGACAGGGTCTACTGTAATATAAACAGAGACAGGGTCTAGTGTAATATAAACAGAGACAGGGTCTAGTGTAATTTAAACAGAGACAGGGTCCTGTGTAATATAAACAGAGACAGGGTCCAGTGTAATATAAACAGAGACAGGGTCTACTGTAATATAAACAGAGACAGGGTCTAGTGTAATATAAACAGAGACAGGGTCTAGTGTAATATAAACACAGACAGGGTCTAGTGTAATTTAAACAGAGACAGAATCTACTGCAATATAAACAGAGACAGGGTCTAGTGTAATATAAACAGCGACAGGGTCGAGTGTAATATAAAGAGAGACAGGGTCTACTGCAATATAAACAGAGACAGGGTCCAGTGTAATCCAAACAGAGACAGGGTCTAGTGTAATATAAACATAGACAGGGCCCAGTGCAATATAAACAGAGACAGGGTTTAGTGTAATATAAAAAGAGACAGGGTCTAATGTAATATAAAGGGAGACAGGGTCTAGTGTAATATAAACTGAGACAGGGTCCAGTGTATTATAAAGTGATACAGGTTCTAGTGTCATATAAACAAAGACAGGGTCTTGTGTCATAGAAACAGACACAGTGTCTAGTGTAATATAAACAAAGACAGGGTCTAGTGTAATATAAACGGAGACAGGGTCTAGTGTAATTTAAACAGAGACATGGTCTAGTGTAATATAAACAGAGACAGGGTCTTGTGTAATTTAAACAGAGACAGCGTCTAGTCTAATATAAACAGACAGGGTCTCGTGTAATATTAACTGAGACAGGGTCTAGTGTAATATAAACAGAGACAGGGTCTTGTGTAATTTAAACAGAGACAGGGTCTAGTGTAATATAAACAGAGACAGGGTCTACTGTAATTTAACCAGAGACAGGGCCTAGTGTAATATAAACAGAGACAGGGTCCAGTGTAATATAAACAGAGATAGGGTCTTGTGTAATATAAACAGAGACAGGGTCTAGTGTAATTTAAACAGAGACAGGGTTTTGTGTAATCTAAACAGAGACAGGGTCAAGTGCAACATAAACCGAAACAGGGTCTAGTGTAATATAAACAGACAGGGTCTAGTGTAATATAAACAGAGACAGAGTCTAGTGTAATATAAACAGAGACAGGGTCTAGTGTAATTTAAACAGAGACAGGGTCCTGTGTAATATAAACAGAGACAGGGTCCAGTGTAATATAAACAGAGACAGGGTCTACTGTAATATAAACACAGACAGGGTCTCGTGTAATTTAAACAGAGACAGAATCTACTGCAATATAAACAGAGACAGGGTCTAGTGTAATATAAACAGCGACAGAGTCGAGTGTAATATAAAGAGAGACAGGGTCTTGTGTAATCCAAACAGAGACAGGGCCCAGTGTAATATAAACAGAGACAGGGTCTAGTGTAATATCAACAGAGACAGGGTCTAGTGTAATATAAACAGAGACAGGGTACAGTGTAATATAAACAGAGACAGTGTCTAGTGTAATATAAACAGAGACAGGGTCTAGTGTAATATAAACCGAGAAAGGGCCTAGTGTAATATAAACAGAGACAGGGTCTAGTGTAACATAAACAGAGACAGGGTCTCGTGTAATATAAACAGAGACAGGGTCTAGTGTAATATAAACAGAGACAGGGTCTAGTGTAATATAAACAGAGACAGGGTCTAGTGTAATATAAACCGAGAAAGGGCCTAGTGTAATATAAACAGAGACAGGGTCTAGTGTAACATAAACAGAGACAGGGTCTCGTGTAATATAAACAGAGACAGGGTCTAGTGTAATGCAAACAGAGACTGGGCCTTGTGTAATATAAACAGAGACAGAGTCTAGTGTAATATAAACAGGTACACGGTCTAGTGTAATACAAAAAAGACAGGGTCTAGTGTAATATAAACAGAGACAGGGTCTAGTGTAATATAAACAGAGACAGGGTCTAGTGTAATATAAACAGAGACAGGGTCTAGTTTAATATAAACCGAGAAAGGGCCTAGTGTAATATAAACAGAGACAGGGTCTAGTGTAACATAAACAGAGACAGGGTCTTGTGTAATATAAACAGAGACAGGGTCTAGTGTAATGCAAACAGAGACTGGGCCTTGTGTAATATAAACAGAGACAGAGTCTAGTGTAATATAAACAGGTACACGGTCTAGTGTAATACAAAAAAGACAGGGTCTAGTGTAATACAAACAGAGACAGGGCCTAGTGTAATATAAACAGAGACAGGGTCTAGTGTAATATAAACAGAGACAGGGTCTATTGTAATACAAAGAGAGACAGGGTCTAGTGTCATAGAAACATAGAAACATAGAAAATAGGTACAGGAGTAGACCATTCGGTCCTTCGAGCCTGCACCGCCATTCAATGCGTTCATGGCTGAACATGCTAACTCAGTACCCCATTCCTGCTTTCTCGCCATACCCCTTGATCCCCCTCGTTGTGAGTGTTATATCTAACTCCCTTTTGAATATTTTTAGCGAACTGGCCTCAACAACCTTCTGTGGAAGAGAATTCCATAGATTCACCACTCTCTGGGTGAAGAAGTTCCTACTCAGCTCAGTCTTAAATGGCTTCCCCTTAATCCTTAGACTGTGACCCCTGGTTCTAGTTTTCCCTAACATTGGGAACATTCTGCCTGCATCTAATTTGTCTAAACCAGTCAGGATTTTAAATGTCTCTATAAGATCCCTCCTCATTCTTCTGAACTCCAGAGGATACAAGTTCAGTTGACCCAATCTTTCTTGATATGTCAGTCCGGCCATCCCAGGAATCAATCTAGTGAACGTTCGCTGCACTCCCTCAATAGCAAGAATGTCCTTCCTTAAGTTCGGAGACCAAACTGCGCAAATACTCCAGGTGTGGCCTCACCAAGGCCCTGTACAACTGCAGCATCACCTCCCTACTCCTGTCCTCAAATCCCCTTACTATGAAGGCCATCATTCCGTTTGCTTTCTTGACTGCCTCCTGCACTTGCATTCCCACCTTCAGTGACTGATGTACCATGACGCCCAGGTCTCGTTGCACCTCCCCTTTCCCTAATCTGCCACCATTCAGGTAATAGTCCGCCTCTCTATTTTTACCACCAAAGTGGATAACCTCACATTTATCCACATTGTACTTCATCTGCCATACATTTGCCCATTCACCCAACCTGTCCAAGTCACTCTGTAGCCTCCTAGCATCCTCCTCATTGTTCACACTGCCTCCCAATTTAGTGTCACCTGCAAATTTGGAGATATTACATTTAATCCCTTCGTCCAAATCATTAATATATAATGTAAACAGCTGGGGTCCCAGCACCGAACCCTGCGGTACCCCGCTGGTCACTGCCTGCCATTCTGAAAAGTACCCATTTACTCCTACTCTTTGTTTCCTGTGTGCCAACCAGTTCTCAATCCACGTCAACACATTACCCCCAATCCCATGTGCTTTAACTTTGCTCACCAATCTCTTGTGTGGAACCTTGTCGAAGGCCTTCTGAAAGTTCAAATACACCACATCTACTGGTTCCCCCCTGTCCACCCTATTGGAAACATCCTCAAAAAATTCCAGAAGATTTGTCAAGCATGATTTCCCTTTCACAAATCCATGCTGACTTGGACCGATCATGTCGCCACTTTCCAAATGGTCTGTTATGACATCTTTAATAATTGCTTCCATCATTTTACCCACGACCGATGTCAGGCTGACCGGTCTATAATTCCCTGCTTTCTCCCTCCCTCCTTTTTTAAAAAGAGGGGTTACATTGGCCACCCTCCACTCCATCGGAACTGATCCAGAGTCTAAGGAATGTTGGAAAATGATCGTCAATGCATCCATTATTTCCAAGGCCACCTCCTTAAGTACTCTGGGATGCAGACCATCAGGCCCCGGGGATTTTTCAGCCTTCAGTCCCATCAATTTCCCCAATACCTTTTCCCTCAGCTCCTCCCTCTTACCAGATCCTCTGACCCCTTTTATTTCCAGAAGGTTGTGTGTGTCCTCCACAGTAAACACCGAACCAAAGTACTTGTTCAATTGATCTGCCATTTCCTTGTTCCCCATTATGACTTCCCCTGTTTCCGACTGCAGGGGACCTACGTTTGTTTTTACTAACCTCTTTCTTTTTACATATTTATAGAAGCTTTTGCAGTCCATTTTAATGTCCTCTGCAAGCTTCCTTTCATATTTTATTTTCCCTGCCCTAATCAAACCCTTCGTCCTCCTCTGCTGAGTTTTGAAGTTCTCCCAGTCCCCGGGTTTGCTGCTACTTCTGGCCAATTTGTATGCAACTTCCTTGGTTTTAATACTATCCCTGATTTCCCTTGTTAGCCATGGTTGAGCCTTCCCTTTTTTATTTTTACGCCAGACAGGGATGTACAATTGCTGTAGTTCATCCATGCGATCTCTAAATGTCCGCCATTGCCCTTCCACTGATAACCCCTTAAATATCGCTTGCCAATTTAACCTCGCCAATTCACGCCTCATACCCTCAAAGTTGCCCTTATTTAAGTTCTGGACCATGGTCTCTGACTTAACTGTTTCCTTCTCCATCCTAATGTAGAACTCCATCATACTATGGTCACTCTTCCCCAGGGGGCCTCGTACCACAAGATTGCCGATTAGTCCTTCCTCATTACACAACACCCAGTCCAGGATGGCCTCCCCTCGAGTTGGTTCCTCAACATATTGGTTTAGGAAACCATCCCTTAAACACTCCAGGAAATCCTCCTCCACCGTATTGCTTCCAGTTTGAGTAGCCCAATCTATATGCATATTAAAGTCACCCATGATAACTGCCGTGCCTTTTTTGCACGCACCTCTGATTTCCTGTTTCATACCCTCCCCCACCTCACTACTGCTGTTTGGAGGTCTGTACACAACTCCCACTAACGTTTTCTGCCCTTTGGTGTTCTGCAGCTCAACCCATATTGATTCCACATCCTCCAAGCTGATGTCCTTCCTAGCTATTGCATTAATCTCCTCTTTAACCAGCAATGCTACCCCACCCCCTTTTCCTTTTATTCTATCCTTTCTGAATGTTGAATACCCCTGGATGTTCAGTTCCCAGCCTTGATTGTTCTGGAGCCACGTCTCTGTAATCCCACTCACATCGTATCCGTTAACATCTATTTGCACAGTCAATTCATCCACCTTATTACGGATACTCCTTGCATTAAGACACAGAGCCTTTAGGCTTATTTTATTAACATCCTTTGTCCTTTTAGGCTTATGATTTAGTATGGCCCTTTGTGTTTCTTGCCTTTGTTTACTCGGCCTTCCCCTATTGTTTCTCACCCTTCTAACATTTGTTTCTGACTGCATATTACTTCCCCCTGTTTCGCTACATAGGTTCCCCTTCCCCTGCCATATTAGCTTAAATCCTCCCGAACTGCTTTTGCAAATATTACCCCGAGGACATCGGTTCCAGTCCTGCCCAAGTGCAGACCGTCCCTTTTGTACAGGTCCCACTTCCCCCAGAACTGGTTCCAATGCCTCAGGAATTTGAATCCCCCCCTCCTGCACCACTGCTCAAGCCACGTATTCAATGTCACTATCCTGTTCTCTCTATTCTGATTAGCACGTGGCCCTGGTAGCAATCCAGAGATTACTACCTTAGAGGTCCTACTTTTTAATTTAGCTCCTAGCTCCCTAAATTCTGCTTGTAGGACCTCTTCCCGCTTTTTACAGGGTCGAGTGTCATATCAACAGAGACAGGGTCTAGTCTAATATTAACAGACACAGTGTCTAGTGTAATATAAACAAAGACAGGGTCTAGTGTAATATAAACGGAGACAGATCCTAGTGTAAATTAAACAGAGACAGGGTCTCGTGTAATATAAACAGAGACGGGTCTAGTGTAATTTAAACAGACACAGGGTCTAGTCTAATATAAACAGACAGGGTCTCGTGTAATATAAACAGAGACAGGGTCTAGTGTAATATAAACAGAGACAGAGTCCAGTGTAATATAAACAGAGACAGGGTCTAGTGTAATATAAACACAGACAGGGTCTAGTGTAATTTAAACAGGGACAGGATCAACTGTAATTTAAACAGAGACAGGGTCGAGTGTAATATAAACAGCGACAGGGTCTAGTGTAATATAAAGAGAGACAGGGTCTAGTGTAATCCAAACAGAGACAGGGTCTAGTGTAATATAAACAGAGACAAGGTCCAGTGTAATATAAACAGAGACAAGGTCCAGTGTAATATAAACAGAGACAGGGTCTAGTGTAATATAAACAGAGACAGGATCGAATGTAACATAAATAAAGACGGGGCCTAGTGTAATATAAACAGAGACAGGGTCTAGTGTAATATAAACAGAGACAGGGTCTAGTGTAATATAAACAGAGACAGGGTCGAGTGGAATATAAACAGAGACAGGGTCTAGTGTAATATATAAAGAGACAGGGTCTCATGTAATATAAACAGAGACAGGGTCTCGTGTAATATAAACAGAGACAGGATCTAGTCTAATATAAACAGACACAGGATCGAGTGTAATATAAACAGAGACAGGGTCTAGTGTCATATAAACAGAGACAGGGTCTCGTGTAATAAAAACAGAGACAGGGCCGAGTGTAATCTAAACAGAGACAGGGCCAAGTGTACAATAAACAGAGACAGGGCCAAGTGTAATATAAACCGAGACAGGGTCCAATGTAATATAAACAGAGACAGGGTCTAGCGTAATATAAACGGAGACAGGGTCTAGTGCAATATAAACAGAGACAGGGTCTAGTGTAATATAAACAGAGACAGAGCCGAGTGAAATATAAACAGAGACAGGGTCTAGTGTCATATAAACAGAGACAGGGTCTAGTGTCATATAAACAGAGACAGGGTCTCCTGTAATATAAACAGACACTGGGTCTAGTGTAATATAAACAGAGAAAGGGTCTAGTGTAATATAACCAGAGACATGGTCCAGTGTAATATAAAGAGAGACAGGGTCCAGTGTAATATAAACAGTGACAGGGTCTAGTGTAAAATCAACAGAGTGTCCAGTGTATTATAAAGTGAGACAGGTTCTAGTGTCACATAAACAGAGACAGGGTCTATTGTAATATGAACAGACACAGGGTCTAGTCTAATATTAACAGAGACAGTGTCTAGTGTAATATAAACAGAGACAGGGTCTAGTGTCATATAAACAGAGGCAGGGTCGAGTGTAAAATAAACAGAGACAGTGTCTAGTGTAATATAACCAGAGACAGGGTCGAGTGTAATATAAACAGTGACAGGGTCTAGTGTAATATAAACAGTGACAGGGTCTAGTGTAATATAAACAGTGACAGGGTCTAGTGCAATATAAACAGTGACAGGGTCTAGTGTAAAATCAACAGAGTGTCCAGTGTATTATAAAGTGAGACAGGTTCTAGTGTCACATAAACAGAGACAGTGTCTAGTGTCATATAAACAGAGGCAGGGTCGAGTGTAAAATAAACAGAGACAGGGTCGAGTGTAATATAAACAGAGACAGAGTCCAGTGTAATATAAACAGAGACAGGGTCTAGTGTAATATAACCAGAGATAGGGTTGAGTGTAATATAAACAGAGACAGGGTCTAGTGTAAAATAAACAGAGACAGGGTCTAATGTAATATAAAGAGAGACTGGGTCTAGTGTAATATAAACAGAGACAGGGTCTAGTGTAATATAAAGAGAGACAGGGTCTAGTGTAATATAAACAGAGACAGGGTCCAGTGTAAAATAAACAGAGACAGGGTCTCGTGTAATATAACCAGAGACAGGGTCGAGTGTAATATAAACAGAGACAGAGTCTAGTGTAATTTTAAGAGAGACAGGGTCTCGTGTAATATAAACAGAGACAGGGTCGATTGTAATATAAAGAGAGACAATGTCTAGTGTAATATAAACAGAGACAGGGTCTAGTGTAATATAAACAGAGACAGGGCCCAGTGTAATATAAACAGAGACAGGGCCCAGTGTAATGAAACAGAGACAGAGTCCAGTGTAATGTTAACAGAGACAGGGCCTAGTGTAATAGAAACAGAGACAGGGTCTAGTGTCATATAAACAGAGACAGGGTCTAGTGTAAAATCAACAGAGAGAGTGTCCAGTGTATTATAAAGTGAGACAGGTTCCAGTGTCACATAAACAGAGACAGGGTCTATTGTAATATGAACAGACACAGGGTCTCGTGTAATATAAACAGAGACAGGGTCTAGTGCAATATAAACAGAGACAGGGTCTAGTGCAATATAAACAGAGACAGGGCCTCGTGTAATATAAACAGAGACAGGGTCTAGTGTAATATAAACAGAGACAGGGCCTAGTGTAATCTACACAGAGACAGGGTCTAGTGTAATATAAACAGAGACAGGGTCTGGTGTAATATAAACAGAGACAGGGTCTAGGGCAATATAAACAGAGACAGGGTCTAGTGTAATATAAACAGAGACAGGGCCCAGTGTAATGAAACAGAGACAGGGCCTAGTGTAATATAAACAGAGACAGGATCTAGTGTAATATGGAGAGAGACAGGGTCTCGTGTAATATAAACAGACACAGGGTCTAGTCTAATATAAACAGAGACAGGGTCTAGTGAAATATAAACAGAGACAGGGTCTAGTGAAATATTAAGAGATACAGGGTATAGTGTAACATAAACAGAGACAGGGTCTAGTGTAATATAAACAGAGACATGGTCTCGTGTAACATAAACAGAGACAGGGTCTAGTGTAATATAACCAGAGACAGGGTCTAGTGTAATATAAACAGAGACAGGGTCCAGTGTAATACAAACAGAGACAGGGTCCAGTGTAATATAAACAGAGACATGGTCTAGTATAATATAAACAGAGACGTGGTCGAGTAGAATATAAAAAGAGACAGGGCCGAGTGTAATATAAACAGTGACAGGGTCTAGTGTTATAGGAACAGAGACAGGGTCCAGTTTAATATAATCAGAGACTGGGTCTAGCATAATATAAACAGAGACAGGGTCTAGTGTAATATAAACAGAGACACTGTCCAGTGTATTATAAAGTGAGACAGGTTCTAGTGTCATATAAACAGAGACAGGGTCTAGTGTAATATAAACAGAGACAGGGTCCAGTGTAACATAAACAGAGACAGCGCCTCGTGTAATATAAACAGAGACAGGGCCTCGCGTAATATAAACAGAGACAGGGTCTATTGTAATATAAAGGGAGACAGGGGCTAGTGCAATAGAAACAGAGACAGGGCCTCGTGTAATATAAGCAGAGACAGGGTCAAGTGTAATATAAACAGAGACAGGGTCCAGTGTAATATAAAGAGAGACAGGGTCTAGTGTAATATAAACAGAGACAGGGCCCAGTGTCATGAAACAGAGACAGGGTCTAGTGTAATATAAACAGAGACAGGGTCTAGTGTCATATAAACAGAGACAGGGTCTAGTGTCACATAAACAGAGACAGGGTCTACTGTAATATAAACAGAGACTGGGTCTAGTGTAATATAAACAGAGACAGGGTCTCGTGTAATATAACCAGAGACATGGTCAAGTGTAATATAAAGAGAGACAGGGTCTAGTGTAATATAAACAGAGACAGGGTCTAGTGTAATATAAACAGAGACAGGGTCTAATGTAAAATAAACAGAGAGAGTGTCCAGTGTATTATAAAGTGAGACAGGTTCTAGTGTCACATAAACAGAGACAGGGTCTATTGCAATATGAACAGACACAGGATCTAGTCCAATATTGAGAAGTCGCACAACACCAGGTTATAGTCCAACAGATTTATTTAATTTTACAAGCTTTCGAAGCAGTTCGCTCCTTCGTCAGGTAAGTTAGCAATGAGAGAATCTCCCAGAATTCACAATTTAAACCCAGACAAAATCTATTCACATTATTCCCTACAACAAAGAGCACAGCCAAGACAATGACATGTGTCCCAGGGGGTCCAACGTGTCAAACCAGCTGCTGGCTGCATATCCTGTCAATTTGTGTTCTTGTGTTAGTCTTTTTTAAAAAAAAACACCTGGGAAGACCGGCCATGATGTCAAGTCACGTTCTGTATCGTGACATGAACACGATATCGCGATTGAGGCCATCCTCATGAGTGCGGAACTTGGCTATCAGTTTCTGCTCTATGATTTTGCGCTAATATTCTAATATTAACAGAGACAGTGTCTAGTGTAATATAAACAGAGACAGGGTCTAGTGTCAGAAACTGAGGCAGGGTCGAGTGTAATATAAACAGAGACAGGGTCTCGTGTAATATAAACAGAGACAGGGTCTCGTGCAATATAACCAGAGACCGGGTCGAGTGTAATATAAACAAAGACAGGGTCTCGTGTAATATAAACAGAGACAGGGTCTAGTGTAATATAAACAGAGACAGGGTCTAGGGCAATATAAACAGAGACAGGGTCTAGTGTAATATAAACAGAGACAGGGCCCAGTGTAAAGAAACAGAGACAGGGTCTAGTGTCATATAAACAAAGACAGGGTCTAGTGTAATATAAACACAGGCAGGGTCTAGTGTAATATAAACAGAGACAGGGTCTTGTGTAATATAAAGAGGGACACGGTCCAGTGTAATATCAACAGAGACAGGGTCTAGAGTAATATAAACAGAGACAGGGCCCAGTGTCATGAAACAGAGACAGGGTCTCGTGTAATATAAACAGAGACAGGGTCTAGTGTAATATAGCCAGAGACATGGTCTAGTGTAATATAGCCAGAGACATGGTCTAGTGTAATATGGAGAGAGACAGGGTCTAGTGTAATATAAACAGAGACAGGGTCCAGTGTAAAATCAACAGAGAGAGTGTCCAGTGTATTATAAAGTGAGACAGGTTCCAGTGTCACATAAACAGAGACAGGGTCTATTGTAATATGAACAGACACAGGGTCTAGTCTAATATTAACAGAGACAGGGTATAGTGTAACATAAACAGAGACAGGGTATAGTGTAACATAAACAGAGACAGGGTCTAGTGTAATATAAACAGAGACAGGGTCTCGTGTAATATAAACAGAGACAGGGTCTAGGGCAATATAAACAGAGACAGGGTCTAGTGTAATCTAAACAGAGACAGGGTCTAGTGTAATATAAACAGAGACAATGTCTAGTGTAATATAAACAGAGACAGGGTCTAGTGAATATAAACAGAGACAGGGCCCAGTGTAATGAAACAGAGACAGGGTCCAGTGTAATGTAAACAGAGACAGGGCCTAGTGTAATGAAACAGAGACAGGGTCTAGTGTAATGTAAACAGAGACAGGGTCCAGTGTAATATAAACAGAGACAGGGTCAAGTGTCATATAAACAGAGACAGGGTCTACTGTAATATAAACAGAGACTGGGTCTAGTGTAATATAAACAGAGACAGGGTCTAGTGTAATATAACCAGAGACATGGTCCAGTGTAATATAAAGAGAGACAGGGTCTTGCGTAATATAAACAGAGACAGGGTCTAGTGTAAAATCAACAGAGAGCGTGTCCAGTGTATTATAAAGTGAGACAGGGCCTAGTGTAATATAAACAGAGACAGGGTCTAGTGTAATATAAACAGGTACAAGGTCTAGTTTAATACAAAAAACACAGGGTCTCGTGTAATATAAACAGAGACAGGTTCTAGTGTAACATAAACAGTGACAGGGTCTATTGTAATATAAAGGGAGACAGGGGCTAGTGCAATAGAAACAGAGACAGGGCCTCGTGTAATATAAGCAGAGACAGGGTCAAGTGTAATATAAACAGAGACAGGGTCCAGTGTAATATAAAGAGAGACAGGGTCTAGTGTAATATAAACAGAGACAGGACCTAGTGTAAAATAAACAGAGACAGAGACTAATCTAATATAAACAAAGACAGGGTCTAGTGTAATATAAACACAGGCAGGGTCTCGTGTAATATAAACAGAGACAGGGCCCAGTGTCATGAAACAGAGACAGGGTCTAGTGTCATATAAACAGAGACAGGGTCTACTGTAATATAAACAGAGACTGGGCCTAGTGTAATATAAACAGAGACAGGGTCTAGTGTCATATAAACAGAGACAGGGTCTAGTGTCACATAAACAGAGACAGGGTCTACTGTAATATAAACAGAGACTGGGTCTAGTGTAATATAAACAGAGACAGGGTCTAGTGTAATATAACCAGAGACATGGTCAAGTGTAATATAAAGAGAGACAGGGTCCAGTGTAATATAAACAGAGACAGGGTCTAATGTAAAATAAACAGAGAGAGTGTCCAGTGTATTATAAAGTGAGACAGGTTCTAGTGTCACAAAAACAGAGACAGGGTCTATTGTAATATGAACAGACACAGGATCTAGTCTAATATTAACAGAGACAGTGTCTAGTGTAATATAAACAGAGACAGGGTCTAGTGTCAGAAACTGAGGCAGGGTCGAGTGTAATATAAACATAGACAGGGTCTAGTGAAATATAAACAGAGACAGGGTCTAGTGAAATATTAAGAGATACAGGGTATAGTGTAACATAAACAGAGACAGGGTCTAGTGTAATATAAACAGAGACAGGGTCTCGTGTAATATAAACAGAGACAGGGTCTCGTGCAATATAACCAGAGACCGGGTCGAGTGTAATATAAACAGAGACAGGGTCTCGTGTAATATAAACACAGGCAGGGTCTAGTAATATATAAACAGAGACAGGGTCTAGGGCAATATAAACAGAGACAGGGTCTAGTGTAATATAAACAGAGACAGGGCCCAGTGTAAAGAAACAGAGACAGGGTCTAGTGTCATATAAACAATGACAGGGTCTAGTGTCATATAAACAGAGACAGGGTCGACTGTAATATAAACAGAGACTGGGTCTAGTGCAATATAAACAGAGACAGGGTCTAGTGTAATATAGCCAGAGACTTGGTCCAGTGTAAAATCAACAGAGAGCGTGTCCAGTGTATTATAAAGTGAGACAGGTTCCAGTGTCACATAAACAGAGACAGGGTCTATTGTAATATGAACAGACACAGGGTCTAGTCTAATATTAACAGAGACAGGGTATAGTGTAATATAAACAGAGGCAGTGTCTAGTGTAATATAACCAGAGACAGGGTCTAGTGTAATATAAACAGTGACAGGGTGTAGTGCAATATAAACAGAGACAGGGTCTAATGAAACAGAAAGAGAGGCAGCGCCTAGTGTAATATAAACAGAGACAGAGTCCAGTGTAATATGAACAGAGACAGGGTCCAGTGTAATACAAACAGAGACATGGTCTAGTATAATATAAACAGAGACGTGGTCTAGTATAATATAAAAAGAGACAGGGCCTAGTGTAATATAAACAGTGACAGGGTCTAGTGTTATATGAACAGAGACAGGGTCTAGTTTAATATAATCAGAGACTGGGTCTAGTATAATATAAACAGAGACAGTGTCCAGTGTATTATAAAGTGAGACAGGTTCTAGTGTCATATAAACAGAGACAGGGTCTAGTGTAATAGAAACAGAGACAGGGTCTCGTGTAACATAAACAGAGACAGGGCCTCGTGTAATATAAACAGAGACGGGGCCTCGTGTAATATAAACAGAGACAGGGCCTCGTGTAATATAAACAGAGACAGGGCCTCGTGTAATATAAACAGAGACAGGGCCTAGTGTAATATAAACAGTGACAGGGTCTAGTGTTATATGAACAGAGACAGGGTCTAGTGTAATCTAAACAGAGACAGGGTCTAGTGTAATATAAACAGAGACAGGGCCCAGTGTCATGAAACAGAGACAGGGTCCAGTGTAATGTTAACAGAGACAGGGCCTAGTGTAATAGAAACAGAGACAGGGTCTAGTGTAACATAAACAGAGACAGGGCCTCGTGTAATATAAACAGAGACAGGGCCTCGTGTAATATAAACAGAGACAGGGCCTCGTGTAATATAAACAGAGACAGGGTCTAGGGCAATATAAACAGAGACAGGGTCTAGTGTTATATGAACAGAGACAGGGTCTAGTGTAATCTAAACAGAGACAGGGTCTAGTGTAATATAAACAGAGACAGGGCCCAGTGTCATGAAACAGAGACAGGGTCCAGTGTAATGTTAACAGAGACAGGGCCTAGTGTAATAGAAACAGAGACAGGGTCTAGTGTAACATAAACAGAGACAGGGCCTCGTGTAATATAAACAGAGACAGGGCCTCGTGTAATATAAACAGAGACAGGGCCTCGTGTAATATAAACAGAGACAGGGTCTAGGGCAATATAAACAGAGACAGGGTCTAGTGTAATCTAAACAGAGACAGGGTCAAGTGTAATATAAACAGAGACACGGTCTAGTGTAATATCAACAGAGACAGGGTCTAGTGTAATATAAAAAGAGACAGGGTCTAGTGTAATATAACCAGAGACAGGGTCTAGTGTAATATAAACAGAGACAGGGCCCAGTGTCATGAAACAGAGACAGGGTCCAGTGTAATGTTAACAGAGACAGGGCCTAGTGTAATATAAACAGAGACAGGGTCTAGTGTAATATAAACAGAGACAGGGTCTAGTGTAATATAACCAGAGACATGGTCAAGTGTAATATAAAGAGAGACAGGGTCTAGTGTAATATAAACAGAGACAGGGTCTAATGTAAAATAAACAGAGAGAGTGTCCAGTGTATTATAAAGTGAGACAGGTTCTAGTGTCACATAAACAGAGACAGGGTCTATTGTAATATGAACAGACACAGGATCTAGTCTAATATTAACAGAGACAGTGTCTAGTGTAATATAAACAGAGACAGGGTCTAGTGTCAGAAACTGAGGCAGGGTCGAGTGTAATATAAACAGAGACAGGGTCTAGTGAAATATAAACAGAGACAGGGTCTAGTGAAATATTAAGAGATACAGGGTATAGTGTAACATAAACAGAGACAGGGTCTAGTGTAATATAAACAGAGACAGGGTCTCGTGTAATATAAACAGAGACAGGGTCTCGTGCAATATAACCAGAGACCGGGTCGAGTGTAATATAAACAGAGACAGGGTCTCGTGTAATATAAACAGAGACAGTGTCTAGTGTAATATAAACAGAGACAGGGTCTAGTGTCAGAAACTGAGGCAGGGTCGAGTGTAATATAAACAGAGACAGGGTCTAGTGTAATAGAAACAGAGACAGGGTCTAGTGTAACATAAACAGAGACAGGGCCTCGTGTAATATAAACAGAGACAGGGCCTCGTGTAATATAAACAGAGACAGGGTCCAGTGTAATATAAACAGCGACAGGGTCTAGTGCAATATAAACAGAGACAGGGTCGAGTGTAATATAAACAGAGACAGGGTCTCGTGTAATATAACCAGAGACATGGTCCAGTGTATTATAAAGTGAGATAGGGTCTAGTGTCATACAAACAGAGACAGGGCCAAGTGTAATATAAACAGAGACAGGGTCTAGCGTCATATAAACAGAGACAGGGTCTAGTTTCATATAAACAGAGACGGGGTCTAGTGTCATATAAACAGATACAGGGTCTACTGTAATATAAACAGAGACTGGGTCTAGTGTAATATAACCAGAGACATGGTCCAGTGTAATATAAAGAGAGACAGGGTCTAGTGTAATATAAACAGAGACAGGGTCTAGTGTAAAATCAACAGAGAGAGTGTCCAGTGTATTATAAAGTGAGATAGGGTCTAGTGTCACATAAACAGAGACAGGGTCTAGTGTCATACAAATGGAGACAGGGTCTAGTGTAATATAAACAGAGACAGGGCCTAGTGTAAAATAAACAGAGACAGAGACTAATCTAATAGAAACAAAGACAGGGTCTAGTGTAATATAAACACAGGCAGGGTCCAGTGTAATATAAACAGCGACAGGGTCTAGTGTAATATAAAGAGAGACAGGGTCTAGTGTAATATAAACAGAGACAGGGTCTCGTGTAATATAAACAGAAAGAGGGTCTCGTGTAATATAAGCACAGGCAGGGTCGAGTGTAATATAAAGAGAGACAGGGTCTCGTGTACTATAAAGAGGGACACGGTCTAGTGTAATATAAACAGTCCAACGCCGGCATCTCCACATCATAATATAAACAGAGACAGGGTCTAGTGCAACATAAACAGAGACAGGGTCTAGTGTAATATAAACAGAGACAGAGACTAGTCTAATATAAACAAAGACAGGGTCTAGTGTAATATAAACACAGGCAGGGTGTAGTGTAATATAAACAGAGACAGGATCTCGTGTAATATAAACAGAGACAGGGTCTAGTATAATATAAACAGAGACAGGGTCTAGTGTAATATAAACAGCGACCTGGGTCTAGTGTAATATAAACAGAGAGAGGGCCCAGTGTAATGAAACAGAGACAGGGCCCAGTGCAATATAAACCGAGACACTTTCCGCACTCAGAGCAGGTGAATGGCCTCTCCCCAGTGTGAACTCGCTGGAGTGTCAGCAGGTCGAATGACCGAGTGAATCCCTTCCCACACTCGGAGCAGGTGAATGGCCTCTCCCAAATGTGAAGCGATGATGAATTTCCAGCTCAGACGGGTAACTGAATCCCTTCCCACAGTCCCCACATTTCCACGGTTTCTCCATGGTGCGGGTGTCCTCTTGTCTCTCCAGGTTGGATGATCAGTTGAAGCCTCATCCACACACAGAACACGTGTAAGGTTTCTCCCCGCTGTCAATGGTGTGATGTGTTTTCAGACTGTGTAACTGGTTAAAGCTCTTTCCACAGTCAGTGCACTGGAACACTCTCACTCGGGTGTGTGTGTCTCGGTGCTTTTCCAGTCACACTGATGTCTGATATCTTTTCCCACAGACAAACATTTCTCCTTCCACATTCAAAGGCTGATGATATTCAGGTCCTGATGAATCGAGTGACTGTCAGATCTTGACGTGATGTTTGGTTTGAGATTCCCGTCTGTAAATCCTCCCTTTCTAATACCCTGTAAAAGGAGTTTACAAAACTCATCACTGTAAGTACATGACAGAAATTCAGAACAAACAATTCTAGTTTGCATGGAACATTCTTTCCTCTCTTGTTCCTCTGAAGCTGTAAATCCCCGTCCCACACATTGTCGCTCCTCCCTGTGTTAAATGCCAAACACATCGCCCGGCTCAAGACAGTTTGTCCTCCTCTCCCTGTTTTCACCACCAACTCTGGCTGGGTTCAGGTCTACACTCACTGGTTCCCCTCCCTCTCCTCCCCTGAAGGTGCTGACTCTGGCTGGGTTCAGTTCCACACTCACTGGTTCCACTCCCTCTCCTCCCCTGAAGGTGCTGACTCTGACTGGGTTCAGTTCCACACTCACTGGTTCCCCTCCCTCTCCTCCCCTGAAGGTGCTGACTCTGGCTGGGTTCAGTTCTGCACTCACTGGTTCCCCTCCCTCTCCTCCCCTGAAGGTGCTGACTCTGGCTGGGTTCAGTTCTGCACTCACTGGTTCCCCTCCCTCTCCTCCCCTGAAGGTGCTGACTCTGGCTGGGTTCAGTTCTACACTCACTGGTTCCCCTCCCTCTCCTCCCCTGAAGGTGCTGACTCTGGCTGGGTTCAGTTCACTCACTGAGATCCTGAAGCCCCGCCCACTATTGGTCCCTTTACAAAGATGGCGGCGCATGCGCTGTACTGCTCGATGAAACAAAACCCTCAGCTTTTTTGCAAAGATGGCCGCCGTTAACCCGGGCCTATTGCCGGGAAAAAGCCTCCGAGCTGCAAACACGGAACCTGTAGGTTCTCATTCGGGGCTTGCGGCCTGCACCAGGTGTTTATGAAGCTCACCCGCCGGGTTACCTCTCTGCGCCCCGCTGATTCGTAATCGACGCAAAAATCGCGACACCGACCTTTCAGCGCTTCCGCACTCGCACGGCCCTGATCACAGTGACACTGCGCATGCTCCAAATACAGGCGGGAACTGCGCCTGCGCACTGGGCTCCTCCAGTCTTGAATATTTTTATTCAGAAACAATAATACCTGTACAACTCATCAATTACATAGTAAATCCATTACATAGTAAATCCATTACATAGTAAATCCATTACATTCATCCATCACAGTAAAAAATAAAGCCTTAAAAACAGCCTTATAGTTAATATAAATGCAATGATTAATTTTAAAAATAATCAATAAAATACCCTTAAATACCACACAACTTTTTAGATTTAAAATAATAAATCTCAAAGTTAACTCCACATAAAACAGAAACCATTTCAACACCAGTGTACAAACACATAGCACCATCATAATCCAATTAAATGCTACAGTTAACATTTATTCCAATAAACCAAGAAAAAACCCGTTTTACGCCAGTCCTACTGGCATTGTTCGTTTGATCATTCATTCAATTGTTCGTTCGTTCATTCAAGCGTTCGTTCGATCGAGCGTAAGTTCCAATATGTATGTATGAATGCGTGCGTGCATATCATTTGTCTAAGTGCGCGCCTGCGTGCGTTCGCTCGATTATCGTTCGTTTGATCGTTCACCACGCGATCATTCGTTCGCTCGAGTGTAAGTTCCAATGTGCATGCTTGCGTTCGCTCGAATCGTTCGTTCGACCACTACCGCATGAGGTCGTTCGTTTGATCGAGCGTAAGTTCCAATATGTATGTCTGAATGCGTGCGTGCGTATCATTTGTCTAAGTGCGCGCCTGCATACGTTCGCTCGAATCGTTCGTTCTATCACTGCACAAGCGATCATTCTTTCAATCGAGTGTAAGTTCCAACATGCATAAATGCGTTCGTTCGAATCGTTCGTCCGTTCGTTCAATAAATTACCAATATTAATTTACTTTATCTTTTCAAACACACCAACACTAGACAATAACCTCAAAGTAAATTCCTACATAACCACCAATACATCATGTGCAAATTCCCACAGTCCTTATCAGAAAATCAATTAAGCTTCAAGTAAACTGCTTTCAAACAGAAAACCTGAAACCTTCCCAACAAAACAATTAAATACCAGTTCTCCGCCAGTCCGATTGGCAATCCATTAACGAATATCATTTGATGTTGTCGAACCATGTAAAGTCATAGTCCTTGTCCACAGTCTTCAGCCCTTCCACGGAAAAAGAAGCCATCCACTTCCTGAAATCCCGTAAAAAGACCGAACACTCAAATCTTCTTCTGCTTGCTGTTATCGCTGACAGGACCCAACCATCAAAGAATACTCATCATTCCTTACTGATATTAATTTGCTGGTGTCTTTTAATTTCCTTTTATTTTCCGTCTTTTAACCATTCACATTTTCCATCTTGTAACCGCTCACGCGTCACGTTACAGATGGAAACAGTTTGTCTTTCCTCCTCCAATATGGTGACGCATAAACCGGTCCCATGACCGAGAAAAAGCCTCACAGCTGCCGCCAGGCAGAGCAGATGCTGGGCCGCTGGAACTAATTCAGGCCCGAAACCATTCTGCAACTTTCAGAACCAGTGCAGCAATGCTCACCAACCGCATCTCCTGACTCCACCTCTGCCGACCAGCCGCCCCGCCCTGGGCCCCCCGCCTGGGGTTCTCCGTGCTGGGCCTCCCACCCAGGCCACTCTCCTCCGGGTCTTCCACACTGGGCCCTTCGCCCCGGCCCCTCTGTGCTGGAGTTCCCCACGAGCAGCTGGGCCTCTCGCTAACGCCCCGGCCCCTCTGCACTGGCAGCTGGGCCTCTCGCCTGCACCGGGAGTTGAATGAAGGTTTACTCTCCCGGGCACTAGGACCCGGTTGGGAACAGACACTGAAGCCCCGCCCACTCTTTGTTCCTGCCCAAGATGACCGCGCATGCGCTTTGTTACTCACTGAATCAAGATGGCGACCGTTATCCTGGGCCTGTGACCGGGAGAAGCCCCGAAGCTGCAAACGCGGGACCTTCAGGTTCTGATGAAAGGTCTCGACCTGAAACGTTAACGCTCTTTCTCTCTCCACGGATGCTGCCTGCCTGCTGAGTTTTTCCAGCGTTTTCTGTTATTTCGGATTTCCAGCATCCGCAGTATTTTGCTATCGTACCTTCAGGTTATTATTCGGGGCTTGCGGCCTCCACCAGTTGTTCATGAAGCCTCTCCGCCCACTCGCCGGGCCATTACTCCGCTCCGTCCGGCCGCTTCTAAGCGATTAACCCGAGCTGATCTGACTGGACACTCTTTCCTCTTTACTCGCCAATTACACACCGCGCATGCTCGAAACCCCTGGGCTCCTGTCGTCCCGGTGCGGCACATTCTCCCCCGCGGGGAATGCTGGGTAAAAACCCCGCCATTGAAAAGCCCCATCAGTGAATAGATAATATTAGTGAATGGAAAAGGATTTATTGGGTTTCCATTGAGCACAGAACCATTTTCATTGCTCACGGTGGCTAACACAACCCCAGCCCGCCCCAAGGACAAAATCCAGGCCCAGGCTGCAAGATTCTCAGCTCAACTCGGTGCTGTGTGAACGGGCTGCTCCGCATCCCGGCTGCTCGCGGGGAATGCCGGTGCGGAGGGCCCAGTGCAGAAGGCCCAAGGTGGAAGACCCGGAGGAGAGTGGCCTGGGCGGGAGGCCCAGCACGGAGAACCCCAGGCGGGGGGCCCAGGGCGGGGCGGCTGGTCGGCAGAGTTGGAGTCGGGAGATGCGGTTGGTGAGCATTGCTGCACTGGTTCTGAAAGTTGCAGAATGGTTTCGGGCCTGAATGAGTTCCAGCGGCCCAGCATCTGCTCTGCCTGGCGGCAGCTGTGAGGCTTTTTCTTGGTCATGGGACCGGTTTATGCGTCGCCATATTGGTGAAGGAAAGACAAATTGTTTCCATCTGTAATGGGGCGCGTGAGCGGTTACAAGATGGAAAATGTGAATGGTTAAAAGATGGAAAATAAAAGGAAATTAAAAGACAGAGCAAAGTAATATCAGTAAGGAATGATGAGTATTCTTTGATGGTCGGGTCCTGTGAGCGATAACAGCAAGCAGAAGAAGATTTGAGTGTTCGGTCTTTTTATGGGATTTCAGGAAGTGGATGGCTTCTTTTTCCGTGGAAGGGCTGAAGACTGTGGACAAGGACTATGACTTTACATGGTTCGACAACATCAAATGATATTCGTTAATGGATTGCCAATAGGACTGGCGTAGAACTGGTATTTAATTGTTTTGTTGGGAAGGTTTCAGGTTTTCTGTTTGAAAGCAGTTTACTTGGAGCTTAATTGATTTTCTGATAAGGATTGTGGGAATTTGCACATGGTGATGTATTGGTGGTTATGTAGGAACTTATTTTGAGGTTATTGTCTAGTGTTGGTGTGGCTGAAAAGATAAAGTAACTTAATATTGGTAAATTATTGAACGAACGGACGCTCGAGCGAACGAACGGACGAACGATTTGAACGAACGCATTCATGCATATTGGAACTTACACTCGATCGAACGAATGATCACTTGTGCAGTGATAGGACGAACGATTCGAGCGAACGCACGCAGGCACGCACTTAGACTATGCTACGCACGTACGCATTGAGACATACATAATGGAACTTACACTCGATCGAACGAACGACCTCTTGGGAGGTAGTGGTCGAACGAACGATTCGAGCGAACGCAAGCATGCACATTGGAACTTACACTCGATCGAACGAATGATTGCGTGGCGAACGATCAGACGAACGATTCGAGCGAACGCACGCAGGCACGCACTTAGACAACTGATACGCACGCACGCATTCAGACATATATATTGGAACTTACGCTCGATCGAACGAACGAACGAACGCTTGAATGAACGAACGAACAATTGAATGAATGATCGAATGATCGAACGAACAATGCCAGTAGGACTGGCGTAAAACAGGTTTTCTTGGTTTATTGGAATGGATGTTATCTGTGGCATTTGGTTGGATTGTGATGGTGCTGTGTGTTTGTACACTGGTGTTGAAATGGTTTGTTTTATGTGGATAATATTGGTAAATTATTGAACGAACGGACGCTCGAGTGAATGAACGGACGAACGATTCGAACGAACGCATTCATGCATATTGGAACTTACACTCGATCGAACGAATGATCACTTGTGTAGTGATAGGACGAACGATTCGAGCGAACGCACGCAGGCGCGCACTTAGACAAATGGTTCGCACGCACGCATTCAGACATACATATTGGAACTTACACTCGATCGAACGAACGACCTCTTGGGAGGTAGTGGTGGAACGAACGATTCGAGCGAACGCAAGCATGCACATTGGAACTTACACTCGATCGAACGAACGAACGAACGCTTGAATGAACAAACGAACAATTGAATGAATGAATGATCGAATGATCGAACGAACAATGCCAGTAGGACTGGCGTAAAACGGGTTTTTTCTTGGTTTATTGGAATAAATGTTATTTGTAGCATTTAATTGGATTATGATGGTGCTATGTGTTTGTACACTGGTGTTGAAATGGTTTTTGTTTTATGTGGAGTTAACTTTGAGATTTATTATTTTAAATCTAAAAAGTTGTGTGGTATTGTTTAAGGGTATTTGTACTGTAAACATTATTGATTATTTGTAAAATTAATCATTGCATTTATATTAACTATAAGGCTGTTTTTAAGGCTTTATTTTTTACTGTGATGGATGAATGTAATGGATTTACTATGCAATGGATTTACTATGTAATTGATGAGTTGTACAGGTATTATTGTTTTTGAATAAAAATATTTGAACCATGTTCATTGCTCACACAACCACAGTCCGCCCCAAGGACAAAATCCAAGCCCAGGCTGCAAGATTCTCAGCTCAGTTTGGTGCTGTGTGAACGGGCTGCTCCACATCCCAGCTGCTCGCGGGGAATGCCGGTGCGGAGGGCCCAGTGCAGAAGGCCCGGGGAGGAAAGGCTGTGAGATTTTCAACTCAGCTTAACTAGGTGCTGTGTGAACGGGCTGCTCCGCATCCCGGCTGCTCGCGGGGAATGCCGGTGCGGAGGGCCCGGTGCAGAAGGCCCAAGGTGGAAGACCCGGAGGAGAGTGGCCTGGGCGGGAGGCCCAGCACGGAGAACCCCAGGCGGGGGGTCCAGGGCGGGGCAGCTGGTCGGCAGAGGTGGAGTCGGGAGATGCGGTTGGTGAGCATTGCTGCACTGGTTCTGAAAGTTGCAGAATGGTTTCGGGCCTGAATGAGTTCCAATGGCCCAGTATCTGCTCTGCCTGGCGGCAGCTGTGAGGCTTTTTCTTGGTCATGGGACCGGTTTATGCGTCGCCATATTGGTGAAGGAAAGACAAATTGTTTCCATCTGTAATGGGGTGCGTGAGCAGTTACAAGATGAAAAATGTGAATGGTTAAAAGACGGAAAATAAAAGGAAATTAAAAGACAGAGCAAAGTAATATCGGTAAGGAATGATGAGTATTCTTTGATGGTTGGGTCCTGTGAGCGAGAACAGCAAGCAGAAGATTTGAGTGTTCGGTCTTTTTATGGGATTTCAGGAAGTGGATGGCTTCTTTTTCCATGGAAGGGCTGAAGACTGTGGACAAGGACTATGACTTTACATGGTTCGACAACATCAAATGATATTCGTTAATGGATTGCCAATAGGACTGGCGTAGAACTGGTATTTAATTGTTTTGTTGGGAAGGTTTCAGGTTTTCTGTTTGAAAGCAGTTTACTTGAAGCTTAATTGATTTTCTGATAAGGATTGTGGGATTTTGCACATGATGTATTGGTGGTTATGTAGGAATTTACTTTGAGGTTATTGTCTAGTGTTGGTGTGTTTGAAAAGATAAAGTAAAGATATTGGTAATTTATTGAACGAACGGACGCTCGAGTGAACGAACGGACGAACGATTCGAACGAACGCATTCATGCATATTGGAACTTACACTCGATCGAACGAATGATCACTTGTGCAGTGATAGAACGAAGGATTCGAGCGAACGCATGCAGGCGCGCACTTAGACAAATGATACGCACGCACGCATTCATTCATACATATTGGAACTTACGCTCGATCAAACGAATGACCTCATGGGGTAGTGGTCGAACGAACGATTCGAGCGAACGCAAGCATGCACATTGGAACTTACACTCGAGCGAACGAATGATCGCATGGTGAACGATCAAACGGATTATGATGGTGCTATGTGTTTGTACACTGGTGTTGAAATGGTTTTTGTTTTATGTGGATTTAACTTTGAGATTTATTGTTTTAAATCTAAAAAGTTGTGTGGTATTGTTTAAGGGTATTTGTACTGTAAACATTATTGATTATTTGTAAAATTAATCATTGCATTTATATTAACTATAAGGCTGTTCTTAAGGCTTTATTTTTTACTGTGATGGATGAATGTAATGGATTTACTATGTAATGGATTTACTATGTAATTGATGAGTTGTACAGGTATTATTGTTTTTGAATAAAAATATTTGAACCATGTTCATTCTGGCAGTTATAGTTTGTTTCTGCTGATCTTACTAACCCCTATACCTGGGCTGGAGATTAATATTCTGTATAAATATTGAATAAATCAGCTTTGTATATAACAAATATTATGTCGGACTATTTGATTTCTCCCTGATAAAAGGAGACTAATTGATGCCCTGTTGCCGACTGTTCCATTTTTTGGCCTTTTCTTCCTCTAATTTATATCACTTCTCACCTAGTTTGCCTTGCACCGCATCAAACCCCAAACCTGTTCCGTTTGAGTACATGGCTTGTGGAGTGTCTCACTCATCTGAACTTCCTTTGAACCACCCCTTTATAGAACTAACTTGCATAAGATTTGAAATCTGTTATTTTCTGTATCATTTAACCCTTTTTGGATCCGATTTAGGAAAAACTCCTCCACACATACTGCATGTGATCGCCTTTGAAATGTTCTGATCTTTGTAATTGTCATTGCTGATTTTGATGGTCTCTTTGATTTAATCTCTTGTTATTAACATACTTTGCACTATTTCTTTTTTCGAGATAATTGTTTCAAATATCACCAGGCCCCACCAGTAACCATCTGATTCCACCGTCACATCTTCATGCATTACCCGCCCTCACTAGAGATAGTTTCACCACCATGACCATTCCCCATACTGAGGCTCTCTGATTCCCATTTATAGACTCAGTGTGAATGGTCCCTGGAATTGGTGTCTCAGTGTAAGTAGTCCACACATAGAGCGGGTTCCCAAGGCCCCGCCCCCACACAGTGCGGGTCCCCGTGCGTGGCCAACTGGGTCAGGTTATAAAGAGACCGCGCGCTGTTCCTCCTCCCACTGCCTGTGGAATGGGGCAGATATTTAAAGGGACAGGGACTCCCCTTTCTCTGCACATTTATATTTAAAGGGACAGTCTCATTTATCTTGGAGTGCCAGCAGACTATACTAAGAGAGTTCCCATTAACAGTTGCTCCCTTCTGTACAGTGATTGTAAAGCTGCCTATTTCAGTGACTTGAGCCTTTCTACAATGTCTCGCTGTTTTTTGACGATCCATTTAACTTGCTTGGTTAATTTTCAAAGATTTCAGAATTTTGCAGTGTGACAAAGCTTTCCTTTAAAGATGGAATAGCATTTGTTTCAAAATATTCTGTTCTAACCCTCTCCCCCACCCCGCCCCCCTCACTTCAAAACACTCTGCACCACTGACTGGGAAGGCAACCAAGTTCTATCCTTAATCTGGTCTGTTAGTTGCTCTCAGCCAAGGCAGCAGTTCAGGGGTTATAATTGGCCTCAGTACCACTGGGCTAAGTGTAAAAATCAGCCAGTGCCCCTGCTCTTGATGGCGATCCAGTGACCTCAACTGAGAAGTGTATGGATGTCAATTGAGGGAAGGATTGGACTCGGCTGTGATGCCTACCACAGTGGAAATCCTGCTGAGAATCACTGAGTCGGCTGATGGTGAGGCACTAGAGGTTAACTAATGTCTGTGGAATTGGACCCAGCCAGATTCAGAAACTTCTGGAGAAAAGGGGAGAAACAAAATCCCAGATTGAGTGTTGAATGTTGATTTTAGACAGTAAGGATGGAGGGAGAGTGTGTAGATTGGCGAATTTGCAGTTTAGGAGGTACAGGAGGAGCCAGAATGTTATATAGAATCTAGAATTGTCTGAACTAAATTTCTATCCTGTATTTAAAGTAACAGCATGTGTAACCACCATTTGCAGGGTATTAGAAGGGGAGGATCTGCAGTGGGGAAACTCAAGCCAAACATTGTGTCAAGATCCGACAGTCACTCGATTCATCAGGATCTGAATATCATCAGCCTTTGAGAAGGAAAAAGCACCAATCACAGCGGGGAGAAACAGGACACGTGTTCTGTGGGCGGATCCACCTTGAATAAATCGTCCAGCCTGTGAGACTCGTGCACCCACCTGAATCAACGGTGTAAATGTGGGGACTGTAGGATCGCATTCAGTTGCCCGTCTGAGGTGGTACATCATGGATACAGTCACACCGGGGAGAGGCCGTTCACCAACTGAGCATGGAAACAGATTCACTCACTCATCTCACCAACTGACAAACTCACTTGTTCGCAATGGGGAGAATCCGTTTATTGCTCTGTATGTGGAAAGGGATTCAATCGATCATCCCATTTACTGACACACCAGCACAGGCACACTGGAGAGAGACCGTTTAGATACTTCACGTGTGGGAAGGGATTCACTCCGTTGTCCCAACTGTTGACACTCCAGAGTGTCCACATTGAGAACAGTTGCTTTAAATACTCTGACTGTGAGAAAAGCTTTCAAAGTTCAAAGCAGCTGATGCACGATCAGCGCATTGATACTGGAGAGAGGTTGTTTCAATTTCCTGTGTGTGGGAAGAAATTCACCCCACCTGCTGAGACTCCAGTGAGTTCACATGTGACTGCAGGGGTTTGGATTCTGTTATTAATCACATCCAGGACTGAACCATGGCAGAGTGCCCGTGCACTTGGGTTTCTGTGTGAATTACTGATGAATTTTCTCTCAATGGGATCACAGAAACTGATTCTCCATTCACTAATTGGGACCTTCAATGGCGGGGCTGTTCCCCAGCATGCCCCGCAGAGGACAATGTGCCCCATTCACACTGGAGGAGCCCACCGCGCAGGCGCAGTGCCCGCCCGTATTTGGAGCATGCGCAGTGTCACTGTGATCAGAAACATGCGAGGGCAGGGAGCGGGATGATTTGGGAGACGCGGTTTTTGATCCGATTACGAATCAGGGGGCGCAGGGAGGTAACGCACCCGGCGGGTGAGCTTCAGAAGCACCTCGCGTAGGCCGCAAGACCCGAATGAGAACCTCGAGGTTCCGCGTTTGCAGCTCGGAGGCTTTTTCCCAGGAACAGGCCCGGATTACTGGCGGCCATCTTTGTAAAGGTACTCGGCGGGTTTATGCGTCGCCATCTTGCTTCATCGAACAGTAAGGCGCACGCGTGGCCATCTTTGTAAAGGAGCTACAAGGGGGCGTGGCTTCAGGGTCCCAGTGAGTGAAATGAACCCAGCCAGAGTCAGCACCTTCAGGGGAGGAGAGAGAGGGGAACCAGTGACTGTAGAACTGAACCCAGCCAGAGTCAGCACCTTCAGGGGAGGAGAGAGAGGGGAACCAGTGACTGTAGAACTGAACCCAGCCAGAGTCAGCACCTTCAGGGGAGGAGAGGGAGGGGAACCAGTGAGTGTAGAACTGACCCCAGCCAGAGTTGGGGGAGAAAACTGGAAGCAGAAGACAAACTGTCTGGAGATGTGCGATAGTTTTGGATTTTAGCACAGGGAGGAGGGAGAATGTGTGGGACCGGGATTTACAGCTTTGGAGGAACAAGAGAGGAAAGAATGTTCCGTAGAAACTAGAATTGTCTGTTCTGAATTTCTGTCCTGCACTTACACTGATGAGTTTTGTAAACTCCTTTTACATGGTTTTGGAAGGGGAGGATTTGCAGACGGGAAACTCGAACCAAACATCACGTCAAGATCTGACAGTCACTCGATTACTCAGGACCTGAATATCATCGGCCTTTGAATGTGGAAGGAGAAATGTTTGTCTGTTCTGTCTGTGAGAAAAGATTTCAAACATCAGTGTGACTGGCAAAGCACCGAGACACACACACCCGAGTGAGAGTGTTCCAGTGCACTGACTGTGGAAAGAGCTTTAACCAGTTACACAGCCTGAAAAAACATTGCACCGTTCACAGCGGGGAGAAACTGTACACGTGTTCTGTGTGTGGACGAGGCTTCAACTGGTCGTCCAGCCTGGAGAGACAAGAGGATGCCCGCACCACGGAGAAACCATGGAAATGTGGGAACTGTGGGAAGGGATTCAGTTCCCCATCTCAGCTGGAAATTCATCAGCGCAGTCACACCGGGGAGAGACCGTTCACCTGCTCTGTCTGTGGGAAGGGATTCACTCAGTCATCCCACCTGCTGTCACACCAGCGAGTTCACACTGGGGAGAGGCCGTTCACCTGTTCCGTGTGTGGGAAGGAATTCACTTGTTCATCCAACCTTCGAACTCACCAGCGAGTGCACACCGGGGAGAGACCGTTCACCTGCTCTGTCTGTGGGAAGAGATTCACTCGGTCATCCAGCCTGCTGACACACCAGCGAGTTCACACTGGGGAGAGACTGTTCACCTGCTCTGAGTGTGGGAAGGGATTCACTCAGTCATTCAACCTGCTGTTACACCAGCGCGTTCACACCGGAGAGAGGCCGTTCACCTGCTCTAAGTGTGGGAAGGGATTCACTCTTTCAGCTACCCTGCTGAAACACCAGCGAGTTCACACCTGGGAGAGACCGTTCACCTGCTCCGTCTGTGGGAAGGGATTCACTCAGTCATCCCACCTGCTGTCACACCAGCGAGTTCACATTGGGGAGAGGCCGTTCACCTGCTCCGTGTGTGGGAAGGAATTCACTTGTTCATCCCAACTGCTGAGACACCAGCGAGTTCACACTGGGGAGAGGCCGTTCACCTGCTCTCAGTGTGGTAAGGGATTCATTCAGCCATCCAGTCTTCTAACTCATCAGCGTGTTAACACTGGGGAGAGACCATTCACCTGCTCCGAGTGTGGGAAAGGATTCACTACTTCATCCAGCCTGCTGAGACACCAGCGAGTTCACAAGTGACTGCAGAGGTTGGATTCTGCTGTTAATGCTGCTGTTAATCACATCCTGACTGAATCATGTTCATTCTGACATTTGGGGTTTGTTTCTTCTGATAATAACCCCTATAACTGGGTTGGTGTTTAATATTTTGATATTTCAAATAACACACTGTGTCGATATTTGATGTCTCCAAGATAAGAGGAGACTAATTGATGTCCTGTTACCGAATACTCCATTTTTGGGCCTTTTCTCCTTTCTAACTCGAGATTATTTCAGTTCTCGTACCTTCGGTTACTCTCATGGACAAGTCCCAGCTCCCCATACCTTCCAGAGTGCCTCTCCTAGCCTTGGTATCCAGGGAAGGTCTCGGTAACACGCCCGGGATCACTAAACACAAAACCCAGTCTGTTAATCACTTTCAGCTACTGGACTTAGCGTGTGTCCCACAGCAGCTCGCTCACCTTCGATGTGTGAATAGAGCATCACGCCTGCAAACCTGCTTTCAATTTCAATTTGAATCCACTCAGCAAGTGTATTTAAAAAAATACGTACAAGTAAACAGATCACATCAAATAATTGGCAAAGGTTTAGAGTCAACAAGATGAACAAGTGAACACATCACGGCCCAATACCCCAGCTCTATATTCACAGGAGAAAGTCTGTTATCTAACTCCTCGAGTGGACAGAATAGAGAAAGATCCCAACTCTAAGAACATCTAGAATCTGTTGTAAATATCTTTCAAATCCTGACTGGTCCAATCTGTCGGTTTGCTTTCAATTGAAGTGAATGGAAGATGAGAGGGGTGTTGGCATATGGACCTCGGTTAATTCAGCTTCTGAAAGGTGTTCATGTTTAGTTCATTCGATATCGGGGAAAATGTGGTTGGTATCATTAGAGAGAGAGAGAGATTTCACTGAGCAACAGCTGGTGTTTGCAACCAACTGGCCTTGGATATTTTCATCATAGAATGTTTCGATCAGAAATATGATGTTGGGATAAGAAAAGTCTGGAGACTAGTGGTTTGTGCTGCCCCAGGAAGGCCACAGTGTTTTTACCTGCTTCTAACATTGTTGATGTGTGTTGAAGAAAATGCAGACTTGTGTCTCTAGACTGTGCAGTAGCCAGAGACGACCATATTAGGCAATGCCAGCTCCAGTTTGATAAGAGGTTGATGGCAGAGCAAGAGATCCAGCAGTTTTAAGAATTTATCTCCCGTTATCTGCAGACATCGAATGTCGCAGCGTGCTGACAAAATTGGACTTAAGACTTTAACCTATTGGGTTAAATTATTGGGATCGATTGTGATAGAATTGAATTGTTATAGAATGGAAAAGTAGTGAAGTTCTGCTAAACTTGTATCGAACCTTGGTTAGACCACACTTGGAGCACTGCGTACAATTCTGGTCACCATATTATAAAAAGGATATAGAGGCACTGGAGAGGGTGCAGAGAAGATTTACAAGGATGATACCAGAAATGAGAGGGTATACCTGTCAGGAAAGGATGGACAGGCTGGGTCTCTTTTCTCTTGAAAAAAGGCTGAGGGGTGACCTAATAGAGGTCTTTAAAATGATGAAAGGTTTTGATAGAGTAGATACAGAGAGAGTGTTTCCACTTGTGGGGAAGAGCATAACTAGAGGCCATCAATATAAGATAGTCACCAAGAAATCCAATAGGGAATTCAGGAGAAACTTCTTTACCCAGAGAGTGGTGAGAATGTGGAACTCGCTACCACAGGGAGTGGTTGAAGCGAATAGTATCGATGCATTTAAGGGGAGGCTGGACAAGCATATGAGGGAGAAGGGAATAGAGGGTTATGCTGATAGAGTTAGATGGGGAAAGACGGGAGGAGGCTCGAGTGGAACATAAACGCCGGCATGGACTGGTTGGGCCGAATGGTGTGTTTCTGTGCCGTATATCCTGTGTAATCCTATTTTCCAAGACACATTGCTCGAAGGGGAGGACAAATGACTTGCATCCAAACGCAATTGTTACTTTTGTCTTCTTTATAAAATCACAAAGTCTGGGCATAATTTGTTTGTGAAATTAAAATTGATTATCTGGACTGGAAGTAATTGAATCAGGAAATGTATTTTAAAATGATGTGTGTTTTGAAATTGTACTTGGAACATCTCCTCATTAAAGATCACCCATTGTTCCATTATAGTTTTTCCTGTCAGTCTTTGGTTCCATTTGACCCTGGCTAGATCCTTTCGCATCCCATTGAAGTTAGCCCTATTCCAGTTTAGAAGTTCCACTCGAGATTGTTCCTTGCTCCTCTCCATTGCTAATCTAAATCTTATGATACAATGATCACTCGTACCCAAGTGTTCTCCCACAGACACTCGGTCGACCTGCCCCACCTCATTCCCCAGCACCAGATCCAGCAATGCCTCCTTCCTAGTTGGGCCAAGAACATACTGTTATTGGAAATTCTCCTGAACACATTTCAGAAATTCCTCCCCCTCCTTTCTGTTTACCCCAGCATTATCCCAATCGATATTTGGGTAATTAAAGTCCCCCAATATCACCACTCTATAGCTCTTGCATATCTCTGTGATTTCCCTGCAGATTTGCTCCTCTACCTCCCTCTCACTATTTGGAGGCCTATAGAATACCCCCAATAGCGTGATCATACCCTTTTTACTCCTCAACTCTAACCAAATGGATTCTGTCCTTGTCCTCTCAAGAACATCCCCCCTTTCCAACACTACAATGTCTTCCTTAATCAGCACTGCTATCCCACCTCCCTTTTTTCCTTCCCTATCCTTTCTGAACACCTTGTACCCTTGAATATTAAGTGCCCAGTCCTCACCGTTTTTAAGCCACGTTTCCATTATTGCCACAACATCATATTGCCGCGTGGCTAATTGTGCTTGTAGCTCACCAACCTTATTCACCACACTTTGTGCGTTTACGTACATGCATTCTAAACCCATTTTTGAATTTTTCGTAGACTTTCTTAGTCTGCTCCTATCTAATGTGGTACTACTTCCACCTCTAGTACACAGTCAGGGTGTGTTTTTGCTGATCTTAATAACCCCTATACCTGGGCTGGAGATTAATATTCTGTATAAATATTGAATAAAGCAGCTTTGTTTCAAACAGAGTGTGTTGAATATTTGATTTCTCCATGATCAGAGGAGACTTATTGATGTTCTGTTACCGACTGTTCCATTGTTGGGCTTTTCTTACTCTTGATTATATCACTTCTCACCTAGTTCACCTTCTACCACATCGAACCCCAAGCTGGTTCCGTTTGACTACATGGCTTGTGGGTGTCATAGACTGAACTACAGTGTCTCACTTTATACTCATCTGAAATTCCTTTCAACCAACCCTTGAAAGAACTCTTTCTTTGAAAGGTTCTGATGAAAGGTCATCGACCTGAAACGTTAACTCTCTTTCTCTCTCCACGGATGCTGCCTGGCCTGCTGAGTTTTTCCAGCGTTTTCTGTTGTTATTTCTTGAAAGAACTCTCTTGCTTCAGATTTGAAACCAGTTATTGTGTGCATGGTTTAACACTTCTTGGATCCGGTTAGTCCAACTCCTCCACAGGTACTGCATGTGACAGCCTTTGGAATGTTCTGATCTTTGTCATTGTCTTTGCTGATTGTGACGGTGCCCTTGATTTAATCTCCTGGAGCTAACATACCGTGCACTATTTCCTGCATCGAGATCATTGTTTCAAATACTGAGCTTGAGCACAGAGCTTGGAGACAGAGCCGGGAGATTCGCAAACGCAGTGATTCACAAGCAGAGTGGGCGCAGGAATTGGTGGAGAGGGAGAAGGCGGTGGAGACGTCTGACTGAAAAGGAGGAGTGGAGCCTCAGAACCCAAGTTAATAGGCACGAGAGCGGAGCTGTGGGACAGCGAGAGGAGCGACCGCAGATAAAGACAGGCCCAAGAGCCCGGAGGGAGCGCCAGTGTCAGGGAGCGAGGTAAGTGACCTCAGCACAAGGGAAGGAGCAGATTGGGGAGGGATTGTTCTTAAGTCTCGAGTTTATTTCTGTTAAGTTACTTAAAAAAAAGAAGTTAGTTAATAGTCGAATAATTAAAGGTACAAGGGCAACTGAGTCCAGCGGATGCACATCCTGTGCCTTTCCACCATCTACAAGGCACAAGTTAGGAGTGTGATGGAATACTCTCCACTTGCCTGGATGAGTGCAGCTCCAACAACACTCGAGAAGCTCGACACCATCCAGGACAAAGCAGCCCGCTTGATTGGCACCCCATCCACCACCTTAAACATTCACTCCCTCCACCACCGGCGCACCGTGGCTGCAGTGTGTACCATCTACAAGATGCACTGCAGCAACTCGCCAAGGCTTCTTCGGCAGCACCTCCCAAACCCGCGACTTCTTCCACCTAGAAGGACAAGGGCAGCAGGCGCATGGGAACACCACCACCTCCAAGTTCCCCTCCAAGTCACACACCGTCCTGAGTTAGAAGTATATCGCCGATCCTTCATCGTCGCTGGGTCAAAATCCTGGAACTCCCTCCCTAACAGCACTGTGGGAGCACCTTCCCCACACGGACTGCAGCGGTTCAAGAAGGCGGCTCACCACCACCTTCTCGAGGGCAATTAGGGATGGGCAATAAATGCTGGCCTTGCCAGTGACTCCCACATCCCATGAACGAATAAATAAAAATTGTGGGAACTCCAGGACGCTTCCCGTGTCTTGGACAACCACGTGTGCAGGAGGTGTGGTCAGCTGGAGGAGCTCGAGCTCCGGGTTTCGGAGCTTGAGCAGCAGCTGGCGTCACTACGGTGCATCCGCGAGGCTGAGAGCTCCGTGGACAGCACGTTTCAGGAGGTGGTCACCCCGCAGCTAATGAGTGCGCAGGCAGAGAGGGAATGGGTGACTGCCAGACAGAAGAGGAGGACCAGGCAGGTAGTGCAGGAGTCCCCGGAGTGCATCTCGCTCTCCAACCAGTATTCTGTGCTGAGTACTGGTGAGGGCGATGGTTCCTCTGGGGAGTACAGCCAGAGCCAAGTCCAGGGCACCACGGGTGGCTCAGCTGCACAGGGGTGGAGGAGGAAGACAGGGAAAGCAATAGTGGGAGGGGATTCAATAGTTAGGGGAGCAGACAGGCGTTTCTGCAGCTGCAGACCTGACTCCAGGATGGTATGTTGCCTCCCTGGTGCCAGGGTTAAGGATGTCACTGAGCGGCTGCAGGACACTCTGAGGGGGGAGGGTGAACAGCCAGAGGTCGTTGTCCATATCGGGACCAACAACGTAGGTAGAAAGAGGGATGAGGTCCTGCAGACAGATTTCAGGGAGCTGGGAAAGAGATTAAAAAGCAGGACCTCAAAGGTAGTAATCTCTGGATTACTCCCGGTGCCACGTGCGAGTGAGTATAGAAATAGGAGGATAGAGCAGATGAATGTGTGGCTGGAGAGATGGTGCAGGAGGGAGGGCTTCAGATTCCTGGGGAATTGGGGCCGGTTCTGGGGGAGGTGGGACCTGTACAGGCCGGACGGGTTGCACCTCAACAGGGCCGGTACCAATATCCTCGCAGGGAGGTTTGCTCGTGCTGTTGGGGAGGGTTTAAACTAAGTTGGCAGGGGGATGGGCACCAGGATGTAACATTAGAAACAGGAAATAAAGTGCTCAAAGGATTGGGAGAGGCAGAGAGCACTAAAGTAAGAAATAGTGAGGTATTAGGTGGGGTCAAACTAAGAGAGAATACAGGATGGTCTAAGATGGGTTCACAGTGTCTGTATGTGAACGCACGAAGCGTAGTAAACAAGGTAAGTGAGCTGCAGGCACAAATAGTCACATGGGAATATGATGTTGTGGCAATAACAGAGACCTGGCTCAAAAAAGGGCTGGATTGGGTATTAAATATTCCTGGTTATAAAGTGTTCAGGAAAGATAGGGAAGGAAAGATAGGAGGTGGTGTGGCAGTATTGGTCAAGGAGAATGTTACAGTGCTGGAGAGGGAGGATTTCCTGGAGGGGTCAAGGACAGAATCTGTACGGCTAGAGTTAAGAAACAATAGAGGTGCCATTACACTACTGGGTGTATTCTATAGACCACCAAATAGTGGGAAAGATATGGAGGAGCAAATTTGCAGAGAAATTACAGAGAGGTGCAAGAACTATAGAGTAGTGATAATGGGGGACTTCAACTATCCTAATATAGACTGGGATAGTAATAGTGTTAAGGGCAGAGAAGGGGAAGAATTTCTGAAGTGTGTTCAGGAGAACTTTCTTGATCAGTACGTTTCCGGCCCAATGAGGAACAAGGCATTGCTGCATCTGGTTCTGGGGAATGAGGTGGGTCAAGTGGAGCAAGTGTCAGGAGGGGAACATTTAGGGAACAGTCATCATAGTATCATAAGGTTTAGATTAGCTATGGAAAAGAACAGGGAGCAATCTAGAGTAAAAATGTTTAACTGGGGGGAAGGCCAATTTCAGTGGGATGAGAACGGCTCTGACCCGGGTAAACTGGAATCAAAGATTAGCAGGCAAAACAGTAATGGAACAATGGGCTGCCTTTAAAGAGGAAATAGTTCAGGTACAGTTGAGGTACATTCCCACTAGGGGGAAAGACAGGGCAACTAAAGTCAGGGCTCCCTGGATGACGAAAGAGATAGAGATTATGATGAAGCAGAAAAAGAGTGCGTATGACAGATGTCAAGTTGCAAATACATCTGAGAATCAGGCTAAATATAGAAAGGTCAGAGGAGAAGTGAAAAAGAAAATAAGAGGGGCAAAGAGAGGGTATGAGAATAGAATGGCTGCCAACATAAAAGGTAATCCAAAAGTCTTCTATAGGCATTTAAATAGTAACCGGGTAGTAAGAGGAGGGTTGGGGCAGATTAGGGACCACAAAGGAGACCTACGTATGGAGGCAGAGGGTATGGCTGAGGTACTAAACGAGTACTTTGCATCTGTCTTCACCAAGGAAGAGGATCCTGCCATAGACATAGTAAAGGAGGAGGTAGTGAAGTCACTTGATAGGATAAAAATTGATAAAGAGGAGGTATTAGAAAGACTGGCTGTACTTAAAGTAGATAAATCACCAGGAGCGGATGGGATGCATCCAAGGATGCTGAGGGAATTGAGGGAGGAAATCGCGGAGGTACTGGCCATAATATTCCAATCCTCCATAGATACGGGGTTGGTGCCAGAGGACTGGAGAATTGCAAATGTTACACCATTGTTCAAAAAAGGGTGCAAGGATAAACCCAGCAACTACTGGCCAGTCAGTTTAATCTCGATAGTGGGGAAGCTTTTAGAAACAGTAATCAGGGACTAAATTAATAGTCACTTGGATAGGTGTGGATTTATTAAGGAAAGCCAGCACGCATTTGTTAAAGGCAAATCGTGTTTAACCAAATTGATCAAGTTTTTTCATGAGGTAACAGGGAGGGTTGATGAGGGCAATGCGGTTGACGTAGTGAACATGGATTTCCAAAAGGCCTTTGACAAAGTGCCACATAATAGGCTTGCCAGCAAAGTTGAAGCCCATGGAATAAAAGGAACAGTGGCAGCATAGATACGAAATTGGCTAAGTGACAGGAAACAGAGTAGTGGTGAACGGTTGTTTTTCAGACTGGAGGAAGGTATAAAGTGGTGTTCTCCAGGGGTCAGTTCTAGGACCACTGCTTTCCTTGATATATATTAATGACTTGGACGTGGGTGTACAGCGCACAATTTCAAAATTTGCAGATGACACAAAACTTGGAAGTATAGTGAACAGTGAGGAGGAGAGTGATAGACTTCAGGAAGACATAGACAGGTTGGTGAAATGGGCGGATACGTGGCAGATGAAATTTAACGCAGAAAAGTGTGAAGTGATACATTTTGGAGGAAAGAATGAGGAGAGGACATGTAAACTAAATGGTACAATCCTAAAGTGGGTGCACCAACAGAGAGACCTAGGGGTATGTGTGCACAAATCCTTGAAGGTGGCAGGGCAGGTTGAGAAAGCAGTTAAAAGGCTTATGGGACCCTGGACTTAATAAATAGAGGTATAGAGTACAAAAGTGTGGAAATGATGATGAAACACTGGTTCGGCCCCAACTGGAGTACTGTGTCCAATTCTGGGCACCACACTTCAGGAAGGATGTGAAGGCCTTAGAGAAGGTGCAGAAAAGATTTACAAGAATGGTTCCAGGGATGAGGGACTTCAGTTGCCTTGATAGACTGGAGAAGCTGAGGTTGTTCTCCTTGGAGCAGAGAAGATTGAGAGGAGATTTGATAGAGGTGTTCAAAATCATGAGCTGTCTGGACAGAGTAGATAGAGAGAATCTGTTCCCATTGGCGGAAGGGTCGAGAACCAGAGGACACAGATTTAAGGTGATTGGCAGAAGAACCAAAGGTGACATGGGGAAAAACTTTTTACGCAGTGAGTGGTTAGGATCGGGAATGCACTGCCTGAAAGGGTGGTGGAGGCAGATTCAATCGTGGCTTTCAAAAGGGAATTGGATGAGTATCTGAAGGACAAAAGTTTGCAGGGCTACGAGGGAAGGGTGGGGGAGTGGGACTAGCTGAAGTGTTCTTGCAGAGAGCCAGCATGGGCTCAACGGGCCGAATGGCCACCTTCTGTGCTGTAACCATTCTATGATTCTACGAACACGTTAAACCTTCATAGAATAATTACCAGTCACTTTTAGACTGGAAACTTAACCCTGCCGTTTCACTTTCAGTCAGGAACAGATCGCAGTTTGACACCAATCTCTGATTTGACAGCACGTTTCCAGCATTCACCGTTGTTCTTCCTGACTCTAAACACAGTTGCAAAGGAGCCTTCTGTTCCGTGCCCAGGAGCTCTGACCCATGGGAGAGAGCGGCTGGGACACATTCCTTACAGGCCTCAAGATTAACCCGCACGGGGACTTTACTGTCAGTGAAGAGAGACGAGAAAGACCAAAGTGCCGTTTGCCCCTCTCAGTGTGGCCCTGAAGGACTGTGTCCAGGCTGTAGTTCTGTTCCCACCGTACGATCCTCCCCCCAGATTGTCCTTTCTGAGCTCCAGCCAGGTGATGCTAAACACTCAGGTGGGAATGACAAAAATCCACAACAATGTGTTTAAAGCAAAGCTGATTTATTTGACAGATATCCAGAATATGAAACTCCAGCCCAGTTACAGGGGTTATTAACATCAGCAGAAACAAACCCCAACTGTCAGAATGAACACGATTCAGTCCTGGATGTAATTAACAGCAGCAATAACATCAGAATCCAACCCCTGCAGTCACTTGTGAACTCGCTGGTGTCTCAGCAGGCTGGATGACCGAGTGAATCCCTTCCGACACTGAGAGCAGGTGAACGGCCTCTCCCCAGTGTGAGTGCGCTGGTGTACAGTGAGGTCAGATGATCGCCTGAACCCAGTCCCGCAGTGAGAGCACCTGAACGGTCTCTCGTCAGTGTGAACTCGCTGGTGTCTCAGCAGGTTGGATGACTGAGTGAATCCCTTCCCACACTCAGTGCAGGTGAATGGCCTCTCCCCAGTGTGAGTGCGCTGGTGTACAGTGAGTTCAGATGATTGCCTGAACCCAGTCCCGCAGTGAGAGCACCTGAACGGTCTCTCGTCAGTGTGAACACGTTGATGGCGCATCAGTTCCCCGGAACCTTTGTAGCACTTCCCGCAGTCCGGGCATTTAAAAGGCCTCTCCTCGGTGTGAACTCGCTGGTGTCTCAGCAGGCTGGATGACTGAGTGAATCCCTTCCCACAATCAGAGCAGGTGAACGGTCTCTCCCCGGTGTAACCTCGCTGGTGTTTCAGCAGGTTGGATGAACACGTGAATCCCTTCCCACACTCGGAACAGGTGAACGGCCTCTCCCCAGTGTGAACTCGCTGGTGTGTCAGCAGGCTGGATGACTGAGTGAATCCCTTCCCACACTCGGAGCAGGTGAATGGTCTCTCCCCAGTGTGAACTCGCAGGTGTGTCAGAAGTTGGGATGAACTAGTGAATCCCTTCCCACACTCGGAGCAGGTGAACGGCCAGTCCACGATGAGACTGCGCTTGTGTCTCGACAGGCCAGAGGATCGGCTGAAGCCTTGTCCACACACAGAAGATGTGTACAGTTTCTCCCCGCTCTGAACGGTGCTTTCTGCTTCCATGTTCAAAGGTCCTGATGAATCGAGTGACTCTGTCAGATCTTGAAATGATGTTTGGTTTGAGCTTCCCGTCTGCAAATCCTCGCCTTCTAACACCCTGGAAAATGAATTTAAAACAGGAAAAAGGGAGGGTGAGAGAGAACCCACAGAAACACAAAGGCAGGTTGTGAAATTGGAGCTGAATGAATCTGGGAATTTGTGGGGCCGGCACTAGAAAAAAGTGACCATGAAAGCTGCCGGATTGTCGTAAAAACCCAACTGGTTCACTAATGTCCTTCAGGGAAGGGAACCCGCCACCCGGTCTGGGCCTACACAAGACTCTGGCCTCTATGGGAGGAGAGAGAGTGAGGTGGGAGGGGGAGGGGTGAAGGAGTGACTTTATACATCTGCAACTCAACTAGAACTTTGACAGCACCTCCCAAACACGCGACCTCCACCACCTAGAAGGACAAGGGCAGCAGGTGCATGGGAACACCATCACCTCCCTGTTCCCCTCCAAGTCACACACTATCCTGACTCGGGCATATATCGCCGTTCCTACACCGTCACTGGGTGAAAATCCTGGAACTCCTCACCTAACAGCATTCTGAGAGTACCTTCACCACACGGACTGCAGAGGTTCAAGAAGAAGGCCCAGCATCACCTTCTCAACGGGCAACTGGGGACTGGCAATATATGCTGGCCTTGCTAGTGACACCCACATTGAATGAATTTAAAAAATCTGTATATATAAAATGGATTGAAAGCCTCGACAGAAATACTTGTTCCTAAAACGATAATCTTTTATACTGTACGGACAGGGTCTATTTAGTAACTTAATCTCCCCTGGAATCCACCTCCCTTCACATTCCCACATTGGAAATTGTTGGGTCCCACTGGGCTCAGAAGTACTGGGGGTTAAACCCAGCAGCTTCTCCCCCCTCTCCACTCCAGCACAAACTGATGCAACAAGAGAGCCCTACACAGGAGGCCAGGGACGGAGTTCCACATCCACCGCCCACCCTGATGCTAACCGACTCTGAATTGCTCCCTCTGCTGTATAAATGCAAGTTGTTGTGTTTCTTGTCTGGGGGAGGTGCTGCACCCTGGGGTTAATGGTGCCGGGGCCCTGGCCGCACGTCCGCCGGCTCTGACTCGGGGCCTGAGACCCGCACTCGGTGTTGCTGAGGGATTCCAACCCTGGGACTGTACATGGGACTGTAAATGGGGATTCCAGCCCTGGGACTGTACATGGGGATTCCAGCCCTGGGACTGTACATGGGGATTCCAACCCTGGGACTGTACATGGGGATTCCAACCCTGGGACTGTATATGGGGCTTCTAACCCTGGGGCTGTACACGGGGATTCTAACCCTGGGACTGTACATGGGGATTCTAACCCTGGGACTGTACATGGGGATTCTAACACTGGGACTGTACATGGGGATTCTAACCCTGGGACTGTACATGGGGATTCTAACCCTGGGACTGTACATGGGGATTCCAACCCTGGGACTGTACATGGGGATTCCAACCCTGGGACTGTACATGGGGATTCCAACCCTGGGACTGTACACGGGGATTCCAACCCTGGGACTGTACACGGGGATTCTAACCCTGGGACTGTACACGGGGATTCTAACCCTGGGACTGTACACGGGGATTCTAACCCTGGGACTGTACACGGGGATTCTAACCCTGGGACTGTACATGGGGATTCCAACCCTGTGACTGTACACGGGGATTCTAACCCTGGGACTGTACACGGGGATTCTAACCCTGGGACTGTACATGGGGATTCTAACCCTGGGTCTGTACATGGGGATTCCAGCCCTGGGACTGTACATGGGGATTCTAACCCTGGGACTGTACATGGGGATTCTAACCCTGGGACTGTACATGGGGATTCCAGCCCTGGGACTGTACATGGGGATTCTAACCCTGGGACTGTACATGGGGATTCCAACCCTGGGACTGTACAAGGGGATTCTAACCCTGGGACTGTACATGGGGATTCTAACCCTGGGTCTGTACATGGGGATTCTAACCCTGGGACTGTACATGGGGATTCTAACCCTGGGACTGTACATGGGGATTCTAACCCTGGGACTGTACAAGGGGATTCTAACCCTGGGACTGTACATGGGGATTCTAACCCTGGGACTGTACATGGGGATTCTAACCCTGGGACTGTACATGGGGATTCTAACCCTGGGACTGTACATGGGGATTCTAACCCTGGGACTGTACATGGGGATTCTAACCCTGGGACTGTACAAGGGGAGCCCAGCCCATTCATTCTGGAATGCAAAGATAAACCCCAGCTCCTATTCTCTGCTGCTAACCTTGTTCTTAAACCCCTCTCCCCCGTCTCCTCCACCCTCACCTCCGATAACAAATGTGAGGAGCTCATGGACTTCTTTGTCTCTAAGATTGAGACCATCCGTTCAGCTGCCTCTGTCACTTCCCTTCCTTCCCCTAGCCCACTGGGCCAAACTTCCTCTAAGGTTCCCCCCTGCCCTAGCCCTGAGCTCATATCTTTTTCCAGTTTCTCTCCAATCTCCCCTCATGATCTCTCTGCGCTCATCTTGTCTATGAGACCCACCTCCTGCTCCCTCAACCCTATTCCCACCAAACTGCTGACCACCCAACTTCCTTTTCTGGCTCCCATGTTAGCTGACATTGTTAATGGTTCTCTCTCCTCAAGTACTTTCCCCCTCTCCCTCAAATGGGCCGTCATCACCCCCCTCCTCAAAAAATCAAACCTTCATCCCTCCGTCTTTGCAAACTACCGCCCCATCTCCAACCTCCCTTTCCTCTCCAAAGTCCTTGAACGTGTTGTTGCCTCCCAAATCCGTGCCCATCTTTCCCGCAATTCCATGTTTGAATCCCTCCAATCAGGTTTCCGCCCTTGCCACAGTACCGAAACGGCTCTCATCAAAGTCACAAATGACATCCTTTGTGACTGTGACAAAGGTAAACTATCCCTCCTCGTCCTTCTCGACTTGTCTGCAGCCTTTGACACGGTTGACCACTCCATCCTTCTCCAAAACCTCTCCTCCGTCGTCCAGCTGGGTGGGACTGCACTCGCCTGGTTCCATTCTTATCTATCTAATCGTAGCCAGAGAATCACCTGCAACGGCTTCTCTTCCCGCTCCCACATCGTTACCTCTGGTGTCCCCCAAGGATCTATCCTTGGCCCCCTCCTATTTCTCATCTACATTTTGCCCCTTGGCGACATCATCAGAAAACACAGCATTAGTTTCCACATGTACGCTGATAACACCCAGCTCTACCTCATTAGCTCTTCTCTCGACCCCTCCACGGTCTCTAAATTGTCAGACTGCTTGTCCGACATACAGTTCTGGATGAGCGAAAATTTTCTCCAATTAAATATTGGGAAGACCGAAGCCATTGTTTTCGGTCCGCGCCAAAAACTCCGTTCCTTCGCCACTGACTCCATCCCTCTCCCTAACATCTGTCTGAGGCTGAACCACACTGTTCGCAACCTTGGTGCCATATTTGACTCTGAAATGATCTTCTGACCACATATCCGCAGCATAACAAAGACCGCCTATTTCCACCTCCGTAACATCACCCGTCTCCGCCCTTGCCTCAGCTCATCTGCTGCTGAAACCCTCATCCATACCTTTGTTACCTCTAGACTTGACTATTCCAATGCACTCCTGGCTGGCCTCCCACATTCCACCCTACGTAAACTTGAGTTGATCTAAAACTCGGCTGCCCGTGTCCTAACTCGCACCAAGTCCCGTTCACCCATCTCCCCTGTGCTCGCTGACCTACATTGGCTCCCGTTTAAGCAGTGCCTTGATTTCAAAATTCTCATCCTTGTTTTCAAATCCCTCCATGGCCTCGCCCCTTCCTATCTCTGTAATCTCCACCAGCCCCACAAACCCCCCGAGATATCTGCTCCTCTAATTCTGCCCTCTTGAACATCCCTGATTATAATCGCTCAACCATTGGTGGCCGTGCCTTCTGTTGCCTCGGCTCTAAGCTCTGGAATTCCCAGCCTAAACCTCTCCGACTCGCTACCACTCTTTCTTCCTTTAAGACACTCCTTAAAACCTACCTCTTTGACCAAGCTTTTGGTCACCTGCCCTAATTTATCCTTATGTGGATCAGTGTCAAAAATGTTTTTGTCTTAAAATACTCCTGTGCAGCGCCTTGGGACGTTTTACTACGTTAAAGGCACTATATAAAAGCAAGTTGTTGTTGTTGTGGGGCTCTTCTGTTACAATTGTGTGGGATGTTAACCGTATGCTCTGCTTTTACCAGCACCTTCAGGAGAGATGGTGAGAAATCCGAAGTGTGGAGAGTCTGAATCAAATAACTGAGTCAATGGTTTACTCTCCTGGGCACTAGGACCAGGTTGGGAACAGACACATGGGATATGTGGAACATTCTTTGTTCCAGTCCTACTCAGGTCCCCTCCCTCACCTCTTTTTCCGGTACATCGATGACTGTATTGGTGCCGTTTCCTGCTCTCGCCCTGAACCAGATAAGTTCATTCACCTTACTTCCAATTTCCACCCTTCCCTCACCTTCACATGGTTCATCTCCGACTCTTCTCTTCCCTTCCTTGACTTCTCCGTCTCCATTTCTGGCGATCGGCTTTTGACAAACATCCACTACAAGCCCACTGACTCCCACAGCTACCTGGACGACACTTCCTCCCACCCCGCTTCCTGTAAGGACTCTATTCCATTTTCCCAGTTTCTCCGTTTCTGCTGTGTCTGTTCTGACGATGCCACCTTCCATACTAGTGCTTCCGATATGTCTTCCTTTTTCCTCAACCAAGGATTCCCCTCTACTGTGGTTGACATGGCCCTTGACCGTGTCCGTTCCATTTCCCGCACTTCTGCTCTCACCCCTACCCCTCCCCCCAGAACCATGATAGGGTTCCCCTTGTCCTCACCTTTCATCCCACCAGCCTCCACATTCAACAGATCATCCTCCGCCATTTCCACCATCTCCAACGTGATCCCACCACCAAACACATCTTCCACTCACCTCCCCTTTCAGCATTCTGAAGTGACCGCTCCCTCCGCGACACCCTGGTCCACTCCTCGATCACCCCTAACAGCCCTTCCCCTTCGCCTGGCACCTTCCCGTGCTAGCGCAGGAGATGCAACACATGCCCTTTTACCTCCTCCCTTCCCACTGTCCAGGGCCCCAAATACCCCTTCCAGGTGAAACAGCGATTTACTTGTACTTCTTGCAATTTAGTATACTGTATTCGCTGCTCACGATGCAGTCTCCTCTACATTGGGGAGACCAAACGCTGATTGTGTGACCACTTTGCGGAACACCTCCGTTCAGTCCATAAGGGTGACCCTGAGCTTCCGGTCGCCTATCACTTTAATTCTCCGCTCCACTCCCACTCTGATCTCTCTGTCCTTGGCCTCTTACATTGTTCCAATGAAGCTTAACGTAAGCTCGAGGAACAGCACCTCATCTTTCGATTAGGCACTTTACAGCCTTCTGGACTCAACATTGAGTTCAACAATTTCAAACTATAACCTCTGCTCCCATTTTTCATGCTGTATGATTTTGCCATCCCCATTTACAACATTTTATCTTTCCTGCCTCTCACAAAAGCACAGATTGTTCCTTCAATTCCTTCCTCCCGCCTCTGCACCTGTTTAATATTTGTTACATCTCCAGCTTTTTCCAGTTCTGATGAACGGTCCCAGACCTGAAACGTTAACTCTGTTTCTCTCTTCACAGATGCTGCCTGACCTGCTGAGTATCTCCAGCATTTTCTGTTTTTATTCCAGCTCTGGGGCTCTTCTGTTACAATTGTGTGGGATGTTAACCGTGTGCTCTGCTTTTACCAGCGCCTTCAGAGAGATGGTGAGAAATCCGAAGTGTGGAGAGTCTGAATCAAATAACTGAGTCAGTGATTACTTTCCCGGGCACTAGGACCCGGTTGGGAACAGACACTGAAGCCCCGCCCACTCTTTGTTCCGCACCAAGATGTCTGCGCATGCGCTTTGCTACTCACTGAATCAAGCTGGCGGCCGTTATCCTGGGCCTGTGACCGGGAGAAGCCCCGAAGCTGCAAACTCGGGATCTTCAGGTTATTATTCGGGGCTTGCGGCCTGCACTAGCTGTTTATGAAGCCTTCCCGCCCACCCGACGGTCGATTACTCCGCGCTGTCCGGCCGCTTCACTGAATTTATTGGGAGCTCGTGTCGCTGCCTCGCTACTTGGCGCTTACACGCACCGCGCATGCTCCAAACATAGGCGGGTCCAGCGCCTGCGCACTGGGATCCTGTAGTCTGGGTGCGGCACATTCTCCCCCGCGGGGAATGCTGGGTAAAAGCCCTGCCATTGAAAGGCCACATTAGTGAATGGAAAAGGATTTATTAGGTTTGCATTGAGCACTGAACAATGTTCATTGCTCACGGTGGCTAACACAACCCCAGCCCGCCCCAAGGACAAAATCCAAGCTCAGGCTGCAAGATTCTCAGTTCAGTTTGGTGCTGTGTGAACGGGTGAGCTCCACACCCCGGCTGCTCGCGGGGAATGCCGGTGTGGAGGGCCCAGTGCAGAAGTCCCGGGGAGGAAAGGCTGTGAGATTTTCAACTCGGCTTAACTCGGTGCTGTGTGAACGGGCTACATCCCGGCTGCTCGCGGGGAATGCCGGTGCGGAGGGCCCGGTGCAGAAGGCCCAAGGTGGAAGACCCAGAGGAGAGTGGCCTGGGCAGGAGGCCTAGCACGGAGAACCCCAGGCGGGGGGCCCAGGGCGGGGCGGCTGGTCGGCAGAGGTGGAGTCGGGAGATGCGGTTGGTGAGCATTGCTGCACTGGTTCTGAAAGTTGCAGAATGGTTTCGGGCCTGAATGAGTTCCAGCGGCCCAGCATCTGCTCTGCCTGGCGGCAGCTGTGAGGCTTTTTCTTGGTCATGGGACCAGTTTATGCGTCGCCATATTGGTGAAGGAAAGACAAATTGTTTCCATCTGTAATGTGGCGTGTGAGCGGTTACAAGATGGAAAATGTGAATGGTTAAAAGATGGAAAATAAAAGGAAATTAAAAGACAGAGCAAAGTAATATCAGTAAGGAATGATGAATATTCTTTGATGGTTGGGTCCTGTGAGCGATAACAGCATGCAGAAGAAGATTTGAGTGTTCGGTCTTTTTTACGGGATTTCAGGAAGTGGATGGCTTCTTTTTCCGTGAAAGGGCTGAAGACTGTGGACAGGGACTATGATTTTACATGGTTTGACAACATCAAATGATATTCGTGAATGGATTGCCAATAGGACTGGTGTAGAACTGGTATTTAATTGTTTTGTTGGGAAGGTTTCAGGTTTTCTGCTTGAAAGCAGTTTACTTGAAGCTTAATTGATTTTCTGATAAGGACTGTGGGAATTTGCACATGGTGATGTATTGGTGGTTATGTAGGAACTTATTTTGAGGTTATTGTCTAGTGTTGGTGTGGTTGAAAAGATAAAGTAAATTAATATTGGTAATTTATTGAACGAACGGACGCTCGAGTGAACGAACGGACGAACGATTCGAACGAACGCATTCATGCATATTGGAACTTACACTCAATCGAACGAATGATCACTTGTGCAGTGATAGAACGAACGATTCGAGCGAACGCATGCAGGCGCGCACTTAGACAAATGATACGCACGCACGCATTCAGACATACATGTTGGAACTTACACTCGATCAAACGAACGACCTCATGGGGTAGTGGTCGAATGAACGATTCGAGCGAACGCAAGCATGCACATTGGAACTTACACTCGATCGAACAAATGATTGCGTGGTGAACGATCAAACGAACGATTCGAGCGAACGCACGCAGGCGCGCACTTAGACAAATGATACGCACGCACGCATTCATACATACATATTGGAACTTACGCTCGAACGAACGAACGAACGCTTGAATGAACGTACGAACAATTGAATGAACGATCGAATGATCGAACGAACAATGCCAGTAGGACTGGCATAAAACGGGTTTTTTCTTGGTTTATTGGAATAAATGTTATCTGTCGCATTTAATTGGATTATGATGGTGCTATGTGTTTGTACACTGGTGTTGAAATGGTTTTTGTTTTACGTGGAGTTAACTTTGGGATTTATTATTTTAAATCTAAAAAGTTGTGTGGTATTGTTTAAGGGTATTTGTACTGTAAACATTATTGATTATTTGTAAAATTAATCATTGCATTTATATTAACTGTAAGGCTGTTTTTAAGGCTTTATTTTTTACTGTGATGGATGAATGTAATGGATTTACTATGTAATGGATTTACTATGTAATTGATGAGTTGTACAGGTATTATTGTTTTTGAACGATGAAAAAAAATTCCACTGCAGGAGCCCAGTGCGCAGGCGCCGTGCCCGCCCGTAGCTGGAGCATGCGCAGTGTCACTGTGATCAGAGACATGCGAGGGCAGGGAGCGGGCCGATTTCGGAGACGCGGTTTTTGATCCGATTACGAATCAGCGGGGCACAGGGAGGTAACGCACCCGCCCGGTGAGCTTCATCAGCACCTGGCGTAGGCCGCAAGCCCGGAATGAGAACCTACAGGTTCCGTGTTTGCAGCTCAGAGGCTTTTTTCCCAGAAACTAGGCCCGGGTTAACGGCGGCCATCTTTGGAAAGGAGATCTGAGGGTTTTTGCGTCGACATCTTGCTTCGTCGAGCGGTAAAGCGCATGCGTGTCCATCTATGTAAAGGAGCCACTAGGGGGCGTAGCTTCAGGGTCCCAGTGAGTGAAAAGAACTCAGCCAGAGTCAGCACCTTCAGGGGAGGAGAGGGAGGGAACCAAGTGAGTGTAGAACTGAACCCAGCCAGAGTCAGCACCTTCAGGGGAGGAGAGGGAGGGAACCAAGTGAGTGTAGAACTGAACCCAGCCAGAGTCAGCACCTTCAGGGGAGGAGAACCAGTGAGTGTAGAACTGGACCCAGCCAGAGTCAGCACCTTCAGGGGAGGAGAGGGAGGGGAACCAGTGAGTGTAGAACTGAACCCAGCCAGAGTCAGCACCTTCAGGGGAGGAGAGGGAGGGGAACCAGTGAGTGTGGAACTGAACCCAGCCAGAGTCAGCACCTTCAGGGGAGGAGAGGGAGGGGAACCAGTGAGTGTGGAACTGAATCCAGCCAGAGTCAGCACCTTCAGGGGAGGAGAGGGAGGGGAACCAGTGAGTGTAGAACTGAACCCAGCCAGAGTCAGCACCTTCAGGGGAGGAGAGGGAGGGGAACCAGTGAGTGTGGAACTGAACCCAGCCAGAGTCAGCACCTTCAGGGGAGGAGAGGGAGGGGAACCAGTGAGTGTAGAACTGAACCCAGCCAGAGTCAGCACCTTCAGGGGAGGAGAGGGAGGGGAACCAGTGAGTGTAGAACTGAACCCAGCCAGAGTCAGCACCTTCAGGGGAGGAGAGGGAGGGGAACCAGTGAGTGTCGAACAGAACCCAGTCAGAGTCAGCACCTTCAGTGTGTTGGAGATGGTGCGATGGGTTTGGATTTCAGCACAGGGAGGAGGGAGAGTGTGTGGGACGGAAATTTACAGCTTTGGGGGAACAAGAGACGAAAGAATTTTCCATAGAAACTAGAATTGTCTGTTCTGAATTTCTATCCTCTACTTAGTGATGTCTTTTGTAAACTCCTTTTACAGGCTGTGAGAAGGGGAGGATTTACAGACCGGAAACACAAACCAAACATAATTTCAAGATCTGACAGAGTCACTCCATTCATCAGGACCTGAATATCATCGGCCTTTGAATGTGGAAGGAGAAATGTTTGTATGTTTTGTCTGTGGGAAAATATTTCAAACATCAGTGTGACTGGAAAAGCACCGAGACACACACATCCGAGGGAGAGTGTTCCAGTGCACTGACTGTGGAAAGAACTTTAACCAGTTACACAGTCTGAAAAAACATCGCACCATTCACAGCGGGGAGAAACTGTACACGTGTTCTGTGTGTGGACAAGGCTTCAACTGATCGTCCAACCCGAAGAGACACAAGGACACCTGCACCACAGAGAAACCGTGGAAATGTGGGGAATGTGGGCAGGGATTCAATTACCCGTCCCAGCTGGAAGCTCATCAACGCAGTCACACTGGGGAGAGGCCGTTCACCTGCTCTGTGTGTGGGAAGGGATTCACTAACTCCTCCAGCCTCACTTCACACCAACGCATTCACACTGATAAGAGACCTTTTAAATGTTCTGACTGTGAGAAGAGCTTTAAAAGCACAAGGGATCTTCTGAATCACCAGCGAGTTCACACTGGGGAGTGGCCGTTCACCTGCTCCCTGTGTGGGAAGGGTTTCACTCAGTCATCCCAGCTGCTGACACACCAGCGAGTTCACACTGGGGAGAGGCCGTTCACCTGTTGCGTATGTGGGAAGGGATTCATTCAGTCATCCACCCTGCTGAGACACCAGCGAGTTCACACTGGGGAGAGGCCGTTCACCTGTTGCGTATGTGGGAAGGGATTCATTCAGTCATCCACCCTGCTGACACACCAGCGAGTTCACAAGTGACTGCAGGGCTTAGATTCTGCTGTTTTTGCTGCTGTTAATCACATCCAGGACTGAACCATGTTCATTCTGACAGTTGGAGTTTGTTTCTGCTGATGTTAATAAACTCCAGCCCAGTTACAGGGGTTAATATTTTGATATCTGTCAAATAGATTAACTTTGTTTCGAACACACCGTGGGTCGAATCCTTGATTTCTCCAAGATAAGAGGAGACTAATTGATGTCCTGTTACTGACTGCTCCATTTTTGGGCCTTTTTTCCTTTCTAACTCAAGATCATTTCAGTTCTCGCACCTTTAGTTACTCTCGAGCTAAAGCCCCAGCTCCCCAAACCTTCCAGAGTGCCTCTCCTAGCCTTGGTATCAAGCGAAGGTATCGGTAACATGTCCGTGTACCTGCCCTGGGAGTGTTTGATGGGACAGTATAGAGCGAGTTTTACTATGTATCTTACCTGTGCTGTACCTACCCTGGGAGTGTTTGGTGGGACAATGTAGAGTGAGCTTTACTCTGTATCTGACCCGTGCTGTACCTGCCCTGGGAGTGTTTGATGGGACAATGTAGAGGGAGCTTTACTCTGTATCTAACGTGTGCTGCACCTACCCTCGGAGTGTTTAATGAGACAGTGTACTTGGAGTTTTACGCTTCATCTAACCTGTGCTGCATGTGCCCTGGGACTGTTGGATGGGACAGTGTAGAGGGGCTTTTGTCTGTATCTAACCCATGCTGTAGCTGCCCTGGGAGTACTTGATGGGACAGTGTAGAGCGAGCTTTACTCGGTATCTAACCCGTGCTGTACCTGCCCTGGGAGTATTTGATGGGACAGTGTAGAGGGAGCTTTACTCTGTATCTAACCAGTGCTGGACGTGCCCTGGGAGTGTTTGATGGGACAGTGTAGAGGGAGCTTTACTCTGAATCTAACCCGTGCTGAACCTGCCCTGGGAGTGTTTTTGATGGGACAGTGTAAAGGAGGCTTTACTCTGTATCTAATCCGTGCTGTACCTGCCCTGGGAGTGTTTGATGGGACAGTGTAGAGGGCGCTTTACTCTGCATCTAACCCACACTGTACCTGCCCTGGGAGTGTTTAATGTGACAGCGTAGAGGGAGCTTTACTCTATCTAACCGGTGCTGTACCTGCCCTGGGAGTGCTTGATGGGACAGTGCAGAGGGACCTTTACTCTGTATCTAACCCCGTACTGTACCTGCCCTGGGAGTGTTTGATGGGACATGGTAGAGGGAGCTTTACTCTGCATCTAACCCGTGCTGTACCTAACCTGGGAGTGTGTGATGGGACAGTGTGGAGGGAGCTTTACTCTGTATCTAAGCCGTGCTGTACCTGCCGTGGGAGTGTTTGATGCGACAGTGTAGAGGGAGCTTTACTCTGTATCTAACCAGTGCTGTACCTGCCCTGGGAGTGTTTGATGGGACAGTATAGAGGGAGTTTTGCTATGTATCTAACCCGTGCTGTACCTGCCCTGGGAGTATTTGATGGGACAGTGTTGAGGGAGCTTTACTCTATCTCACCCATGCTGTACCTGCCCTGGGAGTGTTTGATGGGACAGTGTAATGGGAGCCTTACTCTGTATCTAACCCGTGCTGTACCTGCCCTGGGGGTATTTGATGGGATAGTGTAGAGGGAGATTTACTCTGTATCTAACCCGTGCTGTACCTGCCCGGGGAGTGTTTGATGGTACAGTGCAGGGGGACCTTTACTCTGTATCTAACCCGTGCTGTACCTGCCCTGGGAATGATTGATAGGGCAGTGTAGAGGGAGCTTTTCTCTGTATCTAACCCGTGCTGTACCTGCCCTGGGAGTGTTTGATGGGAGAGTGTAGAGGGAGCTTTACTAAGGATCCAACCCGTACTGTACCTTCCCTAAGAGTGTTTGATGGGACAGTGTAAAGTGAGCTTTACTCTGTATCTAACCCGTGGTGTACATGCCCTGGGAGTGTTTGATTGGACAGTGTAGAGGGAGCTTTACTCTGCAACTAACCCGCGCTGTACCTGCCCTGGGAGTGCTTGATGGGACAGTGCAGAGCGACCTTTACTCTGTATCTAACCCCGTACTGTACCTGCCCTGGGAGTGTTTGATGGGACATGGTAGAGGGAGCTTTACTCTGTATCTAACCCGTGCTGTACCTAACCTGGGAGTGTGTGATGGGACAGTGTGGAGGGAGCTTTACTCTGTATCTAACCCGTGCTGTACCTGCCCTCGGAGTGTTTGATGGGACAGTATAGAGCGAGCTTTACTATGTGTCTAACCCATGCTGTCCCTACCCTGGGATTGTTTCGTGGGACAGTGTAGAGGGAGCTTTACACTGTATGTAACCCGTGCTGTCCCTGCCCTAGGAGTGTTTGATGGGACAGTATAGAGGGAGCTTTACACTGTATCTAACCCGTGCTGTACCTTCCCTTGGCGTTTTTGACTGGACAGTGTATAGGGAGCTTTACTCTGTATCTAACCCGTGCTGCACCTACCCTGCGTGTGTTTGGTGGGACAATGTAGAGGGAGCTTTTTTCTGTATCTAAACCATGCTGTACCTGCCCCAGTACTGTTTTATGAGATAGTGTAAAGGTAGCTTTACTCTGTATGTAAGTGCGCTGTATCTTCCCTGGGAGTGTTTGATGGGACAGTGTAGAGGGAGCTTTACTCTGTATATAACCTGTGCTGTACCTGCCCTGGGAGTGCTTGATGGGACAGTGCAGAGGGAGCTTTACTCTGTATCTAACCCGTGCTGTACCTGCCCTGGGAGTGTTTGATGGGATTGTGTAAAGGGAGCTTTACTCTGTATCTAACCCGTGCTGCACCTACCCTGGGTGTGTTTGGTGGGACAATGTAGAGGGAGCTTTATTCTGTATCAAAACCATGCTGTACCTGCCCTAGTAGTGTTTTATGAGATAGTGTAAAGGTAGCTTTTCTCTGTATGTGAGTGCGCTGTACCTTCCCTGGGCGTGTTTGATGGGACAGTGTAGAGGGAGCTTTACTCTGTATCTAACCCGTACTGTACCTGCCCTGGGAGAGTTTGATGGGACAGTGTTGAGGGAGCTTTACTCTGTATCTAACCCGTGCTGCACCTGCCCTGGGAGTGTTTCATGGGATAGTGTAAAGGGAGCTTCACTCTGTATGTAACCTGTGCTGTACCTGCACTGGAAGTGTTTGATGGGACAGTGTAGAGGGAGCTTTACTCTGTATCTAACCCGTGCTGTACCTGCCCTGGGAGTGTTTGATGGGATAATGTAAAGGGAGCTTTACTCTGTATCTAACCCGTGCTGCACCTGCCCTGGGAGTGTTTGATGGGACAGTGCAGAGGGAGCTTTACTCTGTATCTAACCCGTGCTGTACCTGCCCTGGAAGTTTTCGATGGGACAGTGTAGAGGGAGCTTTACTCTGTATCTAACCCGTGCTGTACCTGCCCTGGGAGTGTTTGATCGGACAGTGTAGAGGGAGCTTTACTCTGTATCTAACCCGTGCTGTACCTGCCCTGGGAGTGTTTGATGGGACAGTGTAGAGGGAGCTTTACTCTGTAACTAACCCCAGCTGTACCTGCCCTGGGAGTGTTTGGTGGGACAGTGTAGAGGGAGCATTAATCTGTATCTAATCCGTGCTGCACTAGCCCTGGGAGTGCTTGATGGGACAGAGTAGAGGGAGCTTTACTCTGTAACTAACCCGTGCTGTACCAGCCTTGGGAGTGTTTGATGGGACCGTATAGAGGGAGCTTTACTCTGTAACTAGCCCCTGCTGTACCTGCCCTGGGAGTGTTAGATCGGACAGTGTCGAGGGAGCTTTACTCTGTATCTATCCCGTGCTGTACCTGCCCGGGGAGTGTTTGATGGGACAGTCTCGAGCGAGCTTTACTCTGTATCTAACCCGTGCTGTACCTGCCCTGGGAATGTTTGGTGGGACAATGTAGAGGGAGTTTTACTCTGTACATAACCCATGCTGTACCTGCCCTGGGAGTGTTTGATGGGACAGTGTAGAGGGAGCTTTACTCTGTATCTAACCTGTGCTGTACCTGCCTTGGGAGTGTTTGATGGGACAGTGTAGAGGGAGCTTTACTCTGTACATAACCCATGCTGTACCTGCCCTGGGAGTGTTTGATGGGACAGTGTAGAGGGAGCTTTACTCTGTATCTAACCCGTGCTGTACTTACCCTGGGAGTGTTTGATGGGAGAGTGTAAAGGGAGCTTTACTCTGTATCTAACCCGTGCTGTCCCTGCCCTGGGAGTGTTTCGTGCGACAATGCAGAGGGAGCTTTACTCTGTATTTAACCCGTGCGGTACCTGCCCTGGGAGTGTTTGATGGGATAGTGTAAAGGGAGCTTTACTCTGCATCTAACCCGTGCTGTACCTGCCCTGGGAGAGTTTGATGGGACACTGTAGAGGGAGCTTTACACTGTATCTAACCCGTGCTGTACCTGCCCTAGGAGTGTTTGATGGGACAGTATAGAGGGAGCTTTACACTGTATCTAACCCGTGCTTTACCTTCCCTTGGCGTGTTTGATTGGACAGTGTATAGGGAGCTTTACTCTGTATCTAACCCGTGCTGCACCTACCCTGGGTGTGTTTGGTGGGACAATGTAGAGGGAGCTTTTTTCTGTATCTAAACCATGCTGTACCTGCCCCAGTACTGTTTTATGAGATAGTGTAAAGGTAGCTTTACTCTCTATGTAAGTGCGCTGTATCTTCCCTGGGAGTGTTTGATGGGACAGTGTAGAGGGAGCTTTACTCTGTATATAACCTGTGCTGTACCTGCCCTGGGAGTGCTTGATGGGACAGTGCAGAGGGAGCTTTACTCTGTAACTAACCCCTGCTGTACCTGCCCTGGGAGTGTTTAATTGGACAGTGTCGAGGGAGCTTTACTCTGTATCGAACCCGTGCTGTACCTGCCCGGGGAGTGTTTGATGGGAAAGTCTCGAACGAGCTTTACTCTGTATCTATCCCGTGCTGTTCCGACCCTGGGAGTGTTTGGTGGGACAATGTAGAGGGAGTTTTACTCTGTATCTAACCCTTGCTGTGCCTGCCCTGGGAGTGTTTGATGGGACAGAGTAGAGGGAGCTTTACTCTGTATGAAACCTGTGCTGTACCTGCCCTGGGAGTGTTTGGTGGGACAATGTAGATGGAGTTTTACTCTGTATCTGACCCGTGCTGTGCCTGCCCTGGGAGTGTTTGATGGGACAGTGTCGAGGGAGCTTTACTCTGTATATAACCTGTGCTGTACCTTGTAAGGGGTGACCTGCGGCTCTGTGCTTAGCCTGGGTGCTAGTGCGAGGTTAGGCCTTGTTGCCTGTTCTGGTCTCCAGCCAGCCTGATAACACTAGACACCTGTGAGTGGTTCGACCCACTCGCCCTTACGGTTCTGACACTGGATTTAGGTGCGAGATCAATAATGCAGAGAAAAACTCAGGTAGACCCGGTTGAATAGTGCTAAATGGAAAATCTTTATTGCATATTATTCAAGATTACGAGATACATGTCATAAGCACAGATTAACGACAGTACAATCTTACACACAGTTATGTAACTGATTTTAGGGAAACGAGGAGCGCATGACACATCGTAAAAGGGGACACACATTATACTTATCCTTAAAACTTAAACCCTCCCCTATCAATACCTGTCCTAATCTAGATTTGTAGGATCGAGACTCATGCTCACCACTCGTGATAACTCGGAGAATTCCGAAACTCTGCTCGGATGTTTTTACCGCAGCACCTGACTATCCACGTGCTGATCAGGGGTCTCTGTACCCCACTTGTTTACTCGTTTCTGCTCCGGCTAGCAGGCTGGACCGTCTGCTGTCATGAAGATCTGTGTTGTCCTCGGAGTTCCGATACTACTCAAAGAAGAGTCTTCCTGTGCCCTCACACCGGTTCGATAAAACTCGAAGAAGGGTCTTCCTAGGCAAGGAAGTGTTTATTCGACTTACAGGCGCGGTCGGGGCTTACTGACCGTGGCGATGCGTATTGTCGTCTTCTTCTCTTCTCATCTCATCTCATCTCATCTTCTCTCGGGGCTTCGGTTCCAACACCGTTTACCGACTTCTCGGGATGGTGCGCCCGTTTCAAGGCCTCACAGCCCAGTTCTCCACAGATCTTCGCAGCAAGCCACGAGGTTGATCCTAGCGGCTCAGAGTCCAGAGCCGTCAGGCAAGAGAATAAAAGTTCAGCAGCCTTCCAGCGAGTCAAAGCAGCAAGCGCAAGAAGAAGCAGAGACAGCAGTCAGCAGCAAGAGAAAGATGGACGGTTGTACCTTACAGTTATAGTGCTGTAATTCCTCTTTTCCCGCCCAATCTTAATGTCTATCTTTTGTCAGGGTTTTGGCGCTCAAACTTCTTGTATAGGGTGATCTCCGTCTTTAATGGGTTTCGGTGATACTTGTAACTGTCTGAGTACCCGTTAATACTTCTCCCATTGTGAGACCGGCTAGTAGTCTCCCTGGAGGGGTTTTGGGGCTTCCAAATGCTTTCTGTAACTACCCGAAAACGGCTCTCTCATCGTAGAGTCGTGGGGATTTTGCATATTAATGTCTTTGGATGGGTCCTTGTTCGCTCGGTACAATAGCCCTTATTCGCACCTGGGAGACCGATTCCAGTATTTATGTATAAAATGCAAACCCATCATGTCTTGTCAATTATCTCAAATGTGCTGAGTCCTGTTCGATCTTGCACAAATGTTTATTGGAACGCCATCTTGTCTGCCCATTGAAAGTCTAGAACTTTCTGCCACGAGGCGTGGCGGCCATTTTACAGGCTGTTTGTGTCCGTTTTGAAACCCGACAGCATTCTGCTGAAATAAAGCTGTTTGTACGAAACTTTATGTCTCCTTCTTATTTTATAAAATCGCGATCATTTTGCGAATTCTACAACCTGCCCTGGGAGTGCTTGATGGGACAGTGCAGAGGTAGCTTTACTGTGTATCAAACCTGTGCTGCATCTGCCTTGGGAGTGTTTGATGGGATAATGTAAAGGGAGCTTTACTCTGTATCTAACCCGTGCTGCACCTGCCCTGGGAGTGTTTGATGGGACAGTGCAGAGGGAGCTTTACTCTGTATCGAACCCCGTACTGTACCTTCCCTGGGAGTGTTTGATGGGACAGTGTAGAGGGAGCTTTACTCTGTATCTAACCCGTGCTGTACCTGCCCTGGGAGTGTTTGATCGGACAGTGTAGAGGGAGCTTTACTCTGTATCTAACCCGTGCTGTACCTGCCCGGGGAGTGTTTGATGGGACAGTGTAGAGGGAGCTTCACTCTGTATCTAACCCGTGCTGTACCTGCCCTGGGAGAGTTTGATGGTACAGTGTCGAGGGTGCTTTACTCTGTATCTAACCCGTGCTGTACCTGCCCTGGGAGTGTTTGATGGGATAATGTAAAGGGAGCTTTACTCTGTATCTAACCCGTGCTGCACCTGCCCTGGGAGTGTTTGATGGGACAGTGCAGAGGGAGCTTTACTCTGTATCGAACCCCGTACTGTACCTTCCCTGGGAGTGTTTGATGGGACAGTGCAGAGGGAGCTTTACTCTGTATCTAACCCGTGCTGTACCTGCCCTGGAAGTTTTTGATGGGACAGTGTAGAGGGAGCTTTACTCTGTATCTAACCCGTGCTGTACCTGCCCTGGGATGTTTGATCGGACAGTGTAGAGGGAGCTTTACTCTGTATCTAACCCGTGCTGTACCTGCCCTGGGAGTGTTTGATGGGACAGTGTCGAGGGATCTTTACTCTGAAATTAACCCGTGCTGTACCTACCCTGGGAGTGTTTGATGGGACAGTGTAGAGGGAGCTTTACTCTGTAACTAACCCCAGCTGTACCTGCCCTGGGAGTGTTTGGTGGGACAGTGTAGAGGGAGCATTAATCTGTTTCTAATCCGTGCTGCACTAGCCCTGGGAGTGCTTGATGGGACAGAGTAGAGGGAGCTTTACTCTGTATCTAACCCGTGCTGTACCTGCCCTGGGAGTGCTTGATGGGATAGTGTAGAGGGAGCTTTGCTCTGTATCTAACCCATGCTGTACCTGCCCTGTGAGTGTTTGATGGGACAGTGTAGAGGGTGCTTTACTCTGTATCTAACCCGTGCTGTACCTTCCCTGGGAGTGTTTGATGGGATAGTGTAAAGGGAGCTTTACTCTGTATCTAACCCGTGCTGCACCTGCCCTGGGAGTGTTTGATGGGACAGTGCAGAGGGAGCTTTACTCTGTATCGAACCCCGTACTGTACCTTCCCTGGGAGTGTTTGATGGGACAGTGCAGAGGGAGCTTTACTCTGTATCTAACCCGTGCTGTACCTGCCCTGGGAGTGCTTGATGGGATAGTGTAGAGGGAGCTTTGCTCTGTATCTAACCCATGCTGTACATGCCCTGTGAGTGTTTGATGGGACAGTGTAGAGGGTGCTTTACTCTGTATCTAACCCGTGCTGTACCTGCCCTGGGAGTGTTTGATCGGACAGTGTAGAGGGAGCTTTACTCTGTATCTAACCCGTGCTGTACCTGCCCGGGGAGTGTTTGATGGGACAGTGTAGAGGGAGCTTTACTCTGTATCTAACCCGTGCTGTACCTGCCCTGGGAGAGTTTGATGGGACAGTGTCGAGGGTGCTTTACTCTGTATCTAACCCGTGCTGCACCTGCCCGGGGAGTGTTTGATGGGACAGTGTAGAGGGTGCTTTACTCTGTATATAACCCGTGCTGGACCTGCCCTGGGAGTGTTTGATGGGACAGTGCAGAGGGAGCTTTTCTCTGTATCTAACCCGTGCTGGACCTGCCCTGGGAGTGTTTGATGGGACAGTGCAGAGGGAGCTTTTCTCTGTATCTAACCCGTGCTGTACCTGCCCTAGGAGTGTTTGGTGGGACAATGTAGAGGGAGCTTTATTCTGTATCTAAACCATGCTGTACCTGCCCTAGTAGTGTTTTATGAGATAGTGCAAAGGTAGCTTTACTCTGTATGTAACTGCGCTGTACCTTCCCTGGGAGAGTTTGATGGGACAGTGTTGAGGGAGCTTTACTCTGTATCTAACCCGTGCTGCACCTGCCCTGGGAGTGTTTCATAGGATAGTGAAAAGGGAGCTTTACTCTGCATCTAAGCTGTGCTGTACCTGCCCTGGGAGTGTTTGATGGGACAATGTAGAGGGAGCGTTACTCTGTATCTGAACCATGCTGTACCAGCCCTGGGAGTGTTTGATGGGACAGTGTCGAGGGAGCTTTACTCTGTATCTAACCCGTGCTGTACCTGCCCTGGAAGTGCTTGATGGGACAGTGTAGAGGGAGCTTTGCTCTGTTTCTAACCCGTGCTGTACCTGCCCTGGAGTGTTTGATGGGATAGTGTAAAGGGAGCTTCACTCTGTATGTAACCTGTGCTGTACCTGCCCTGGAAGTGTTTGATGGGACAGTGTAGAGGGAGCTTTACTCTGTATCTAACCCGTGCTGTACCTGCCCTGGGAGTGTTTGATGGGACAGTGTAGAGGGAGCTTTACTCTGTATCTAACCCGTGCTGTACCTGCCCTGGGAGTGTTTGATGGGACAGTGTAGAGGGAGCTTTACTCTGTATGTAACCCGAGCTGTACCTGCTCTGGGAGTCTTTAAAATAAATATAAACAAAAAGGTTAATGAAATGTTAATCCTTATGACGAGAGGTCTAGAATATAGAGAGGAGGAAGTTTTGCTCCAGCTGTACAAAGCCCTGGTGAGACCACATCTGGGGCACTGTGGACCGTTCTGGGCCCCACACCTTAGAAAGAATAGATTGGCCTTGGAAGGAGTGCAGTGCAGATTCACCAGCATGTTACCAGGGCTCCAAGGTTTAAACTATTGAGAGTTTACAGAAATGAAGCTTGTATTCCATGGATTATAGAAAGTTGAGGCTGATTTGATTGAGGTTTTGAGGATTTTGGACCAATTGCGAGGGTAGATAGAGAGAAACTCTTTCCACTGGTGGGGAGTCTGGGACGAGGGGACAGAACCTTAAAATCCGAGCCAGGCCCTTCAGGAGAGAAGCTGGAAACTCTTCTCCACACAAAGGATGGTGGAAGTGTGGAGCTCTCTCACAATAAGCAGGCGATGCTCGCTCACTGAATAACTTTGGGCCGGTTGTGGTTTCTCCCCATTGTCCCGGTGCTTGTTCCCTTGGATTGGATCTTCATTTGTTCCCTTTGGTTTGGTTTCAGTTTCACTGCTGGACCCACCACTCAAAGCACTTTGTCTGATCTTCCCCCGGGAATGAGCAGACTCTTCCCTCACCCCCCACACTGCACCATCTCTCCCCGGGGTGTGTCCACACTCTGGGCCTTGGGCCTTGCCCGGGGATTCTCAGTATGAACAGGTGGGGTGTGTTTTGAGACAGGGTGTCCCCGCTCTCCTCCTCTTTTCCCCGGGGTGTGTCCACACTCTGGGACTTGGGCCTTGCCTGGGGATTCTCAGTATGAACAGGTGGGGTGTGTTTTGAGACAGGGTGTCTCCGCTCTCCACATTTAAAGGGACAAGGAGACGACCAGCTGGGCTGAATGGCCCTGCTTTATGACATCACTGCAGTGCCTAGCAACCAACCTCCCTGAGCCCTGCTCATTATGGGCTGGCAGTGTTTGATGGGACAGTGTCGAGGGAGCTTTACTCTGTATTTAATCCGTGCTGTACCTGCCCTGGGAGTGTTTGATGGGACAGTGTAGAGGGAGCATTCCTCTGTATCTAACCCGTGCTGTACCTGCCCTGGGAGTGTTTGATGGGACAGTGTAGAGGGAGCTTTACTCTGTATCTAACCCGTGCTGTACCTGCCCTGGGAGTGTTTGATGGGACAGTGTAGACGGAGCTTTACTCTGTATCTAACCCATGCTGTACCTGTCCTGGGACTGTGGAGAGGGATGTCAGGTACAGGTACAGTTTCATTTTTACTATCACTTGCACCAATCATCACCCACTGGAGGTTTATATCAGGAGCTTCTGTGTGATGGTGAGGTAATCACTGGACAATAAAGTGCAGAGACTGGTGGGTGGCTGCTCATTATCCTCGGTGTGATTTAATCCCCTTTCCCACTGAATACTGCGGACAGACAGGATCACCTTGGGAACGGAATGGTCAGTGTGACATCACTTTCTAAACAAGAGCCCACAAGACAATGGGTTCTCAATAAATGTTAAAGGGATTCAACGCTCTGAAGATACACTGTGAATAAAGGAAATAAAATGCTGATCAGTAATGACTGAAGATAATGATTTCTCTCTGTGGAATGTGCTTGCACACATTAAGAATGATTAGCTTTGTACACACACACAACAAACACTTTGTGAGGCTCTTTTCAGTTGTTGCTCTGAACCCGCTGAGAGCTGGTTCACCCGGTGGGCATTAGGACCCTGCGGCCGCCCATCCGGCGGTGCTGTGAGGTCACGGTTCCAGGCTCTGTCTCACCCAATCAGTGGGTCCCGCCAAAGCTCAATAGAAAATACTGCAGCAAAAACAATCCTGAACATTCACAAACTGGGAGCAATCGGCACAGCACAACACAAGTGTGAATTAGTAAACTTTAACACACAGAGTCTGTCACTAATTAGTACAAAGTGCAGGGCACTATTGCTCACCTTCAGTCCTGTCCCTCAATCCCAGCTCATCTCTGGGGGATTGTTACAAGGTTCACCACATCAACACAGATATTACCCACATAATCCCACATCAATTAGACATTGCACACAGCTTCTGACAGTTATTAACAAGACTAGACCGATACTTCAAACCAAAAAATTATTGCATCTTCCCACCCACACAAAAATTAATCTTTATTTATATTAATCTCAGTCTGTCTGTCTATCTATGAATGAAAGACAGGATCTCGTACAGTAATACCTTAGGCAGTGTAATATAAACAGACAGGGTCTAGTGTAATATAAACTGAGACAGGGTCTAGTGTAATATAAACTGAGAAAGGGTCTAGTGTAATATAAACAGAGACATGGTCTAGTGTAATATGAACAGAGACAGGGCCGAGTGTTATATAAACAGAGACAGGGTCTAGTGTAATATAAACAGCGACAGGGTCTAGTGTAATATAAACAGAGACAGGGCCGAGTGTTATATAAACAGAGACAGGGTCTAGTGTAATATAAACAGTGACAGGGTCTAGTGTAATATAAACAGAGACAGGACCGAGTGTAATGTAAACAGAGAAAGGGTCGAGTGTAATATAAACAGAGACAGGGTCTAGTGTAATATAAACAGTGACAGTGTCTAGTGTAATATAAACAGAGACAGGGTCTAGTGTAATATAAACAGAGACAGGGTCTAGTGTAATATAAACAGAGACAGGGTCTAGTGTAATATAAACAGAGACAGGGTCTAGAGTAATATAAACAGTGACAGGGTCTAGTGTAATATAAACAGAGACAGGGTCTAGTGTAATATAAACAGAGACAGGGTCTAGTGTAATATAAACAGTGACAGGGTCTAGTGTAATATAAACAGTGACAGGGTCTAGTGTAATATAAACAGAGACAGGGTCTAGTGTAATCTAAACATTCTGGAAAGGGAGGGTGAAGAGCCAGCTGTCGTGGTGCATGTAGGTACCAACGATATAGGTAAAAAGCGGGAAGAGGTCCTACAAGCAGAATTTAGGGAGCTAGGAGCTAAATTGAAAAGTAGGACCTCAAAGGTAGTAATCTCTGGGTTGCTACCAGTGCCACGTGCTAATCAGAGTAGCATGAACAGGATAGCGAGATTAAATACGTGGCTTGAGCAGTGGTGCAGGAGGGAGGGATTCAAATACCTGAGGCATTGGAACCAGTTCTGGGGGAAGTGGGACCTGTACAAAAGGGACGGTCTGCACTTGGGCAGGACTGGAACCGATGTCCTCGGGGTAATATTTGCTAAGGCAGTTCGGGAGGATTTAAACTAATATGGCAGGAGAATGGGAACCTATGTAGCGAAACAGGGGGAAGTAATATGCAGTCAGAAACAAATGTTAGAAGGGTGAGAAACAATAAGGGAAATCCAAGTAAACAAAGGCAAGAAACACAAAGGGCCATACTAAATCATAAGTCTAAAAGGACAAAGGGTGTTAATAAAACAAGCCTAAAGGCTCTGTGTCTTAATGCAAGGAGTATCCGTAATAAGGTGGATGAATTGACTGTGCAAATTGATGTTAACGGATATGATGTGATTGGGATTACAGAGACGTGGCTCCAGAACAATCAAGGCTGGGAACTGATTATCCAGGGGTATTCAACATTCAGGAAGGATAGAATAAAAGGAAAAGGGGGTGGAGTTGCATTGCTGGTTAAAAAGGAGATTAATGCAATAGCTAGGAAGGACATTAGCTTGGAGGATGTGAAATCAATATGGGTTGAGCTGCAGAACACCAAAGGGCAGAAAACGTTAGTGGGGGTTGTGTACAGACCTCCAAACAGTAGTAGTGAGGTGGGGGAGGGTATGAAACAGGAAATCAGAGGTGCATGCAAAAAAGGCGCAGCAGTTATCATGGGTGACTTTAATATGCATATAGATTGGGCTACTCAAACTGGAAGCAATACGGTGGAGGAGGATTTCCTGGGGTGTTTAAGGGATGGTTTCCTAAACCAATATGTTGAGGAATCAACTAGAGGGGAGGCCATCCTGGACTGGGTGTTGTGTAATGAGGAAGGACTAATCAGCAATCTTGTGGTGCGAGGCCCCTTGGGGAAGAGTGACCATAGTATGGTGGAGTTCTACATTAGGATGGAGAAGGAAACAGTTAATTCAGAGACCATGGTCCAGAACGTAAATAAGGGCAACTTTGAGGGTATGAGGCGTGAATTGGCGAGGTTAGATTGGCAAGCGATATTTAAGGGGTTATCAGTGGAAGGGCAATGGCAGACATTTAGAGATCGCATGGATGAACTGCAGCAATTGTACATCCCTGTCTGGCGTAAAAATAAAAAAGGGAAGGTGGCTCAACCATGGCTAACAAGGGAAATCAGGGATAGTATTAAAAGCAAGGAAGTGGCATACAAATTGGCCAGAAGTAGCAGCAAACCCGGGGACTGGGAGAACTTTAAAACTCAGCAGAGGAGGACGAAGGGTTTGATTAGGGCAGGGAAAATAAAATATGAAAGGAAGCTTGTGGAGAACATTAAAATGGACTGCAAAAGCTTCTATAAATATGTAAAAAGAAAGAGGTTAGTAAAAACAAATGTAGGTCCCCTGCAGTCAGAAACAGGGGACTTCATAATGGGGAACAAAGAAATGGCAGATCAATTGAACAAGTACTTTGGTTCGGTGTTTACTGTGGAGGACACAAACAACCTTCCGGAAATAAAAGAGATCAAAGGATCTGGTAAGAGGGAGGAGCTGAGGGAAATCCTTATCAGTCGGGAAAAGGTGTTGGGGAAATTGATGGGACTGAAGGCTGATAAATCCCCAGGGCCTGATGGTCTGCATCCCAGAGTACTTAAGGAGGTGGCCTTGGAAATAGTGGATGCATTGACGATCATTTTCCAACATTCCTTAGACTCTGGATCAGTTCCGAAGGAGTGGAGGGTGGCTAATGTAACCCCTCTTTTTAAAAAAGGAGGGAGGGAGAAAGCAGGGAATTATAGACTGGTCAGCCTGACATCGGTGGTGGGTAAAATGATGGAATCAATTATTAAAGATGTCATAACAGACCATTTGGAAAGTGGCGACATGATAGGTCCAAGTCAGCATGGATTTGTGAAAGGGAAATCATGCTTGACAAATCTTCTGGAATTTTTTGAGGATGTTTCCAATAGGGTGGACAGGGGGGAACCAGTAGATGTGGTGTATTTGGACTTTCAGAAGGCCTTCAACAAGGTTCCACACAAGAGATTGGTGTGCAAAGTTAAAGCACATGGGATTGGGGGTAATGTGTTGACGTGGATTGAGAACTGGTTGGCGCACAGGAAACAAAGAGTAGGAGTAAATGGGTACTTTTCAGAATGGCAGGCAGTGACCAGCGGGGTACCGCAGGGTTCGGTGCTGGGGCCCCAGCTGTTTACATTATATATTAATGATTTGGACGAAGGGATTAATTGTAATATCTCCAAATTTGCGGATGACACTAAATTGGGAGGCAGTGTGAACAATGAGGAGGATGCTAGGAGGCTACAGAGTGACTTGGACAGGTTGGGTGAATGGGCAAATGTATTCCAGATGAAGTACAATGTGGATAAATGTGAGGTTATCCACTTTGGTGGTAAAAATAGGGAGGCAGACTATTACCTGAATGGTGGCAGATTAGGGAAAGGGGAGGTGCAACGAGACCTGGGCGTCATGGTACATCAGTCACTGAAGGTGGGAAGGCAAGTGCAGCAGGCAGTCAAGAAAGCAAATGGAATGATGGCCTTCATAGCAAGGGGATTTGAGTACAGGAGTAGGGAGGTGATGCTACAGTTGTACAGGGCCTTGGTGAGGCCACACCTGGAGTATTGTGTGCAGTTTTGGTCTCCTAACTTGAGGAAGGACATTCTTGCTATTGAGGGAGTGCAACAAAGGTTCACTAGATTGATTCCTGGGATGGCCAGACTGACATATCAAGAAAGACTGGATCAACTGAACTTGTATCCTCTGGAGTTCAGAAGAATGAGGGGGGATCTTATAGAGACGTTTAAAATCCTGACTGGTTTAGACAAATTAGATGCGGGCAGAATGTTTCCAATGTTAGGGAAAACTAAAACCAGGGGTCACAGTCTAAGGATAAAGGGGAAGCCATTTAAGACTGAGATGAGGAGGAACTTCTTCACCCAGAGAGTGGTGAATCTGTGGAATTCTCTACCACAGAAGGTTGTTGAGGCCAGTTCGCTAAATATATTCAAAAGGGAGTTAGATATAATACTCACAACTAGGGGGATCAAGGGGTATGGCGAGAAAGCAGGAATGGGGTACTGAGGTAGCATGTTCAGCCATGAACGCATTAAATGGCGGTGCAGGCTCGAAGGACCGAATGGTCTACTCCTGCACCTATTTTCTATGTTTCTATATTTCTATGAGACAGGGTGTAGTGTAATATAAACAGAGACAGGGTCTAGTGTAATATAAACAGAGACAGGGACTAGTGTAATATAAACAGAGACAGGGTCTTGTGTAATAGAAACAGAGACAGGGACTAGTGTAATATAAACAGAGACAGGGTCTAGTGTAATATAAACAGAGACAGGGTCTAGTGTAATATAAACAGAGACAGGGTCTAGTGTAATATAAACAGAGACAGGGACTAGTGTAATATAAACAGAGACAGGGTCTTGTGTAATATAAACTGAGACAGGGTCTAGTGTAATATAAACAGAGACACAGTCTAGTGTAATATAAACAGAGACAGGGTCTAGTGTGATATAAACAGCGACAGGGTCTAGTGTAATATAAACAGAGACAGGGTCTAGTGTAATATAAACAGAGACAGGGTCAAGTGTATTATAAACAGAGACAGGGTCTAGTGTAATATAAACAGAGACAGGGTCTAGTGCCAGGATATCGGGTCAGGCCCACCATGTAAAATGAGTTTAATTCCCCTGCGGTTGTTCTCCTTCGAGCAGAGAATCCCAAGAGGAGATTTGAGAGAGGTGTTTAAAATCACGAAGGGTTTAGATAGAGTAAATAAAGAGAAACTGATTCCAGTGACTGAAGGGTCGATAACCAGAGGGCAGTGATTGAAGATTATTGGCAAAAGAACCAGAGGTGACACGAGGAAAAACCTTTTTACACAACGAGTGGTTAGGATCTGGAATTCACTGCCTGATAGGCTGGTGGATACAGATTCAATAGTAGCCTTCAAAAGGGAATTGGAGAAATACTTGAAGGAGAAAACATTGCAGGGGTTTGGGGAATGAGCAGGGGAGTGGGACTAACTGGATTGCTCTTCGAAAGAGCCGGCACAGACTCGATGGGCAGAATAGCCTCCTTCTGTGTGGTACTATTCGATGATTGTATGACAATCTCTTTCTATTTTAATATTTATGATGTTATTGTCGACAGCACATCCCACAGCTGGAATCTGAGCATCACCCACAGGAGTGTAGACTGATGTGAAACCATCTTTAACGGTCTACTGACTCCTGACGTAGCTGGAAAAGCTTTTGCTATTATTCCCACAATTGGGCACCATCAGCTTTTCCAAAGATCTCTGAGCTTCTCTAATGGCTGCTTTCCTCTCCCTCCATTGTGGGTGATATTTCTCCCTATTCTCCTGTAAACTGAATCCAGCTTGATCTGAACTGGGTTCAATGTGAGACAGTTCGGGGAGTCAGGCATCATTCACCCCTAGACCGACACTGACAGGTTAAACCCCAGACAGTTCCTCAGTAAGGATTGCTCTGGTTCCTCACCATATATGTGTCAGGATACTGAAACCCAGCTTTCTCACAGTCCACTCCTGGAGGCCCCACTCCCTGAGCCTACAACCTTCAGCAGGGTCAGTGCTGGAGTTCCGCAGCGGGAGTGATCCCAGAGTAACTGTCGGGATCGCACCCCGTGGATGTTCCGGGTCGTGTATTTTTAGTTATCCTGGTGTCTAACACGCACACATCAATAAAACAGGGAATTCCTGGAAACACGCTGCAGGTCCTTCTTTATCTGGAGATCAAATGTCTGTTGTATAATTGTACCAGCAGTTAACAGGCTCCTGTGAACTCCTCCCTCTGCCATTTTATTGCAGCCTTTAACCAATTTATTTTAAACGGGTTTATTTTAAATGAGCTAACACCTGCCTTAAAATGGTAGACTCAGGACTGTCTCACACACACATATTAAATCTTCGTGGAAAAATTACCAGTCATTTTTAGACTGGAAACTTAACCCTGCCATTTCACTTTCAGTCAGGAACAGATCGCAGTTTGACACCAATCTCTGATTTGACAGCACGTTTCCAGCATTCACCGTTGTTCTTCCTGACTCTAAACACAGTTGTAAAGGAGCCTTCTGTTCCGTGCCCAGGAGCTGTGACCCATGGGAGAGAAGGCTGGGACACATTCCTTATCAGCCTCAAGATTAAAGGGATACAGGTCTGCAAAGGGATATAGATAGACTAAATGAGTGGGCAATAAGGTGGCAGATGGAGTATAATGTAGGGAAAAGTGAGGTTATTCACTTTGGTAGAAAGAATAGAAAAACAGAATATTTGTTAAATGGTGAGAAACTTTCAAATGTTGGTGTTCAGAGAGATTTGGGTGTCCTCGTGCAAGAAACACAGAAAGCTAGCATGCAGGTACAGCAAGCAACAAGGAAGGCAAATGGCATTTTGACCTTTATTGCAAGGGGGTTGGAGTATAAGAGTAAGGAAGTCTTGCTACAATTGTACAGGGCCTTGGTGAGACCACACCTGGAGTACTGTGCACAGTTTTGGTCTCTTTATCTAAGGAAGGATATACTTGCCTTGGAGGCGGTGCAACGAAGGTTCACGAGATTGACTCCTGGGATGAGAGGGCTGTCCTATGATGAGAGATTGTGTAGAATGGGCCTATACTCTCTGGAGTTTAGAAGAATGAGAGGTGATCTCATTGAAACATACAAGATTCTGAAGGGGTTTGACAGGGTAGATGCTGAGAGGTTGTTTCCCCTGGCTGGAGTGTCTAGAACTAGGGGGCATAGTCTCAGGATAAGGGGTAGGCCATTTAAGACTGAGATGAGGAGTAATTTCTTCACTCAGAGGGCTGTGAATCTTTGGAATTCTCTGCCCCAGAGGGCTGTGAATGTTCAGTCTTTGAGTATATTCAAGGCTGAGATAGATAGATTTTTGGACTCTGGGGGAATCAAGGGATATGGAGATCGGGCGGGAAAGTGGAGTTGAGGTGGATGATCAGCCATGATCTTATTGAATGGCGGAGCAGGCTCGAGGGGCCGTGTGACCTACTCCTGCTCCTAATTCTTATGATCTTTTCTTATGTTCTTAATCTGCCCGGCAACTTTCCTTTCAGTGAAGAGAGACGAGAAAGACCAAAGTGCCGTTTGCCCCTCTCAGTGTGGCCCTGAAGGACTGTGTCCAGGCTGTAGTTCTGTTCCCGCCGTACGATCCTCCCCCCAGATTGTCCTTTCTGAGCTCCAGCCAGGTGATGCTAAATACTCAGGTGGGAACGACAAAAATCCACAACAATGTGTTTAAATCAAAGCTGATTTATTTGACATATATCCAGAATATTAAACTCCAGCCCAGTTACAGGGGTTATTAACATCAGCAGAAACAAACTCCAACTGTCAGAATGAACACGATTCAGTCCAGGATGTAATTAACAGCAGCAAAAACATCAGAATCCAACCCCTGCTGTCACTTGTGAACTCGCTGGTGTTTCAGCAGGTGGGATGACTGAGTGAATCCCTTCCCACACTCGGAGCAGGTGAACGGCCTCTCCACAGTGTGAACTCGCTGGAGTGTCAGCAGGCTGGATAACTGAGTGAATCCCTTCCCACACTCAGAGCAGGTGAACGGCCTCTCCCCAGTGTGAACTCGCTGGTGTGTCAGCAGGCTGGATAACTGAGTGAATCCCTTCCAACACTCAGAGCAGGTGAACGGCCTCTCCCCAGTGTGAACTCGCTGGTGTTTCAGCAGGTTGGATGACTGAGTGAATCCCTTCCCACACTCAGAGCAGGTGAACGGCCTCTCCCCAGTGTGAGTGCGCTGGTTTACAGTGAGTTCAGATGATTGCCTGAACCCAGTCCCGCAGTGAGAGCACCTGAACGGCCTCTCGTCAGTGTGAACACGTTGATGACACATCAGTTCCCCGGAACTTTTATAGCACTTCCCGCAGTCTGGGCATTTAAAAGGTCTCTCGTCAGTGTGAACTCGCTGGTGTGTCAACAGGTGGGATGAATTAGTGAATCCCTTCCCACACTCGGAGCAGGTGAATGGTCTCTCCCCAGTGTGAACTCGCTGGTGTGTCAGCAGGGTGGATGACTGAATGAATCCCTTCCCACACTTGGAGCAGGTGAATGGTATCTTCCCGGTGTGAAGTCACTGGTGATTCAGCAGGTGGGAAGAATTAGTGAATCCCTTCCCACACTCGGAGCAGGTGAATGGTCTCGCCCCAGTGTGAACTTGCTGGTGTATCAGCAGGGTGGTTGAATGAGTGAATCCCTTCCCACACTCAGAGCAGGTGAACGGCCTCTCTCCAGTGTGAACTCTTCGATGAATTTCCAGCTGACATGGGTAGTTGAATCGCTTCCCACAGTCCCCACATTTACACGGTTTCTCCCCAGAGTGACTGCGCTTGTGACTCGACAGGCCAGAGGATCGGCTGAAGCCTCGTCCACATACAGAACACGTGTACGGTTTCTCCCCGCTCTGAACGGTGCTTTCTGCTTCCATGCTCAAAGGTCCTGATGAATTGATTGACTCTGTCAGATCTTGAAGTGATGTTTGGTTTGAGCTTACTGTCTGCAAATCCTCCCCTTCTAACACCCTGCAAAATGAATTTGAAACAGGAAAAAGGGAGGGTGAGAGAGAACCCACAAAAACAGGTTGTGACTTTATACATCTGCAACTTGACTAGAACTTTGACAGCACCTCCCAAACCCGCAACCTCCACCACCTAGAAGGACAAGGGCAGCAGGTGCATGGGAACACCATCACCTCCCAGTTCCCCTCCAAGTCACACACTATCCTGACTTGGGCATATATCGCCATTCCTACTCGGTGTTGCCCCGGGCTCGGAGGCTCTGACTCGGGGCCTGAGAACCGCACTCGGTGTTGCTGAGGATGCCAACCCTGGGACTGTACATGGGGATTCCAACCCTGGGACTGTACATGGGGATTCTAACCCTGGGACTGTACATGGGGATTCCAACCCTGGGACTGTACATGGGGATTCTAACCCTGGGAATATACATGGGGATTCCAACCCTGGGACTGTACATGGGGCTTCCAACCCTGGGACTGTATATGGGGATTCCAACCCTGGGACTGTACATGGGGATTCCAACCCTGGGACTTTACTTGGGGATTCCAAACCTGGGACTGTACATGGGGATTCCAAACCTGGGACTGTACATGGGGATTCTAACCCTGGGACTGTACATGGGGATTCCAAACCTGGGACTGTACATGGGGATTCCAAACCTGGGACTGTACATGGGGATTCCAACCCTGGGTCTGTACATGGGGATTCCAAACCTGGGACTGTACATGGGGATTCCAAACCTGGGACTGTACATGGGGATTCTAACCCTGGGACTGTACATGGGGATTCCAAACCTGGGACTGTACATGGGGATTCCAAACCTGGGACTGTACATGGGGATTCCAAACCTGGGACTGTACATGGGGATTCTAACCCTGGGACTGTACATGGGGATTCCAACCCTGGGACTTTACTTGGGGATTCCAACCCTGGGACTGTACAAGGGGGCGCAGCTCTGGGACTCTTCTGTTACAACTGTGTGGGATGTTAACCGTATGCTCTGCTTTTACCAGCGCCTTCAGGAGAGATGGTGAGAAATCTGAAGTGTGGAGAGTCTGAATCAAATAACTGAGTCAATGATATAAATTCCCGGGCACTAGGACCCGGTTGGGAACAGACACTGAAGCCCCGCCCACTCTTTGTTCCTGCCCAAGATGACCGCGCATGCGCTTTGCTGCTCACTGAATCAAGATGGTGGCCTTTATTCAGGGCTTTAACCGGGAGAAGCCCCGAAGATGCAAACGCGGGACCTTCAGGTTATTATTCAGGGCTTGCGGCCTGCACTAGTTGTTTATGAAGCCTCCCCGCCCACTTTCCGGTCCATTAATCCGCTCCATCCGGTCGCTTTTCTCGGATTGATCTGGAGCTGATCCACAAGCACCGTGCTCTGAAATGACACGCACCGCGCATGCCCAAACAAGGCAGGTCCCGCGCCTGCGCACTGGGCTCCTTTAGTCCGGGTGCGGCACATTCTCTCCCGCGGGGAATGCTGGGTAAAAGCCCCGCCATTGAAAGATCACATTAGTGACTCGAATAGAATTTACAAGAATTGCATTGAGCACTGAACCATGTTCATTCTAGCAGTTGGAGTGTGTTTCTGCTGATCTTAATAACCCCTATACCTGGGCTGGAGATTGAGATTCTGTATAAATATTGAATAAATCAGCTTTGCATAAAGCACAGTGGGTCGAATATTTGATTTCTCCATGAGAAGAGGAGACTAATTAATGTTCTGTTACCGAATGTTCCATTTTTTGGGCCCTTTTCTTACTCTAACTTATATCACTTCTCACCTAGTTTTCCTTCGACCGCATCAAACCCCAGGCTGGTTCTGTTTGAGTACATGGCTTGTGAGTGTAATAGACTGAACTGGAGTGTCTCACTTTACACTCATCTGAAGTTCCTTTGATCCACCCTTTTATAGAACTATCTTACATAAGATTTGAAATCTGTTACTTGCTGTGTCATTCAACCCTTTTTGGATCCGATTTGGTAAAAACACCTCCACATATATTGCATGTGATCGACTTTGAAATGTTCTGATCTTTGTAATTGTCATTGCTGATTTTGATGCGCTCTTTGATTTAATCTCTTGTTATCAACATACCTTGCACTATTTCTTTAATCGAGATAATTGTTTCTAATACTTCCTTAATCAAGTCTTCAGCTCCTCCATTGATGCCTGTCAATAATTCTTGCTTAGGATTTAGGGGTTGGTGTGAGGGGCTTGTGTTCGGGTTAGGATTATGAGACGGTGATTAGGAATAGAAACCACTATTGACAACGCCAGTATCACTAGACATGTTGTCTTTCATTTCATGGTGTTTTAATCTCATGCAGATGAGTCAGAAAACAGCCTCATGAATTGTTCATTCAAGGAACCTTCTTTCTGGCCCGAGCCTGATTTTCTCTCTTCTTTCACAACTCTACATTTGCCACAGAAAAAGACATCAGGGTCAGTAGAATTTGGACAGGAAAAGGCGGATCCAAGATGTTGTGCTGGTTACATCCAATCATCGGCCTGCCTGAAAAGGGCTTCTGACAATAACCTGTCACCAGGCCCCACCAGTAACCATCTGATTCCACCGTCATATCTTCATCCATTACCCGCCCTCACTAGAGATAGTTTCACCTCCATGACCATTCCCCATACCGAGGCTCTCTGATTCCCATTTATAGACTCAGTGTAAATGGTCCCTGGATTTGGTCTCTCAGTGTAAGTGATCCCGACACAGAGCAGGTTCCACCATGTTGCATCCCATCCGGCGAGGCCCGCTGGGTCAGGATATAAAGAGACCGCGCGCTGTTCCTCCTCCCACTGCCTGGGGGAATGGGCCAGATATTTAAAGGGACAGGGACTCCCCTTTTTCTGTCTATTTATAGTTAAAGGGACAGACCCGTTTATCTTTGGAGTGTCAGCGGACTTCACTAACAGAGCTCCCATTAACAGTCGCTCCCTTCTGTACTGTGCAGTGATTGTAAACCCGTCTGTTTCAGTGACTTGAGCCTTTCTAAAATGTCGCACTATTTTTGACGATCCATTTGACTTGCTTGGTTAATGTTGAGACTTCAGAATTTTGCAATGTTGGAGTGACATTTCTTTCAAAATATTTGTTCTAACCCCCCCTCCCCACCCCCAGCCACCCCCCCAGCCACCCTCCACCCCCCGCCACCCCCAGCCACCCCAACGCCACTTTAGAACACTCTGCAATACTGACTAGGATGGTCCCACGTTCAATCCTTGATCGGACCACTCACCATTTCTCCTCCATTTACAGACGCTCCCTGACCAGTCTCCATTTCTCCTCCATTTACAGACGCTCCCTGACTCACTTCCTCCCTGTCCCGGAGTTTGCCGCGGGGCCACTTTGTGGACTTTCTGTTGTTTGCTCCACACCACAGATGGAACCCTGTGGGGTGGAGCAAACATTGCAACATTTGGCAGTGAAATGGATTCACTCAGGACAGACAGCAGGGATTATTTCAGGAAATAACACAGTGTAGAGAGAAAGGAAATGCAGTGGATGTTGTGTAGATGGATTGTCAAAAGGTGTTTGATAAGGTGCCGGACAGGAGGCTTGTTGATCAAATGAAAGCTGACGGTATTAAAGGGAGTGGGGCAGCGTGGATAGGAAGTTGGGTAAAGGGCAGAAAACAGAGAGTAGTGGTTAATGGATGTTCTTCAGACTGGAGGGATGTACACAGTGGTGTCCCCCAGGGTCAGTGTTGGCACCACTGCTCTTCTCAATATAGAGAAATGATCTGGGCTTGGGCATGTGGGGCACAAGATCAAAATCTCCAGATGAGACCAAAATAGGAACCCTGGCCAACTGTGAAGAGGACTGTAAGTGACTTCAGTGTGAATACACAGGTTAGTAAATGGGGCAGGTAGATGTCAGCTGAAATTTAATGCAGAGAATTATGAGGTGATGCATTTTGGGAGGAAGAAAAAAGTAGGAAATCTACATTAAATGGTAAAAGTTTAAACGGAGTAGAGGAGCAGAACAGTAAAGAGGTTTAAGATTCAAGCTGAAGCCTTGTCTTATTCATTAGCAGGTTCGAGAGTCTCGTGTCAACAACTTTAATACCTTATTAGAAATATAAGATGAGCAGATTCTCTGTCCTCTACTGTACCTTACATTGATCCATCAATCAGAGTAAACTTGCAAGTCCCGCGTGTCCACAGGATCTTACATGAGGTCAGCCCGCTGGACGGAACCTCGGACGCCCTGAGCTTGATCTCCGGTGTCTCCAGTCCTGACTGCCCCCTTACATCAGGATCCCCTCACTTTTATACCCTATAGTGATCCATCTCTGGCACCTGACTCTTCTTTGTCTTCTCTGCTGGGTTTTGGCAGGAAGCGAGGGAAAGACAGCTGGAACTTCTCTAATCTGTGATTGACAAGGACACTTTCCCTGGTTCCCGGGAGTTGCTTTTCTTCAGTAATGTTCTCATTATCCCTAAACTACCCTGCCTGCTGTTAATGATGTTATTTTACAGTTTCACAGTTATAGGTATAAACATCACACACTATAATCTAATCTATTCTTTTACTCACTCTGGTTTAAGCTTATATTAACAGACAAACCCTGTTCTTTCTCCTGATCTGATTAGAGTTTCCACCCAGTGGATTCAGTGGAATGGAATGTCTTATCAGTGTTGCCATGGCGACCTGTCTGCAGTGAAGCTCCTGTTTGAGTTTCTAACTCAGACTAAACTTCTCTCTCCCATAATGCCCATTATATCAAACATTTAATTCAATGTATTTTAACCATTTTATGTTAAAACATGTTTGTCTCTGAACATTATTGCCCCAAAACCTACACAGATTTTAGCTCCATTTGAGATAGTTGTCAGTATTTGGGAAATCCCTTTAAAGATTATTTGGCAAAAGTAACAATAAACTCCACTGGAGGAAAACACAATCAGCAGCATTTTTACCCCCCTTTCAGGAACAAAAGTGACTCTGACCTTTCACCCTTTGATTTATTTGACAGATGCTAAACACTCAGGTGGGAACAACAAAAATCCACAACAATGTGATTAAAGCAAAGCTGATTTATTTGACATATATCCAGAATATTAAACTCCAGCCCAGTTATAGGGGTTATTAACATCAGCAGAAACAAATCCCTACTGTCAGAATGAACACGATTCAGTTCGGGATGTGATTAACAGCAGCAACAACAGCAGAATCCAACCCCAACAGTCAAATGTGAACTCGCTGGTTTATCAGCAGGTTGGATGAACGGATGAATCTCTTCCCACACACAGAACATTTAAATGACTTCTCTCTCGTGTGAACTCACTGGTGTGTCAGCAGGTGAGAGGACTGGTTAAATCCCTTCCCACACATGGAGCAGGGGAACGGCCTCTCCCCAGTGTGAACTCGCTGGTGTGTCAGCAGGTGAGAGGACTGGTTAAATCCCTTCCCACACACGGAGCAGGTGAACGGCCTCGCCCCAGTGTGAATATGCAGGGGCCTCATCAGGTGGGATGAGTTTGTAAACCTCTTCACACAGTGAGAACAAACAAACAGGCTCTGATCAGTGTTAATACGCTGGTGTCTCACCAAGTGGGATCACTGAGTGAATCCCGTCCCACACACGGAGCAAGTGAACTCTCTCCCTGACCCATCACCATTTCTCCTTCATTTACAGACGCTCCCTGATCAGTCACCATTTCTCCTTCATTTACAGACGCTCCCTGACCAGTCTCCATTTCTCCTTCATTTACAGACGCTCCCTGACCTTTCCCCATTTCTCCTTCATTTACAGACGCTCCCTGACCAGTCTCCATTTCTCCTTCATTTACAGATGCTCCCTGACCAGTCTCCATTTCTCCTTCATTTACAGACGCTCCCTGACCATTCCCCATTTCTCCTTCATTTACAGACGCTCCCTGACCACTCACCATTTATCCTTCTTTTACAGACGCTCCCTGACCAGTCAGTATTTCTCCTTCATTTATAGACGCTCCCTGACCAGTCAGCATTTCTCCTCAGTTTACAGAAGTGTCAGAATATGGAAAAATGGTAAAAAGACAAAATTGAAAGCTGAACGCACGCAGCATTCGTAACAAGATAGATGACTTGACAGCACAAATAGAAATAAATGGGTATGATCTGATAGCCATTACAGAGACGTGGTTGCAAGGTGACCAATGATTGGAACTGAATATTCAGGGGTATTTGCCATTTCGTAAGGATAGGCAGAAAGGAAAAGGAGGTGGTGTAGCTCTGTTAATAAGGGATGAGATCAGTGCAGTAATGAGAAATGATATTGGCCTAGAAGATCAAGACGTAGAATCAGTTTGGGTGGAGATAAGAAATAATAAGGGTAAAAAGTCACTGGTGGGAGTGGTCTACAGGCCCCCAAACAGTAGCCACACTGTAGGACAGAGAATAAATCAAGAAATAATAGAGGCTTGTAAGAAAGGTACAGCTATAATCATGGGAGATTTTAATCTTCATAATGACTGGACAAAGCATATTGGCAAAGGTAGACTTGAGGAAGAGTTCTTAGAGTGTATACGGGATGGTTTCTTGGAACAATATGTTGTGGAACCAACCAGGGAGAAGACTATTTTAGTAACTATTATGGTAATGTGTAACGAGGCTGGATTAATTAATGATCTCGAAGTGAAGGATCCTCTTGGGAAGAGTGATCATAGCATGGTAGAATTTCAAATTCAGTTTGAGGGTGAGAAAGCTAGGTCTCAAACTAGTGTCCTGAACTTAAACAAAGGTAATTACAAAGGTATGAAGGCAGACTTGGTTAAAGTGGACTGGGAAAATATACTACAGGGTAAGACTGTAGAAAAGCAGTAGCAAACATTTAAGGAGATATTTCATAACTCTCAGCAAAGATATATTCCAGTGAGAAAGAAAGACTCTAAGAGAAGGATGAACCATCCATGGCTAACTAAGGAAGTAAAGGATGGTATCAAATTGAAAACAAAGGCATACAATGTTGCGAAGAATAGTGAAAGGCCAGAGGATTGGGAAATTTTAAAAACCAGCAAAGGATGACTAAATGATAAAGAGAGAGAAGATAGCAAGAAATATAAAAACAGACAGCAAGAGCTTCTACAGGTATATAAAAAGGAAGAGAGTAGCTAAAGTAAACGTTGATCCCCTAGAGGATGAGTCTGGGGAAGTAATAATGGGAAACAGGGAATTGGCAGAGATTTTGAACAAATATTTTGTATCGGTCTTCACGGTAGAAGACACTAAAAGCATCCCAATAATGGATAATCAAGGGGCTATAGGGAGGGGGAAACTTAAAACAATCACTATCACTAGAGAGAAAGTACTAGGCAAACTAATGGGACTAAAGGTGGACAAGTCCCCTGGACCCGATGGTCTGCATCCCAGAGTCTTAAAAGAGGTGGCTGCAGAGATAGTGGATGCATTGGTTGTAATCTACCAAAATTCCCTGGATTCTGGAGAGGTCCCAGCGGACTGGAAAACCGCAAATGTAACGCCCCTATTTAAGAAAGGAGGGAGACAGAAAGCAGGCAACTATCGACCAGTTAGCCTAACATCTGTCATTGGGAAAATGCTGGAGTCCATCATTAAGGAAGTGATAGGACATTTAGAAAATCATAATATAGTCAAGCAGAGTCAGCATGGTTTTATGAAAGGGAAATCATGTTTGACAAATTTGCTGGAGTTCTTTAAGGATGTAACGAGCAGGCTGGATAAAGGGGAACCAGTAAATGTTGTGTATTTGGATTTCCAGAAGGCATTCAATAAGGTGCCACATAAAAAGTTACTACACAAGTTAAGAGCTCACGGGGTTGGGGGTAATATATTCGCATGGATAGAGGATTGGCTATCCAACAGAAAACAGAGAGTCGGGATATATGGGTCATTTTCCGGTTGGCAAACTGTAACTAGTGGGGTGCTGCAGGGATCAGTGCTGGGGCCTCAACTATTTACAATCTATATTAATGACTTGGATGAAGGGACTGAGTGTAATGCAGCCAAATTTGCTGATGATACAAAGATAGGTGGGAAAGCAAATTGTGTGGAGGAGGCAAAGAATCTCCAAAGGGATAGAGACAGGCTCAGTGAGTGGGCAAAAATCTGGCAGGTGGAGTTTAATGCGGGAAAATGCGAGGTTATCCACTTTGGTAGGAAAAATAAAAAAGCAAATTATTATTTAAATGGGGAGAGATTACAAAATGCTGAGGTACAGAGGGATCTGGGGGTCCTTGTACATGAATCACAAAAAGTTAGCATGCAGGTACAGCAAGTAATTAGGAAGGGAAATGGAATGTTGGCCTTTATTGCAAAGGGAATGGAGTAGAAAAGTAGGGAAGTCCTGTTACAACTGTACAGGGCGTTGGTAAGGCCACACCTGGAGTACTGCGTACAGTTTTGGTCTCCTTATTTAAGGAAGGATATACTTGCATTGGAGGCAGTTCAGAGAAGGTTCACGAGGTTGATTCGGAGATGAAGGGGTTGTCTTATGAAGAAAGGTTGAGCAGGTTGGGCCTATACTCATTGGAGTTTAGAAGAATGAGAGGGGATCTTATTGAAACATATAAGATTCTGAAGGGGCTTGACAGGGTAGATGCAGAGAGGATGTTTCCCCTCGTGGGGGAATCTAGAACTAGGGGACATAATTTCAGAATAAGGGGAAACCCCTTTAAATCGGAAATGAGGAGGAATTTCTTCCCTCAGAGGGTCGTGAATCTTTGGAATTCTCTTCCCCAGAGAGCAGTGGTGGCTGGGTCATTGAATATATTTAAGGTGGAGATAGTCACATTTTTGAACGATAAGGGAGTCAAGGGTTAAGGGGAGCGGGCAGGGAAGTGGAGTTGAGGCCAAGATCAGATCAGCCATGATCTTATTGAATGGTGGAGCAGGCTCGAGGGGCCAAATGACATACTCCTGCTCCTACGTCTTATGTTCTTATGTTCTGACCAGTCACCATTTCTCCTTCATTTACAGACACTCCCTGACCAGTCACCATTTCTCCTTCATTTACAGACACTCCCTAACCAGTCACCATTACTCCTCCATTTATACACACTCCCTGACCACTCACCATTTCTCCTCCATTTATACACACTCCCTGACAAGTCGCCATTTCTCCTTCATTTACAGACGCTCCCTGACCACTCACCATTTCTCCTCCATTTACAGACGCTCCCTGATCACTCATTTCTCCTCTATTTACACACGCTCCCTAATCACTCACATTTCTCCTCCTTTACAGACGCTCCCTGACCATTCACCATTTCTCCTCCATTTACGCACGCCCCCTGACCATTCCCCATTTCTCCTCCATTTACACACGCTCCCTGACCACTCACCATTTCTCCTTCATTTACAGACGCTCCCTGACCACTCACCTTTTCTCCTCCATTTACAGACGCTCCCTGACCTGTCACCATTTCTCCTCCATTTACAGACGCTCCCTGACCACTCACCTTTTCTCCTCCATTTACAGACGCTCCCTGACCTGTCACCTTTTCTCCTCCATTTACAGATGCTCCCTGACCACTCACCATTTCTCCTCCATTTACAGACGTTCCCTGACCAGTCTCCATTTACAGACGCTCCCTGACCAGTCTCCTTTTCTCCTCCATTTACAGACGCTCCCTGACCAGTCTCCATTTACAGACGCTCCCTGTCCCGGAGTTTACCGCGGGGCCACTTTGTGGACTTTCTGTTGTTTGCTCCACACCACAGATGGAACCCTGTGGGGTGGAGCAAACATTGCAACATTTGGCAGTGAAATGGATTCACTCAGGACAGACAGCAGGGATTATTTCAGGAAATAACACAGTGTAGTGAGAAAGGAAATGCAGTGGATGTTGTGTAGATGGATTGTCAAAAGGTGTTTGATAAGGTGCCGGACAGGAGGCTTGTTGATCAAATGAAGGCTGACGGTATTAAAGGGAGTGGGGCAGCGTGGATAGGAAGTTGGGTAAAGGGCAGAAAACAGAGAGTAGTGGTTAATGCATGTTCTTCAGACTGGAGGGATGTACACAGTGGTGTCCCCCAGGGTCAGTGTTGGGACCACTGCTCTTCTCAATATAGAGAAATGATCTGGGCTTGGGTATGTGGGGCACAAGATCAAAATCTCCAGATGAGAGCAAAATAGGGACCCTGGCCAACTGTGAAGAGGACTGTAAGTGACTTCAGTGTGAATACACAGGTTAGTAAATGGGGCAGGGAGATGGCAGCTGAAATTTAATGCAGAGAATTATGAGGTGATGCATTTTGGGAGGAAGAAAATGGTAGGAAATCTACATTAAATGGAAATAGTTTAAAAGGAGTGGAGGAGCAGAACAGTAAAGAGGTGCGGTTTACAAGGACACTTTCCCTGGATCCCAGCAGTTACTTTTCTTCAGTAATTTTCGCATTATCCCTAAACTACCCTGCCTTCTGTTAATGATGTTATTTTACAGTTTCACAATTATAGGTATAAACATCACACATTATAATCTGATCTATTCTATTACTCACTCTGGTTTAAGCTTATATTGTGGTTAATAACAGACAAACCCGGTTCTTTCCCCTGATCTGATTACAGTTTCACCCGAGCGGAATTTGTGGAATGGAATCTCTTATCAGTGTTGCCATGGCGACCTGTCTGCAGTGAAGCTCCTGTTTGAATTTCTAACTCTTAATATACTTTAGCCATGTTCTGTTAATATCACTAAAACCAAAAAGGGGTTCAGATACACACACCTTTAAAAGTGGGAGGGACAAGCTGATCAAGTGTTTAAAAAGCACATGGGAACTTAGATATTATAAATAGGGGTGTAGAGTACAAAAGGGCAGCTACAGCACGGGTTAGATACAGAGTAAATCTCCCTCTACACTGTCCCATCAAACACTCCCAGGACAGGTGCAGCACGGGTTAGATACAGAGTAAAGCTCCCTGTGCACTGGCCCATCAAACACTCCCAGGGCAGGTACAGCAGGGGTTAGTTAGAGTAAAGCTCCCTCTACACTGTCCCATCAAAGACTCCCAGGGTAGGTACAGCACGGGTTAGATACAGAGTAAAGCTCCCTCTACACTGTCCCATCAAACGCTCCCAGTGCCGGTACAGCATGGGTTAGATACAGGGCAGGTACAGTACGGGGTTAGATACAGAGTAAAGCTCCCTCTATACTGTACCATCAAACACTCCCAGGGCAGGTACAGTACGGGTTAGATAGTGAGTAAAGCTCCCTCTGCAATGTCCAATCAAACACTCCCAGGGCAGGTGCAGCACGGGTTAGATACAGAGTAAAGCTCCCTTTACATTATCCCATCAAACACTCCCAGGGCAAGTACAGCACGGGTTAGATACAGAGTAAAGCTCCCTCTATACTGTCCCATCAAACACTCCCAGGGCTGGTACAGCATGGTTCAGATACAGAGTAACGCTCCCTCTACATTGTCCCATCAAATACTCCCAGGGCAGGTACAGCACAGCTTACATGCAGAGTGAAGCTCCCTTTACACTATCCCAGCAAACACTCCCAGGGCAGGTACAGCATGGGTTAGATACAGAGTAAAGCTCCCTCTACACTGTCCCATCAAACACTCCCAAGGCAGGTACAGCACAGGTTAGATAGAGTAAAGCTCCCTCTGCACTGGCCCATCAAGCACTCCCAGGGCAGGTACAAAACGGGTTAGATACAGAGTAAAGCTCCCTCAACACTGTCCCATCAAACACTCCCAGGGCAGGTACAGTACGGGTTAGATAGTGAGTAAAGCTCCCTCTGCAATGTCCAATCAAACACTCCCAGGGCAGGTGCAGCACGGGTTAGATACAGAGTAAAGCTCCCTTTACATTATCCCATCAAACACTCCCAGGGCAAGTACAGCACGGGTTAGATACAGAGTAAAGCTCCCTCTATACTGTCCCATCAAACACTTCCAGTGCAGGTACAGCACAGGTTACACACAGAGTGAAGCTCCCTTTACACTATCCCAGCAAACACTCCCAGGGCTGGTACAGCATGGTTCAGATACAGAGTAACGCTCCCTCTACATTGTCCCATCAAATACTCCCAGGGCAGGTACAGCACAGCTTACATGCAGAGTGAAGCTCCCTTTACACTATCCCAGCAAACACTCCCAGGGCAGGTACAGCATGGTTTAGATACAGAATAAAGCTCCCTCTACATTGTCCCACCAAACACACCCAGGGTAGGTGCAGCACGGGTTAGATACAGAGTAAAGCTCCCTTTACACTATCCCATCAAACACTCCCAGGGTAAGTACAGCACGGGTTAGATACAGAGTAAAGCTCCCTCTACACTGTCCCATCAAACACTCCCAAGGCAGGTACAGCACAGGTTAGATAGAGTAAAGCTCCCTCTGCACTGGCCCATCAAGCACTCCCAGGGCAGGTACAAAACGGGTTAGATACAGAGTAAAGCTCCCTCAACACTGTCCCATCAAACACTCCCAGGGCAGGTACAGCATGGGTTATGGACAGAGTAAAGCTCCCTCTACTCTGTCCCATCAAACACTCCCAGGGCAGGTACAGCACAGGTTAGATTCAGAGTAAAACTCCCTCTACATTGTCCCACCAAACAGTCCCAGGGCAGGTACAGCACGGGTCAGATACAGAGTAAAGCTCGCTCGAGACTGTCCCATCAAACACTCCCCGGGCAGGTACAGCACGGGATAGATACAGAGTAAACCTCCCTCGACAGTGTCCGATCTAACACTCCCAGGGCAGGTACAGCACGGGTTACATGCAGAGTAAAGCTCCCTTTACACTATACCATCAAACACTCCCAGGGCAGGTATAGCACGGGTTAGATACACAGTAAAGCTCCCTCGACACTGTCCCATCAAACACTCCCAGGGCTGGTACAGCATGGTTTAGATACAGAGTAACGCTCCCTCTACATTGTCCCATCAAACACTCCCAGGGCAGGTACAGCACAGCTTACATGCAGAGTAAAGCTCCCTTTACACTATCCCATGAAACACTCCCAGGGCAGGTGCAGCACGGGTTAGATACAGAGTAAAGCTCCCTCAACACTGTCCCATCAAACTCTCCCAGGGCAGGTACAGTACGGGTTAGATACAGAGTAAAGCTCCCTCTACACTGTCCCATCAAACACTCCCAGGGAAGGTACAGCGCACTTACATACAGAGTAAAGCTACCTTTACACTATCTCATAAAACACTACTAGGGCAGGTACAGCATGGTTTAGATACAGAGTAAAGCACCCTCTACACTGTCCCATCAAACACTCCCCGGGCAGGTGCAGCACGGGTTAGATACAGAGTAAAGCACCCTCGACACTGTCCCATCAAACTCTCCCAGGGCAGGTACAGCACGGGTTAGATACAGAGTAAAGCTCCCTCTACACTGTCCCATCAAACACTCCCAGGGTAGGTACAGCACGGGTTAGATACAGAGTAAAGCTCGCTCTCTACTGTCCCATCAAACACTCCTGGGACAGGTACAGCATGGGTTAGATTTAGAGATAAGCTCCCTTTACACAATCCCATCAAACACTCCCAACGTATGTACAGCACGGGATAGATACAGAGTAAAGCTCGCTCGAGACTGTCCCATCAAACACTCCCCGGGCAGGTACAGAACGGGCTAGATACAGAGTAAAACTCCATCGACACGATCCCATCAAACACTCCCAGGGCTGGTACAGCACGGATTAGATACAGAGTAAAGCTCCCTCTCCACTGTCCCATCAAACACTCCCAGGGTAGGTACAGCACGGGTTAGATACAGTGTAAATCTCCCTCTAACTTGTCCCACCATACACTCCCAGGGCAGGTACAGCACGGGTTAGATACAGAGTAAAGCTCACTCGACACTGTCCCATCAAACACTCCCAGGGCAGGTACAGCACGGGTTAGATACAGAGTAAAGCTCGCTCGAGACTGTCCCATCAAACACTCCCCAGGCAGGTACAGCACGGGATAGATACAGAATGAAACTCCATCGACACGATCCCATCAAACACTCCCAGGGCAGGTACAGCAGGGGTTAGTTACAGAGTAAAGCTCCTTCTACACTATCCCATCAAACACTCCCAGGGCTGGTACAGCACGGGTTAGATACAGAGTAAAGCTCCCTCCACACTGTCCCATCAAACACTCCCCGGGCAGGTACTGCAAGGGTTAGATACAGAGTAAAGCTCCCTTTACACAATCCCATCAAACAATCCCAGGGCAGGTACAGCACGGGTCAGATACAGAGTAAAGCTCCCTCTATACTGTCCCATCAAACACTCCCAGGGCAGGCACAGCACGGGACGATACAGAGTAAAACTCCATCTACATTGTCCCACCAAACACTCCCAGGGCAGGTACAGCACAGGTTTGATACAGAGTAAAGCTCCCTCTACTCTGTCCCATCAAACACTCACAGGGCAGGTACAGCACAGGTTACAGACACAGCACAGGTTACAGACAGAGTAAAGCTCCTTTACACTGTCCCATCAAACACTTCCAGGGCAGGCACAGCATGGGTTAGATACAGAGTAAAACTCCCTCTACATTGTCCAGCCAAACACTCCCAGGGTAGGTACAGCACGGCATAGATACAGAGAAAAGCTCGGTCGAAACTGCCCATCAAACACTCCCCGGGCAGGTACAGCACGGGATAGATACAGAGTAAAGCTCCTTCGACACTGTCCGATCAAACACTCCCAGGGTAGGTACAGCAGGGGTTAGTTACAGAGTAAAGCTTCCTCTATACGGTCCCATCAAACACTCCCATGGCTGGTACAGCACGGGTTAGTTACAGAGTAAAGCTCCCTCTACACTGTCCAATCAAACACTCCCGAGCAGGTACAGCACAGGTTAGATACAGAGTAAAGCTCCCTCTACACTGTCCCATCAAACACTCCCAGGGCAGGTACAGCACGGGTTAGATTCAGAGTAAAGATCCCTCTACACTGTCCCATCAAACACTCCCAGGGCTGGTACAGCATGGTTTAGATACAGAGTAACGCTCCCTCTACATTGTCCCATCAAACACTCCCAGTGCAGGTACAGCATGGTTTAGATTCAGAGTAAAGCTCCCTCTACACTATCCCATCAAACACTCCCAGGGCAGGTACAGCACGGGTTAGATACAGAGAAAAGCTCCCTCTGCACTGTCCCATCAAACACTCCCAGGGCAGGTACAGCACGGGTGAGATACAGAGTAAAGCTCCCTCTACACTGTCCCATCAAACACTCCCAGGGCAGCTACAGCACGGGTTAGATACAGAGTAAAGCTCCCTGTACACTGTCCCATCAAACACTCCCAGGGCAGGTACAGCACGGGTTAGATACAGAGTAAAGCTCCTTCTACACTGTCCCATCAAACATTCCCAGGGTTGGTACAGCACAGGTTAGATACAGAGTAAAGCTCCCTCTATACTGTCCCATCAAACACTCCTAGGGCAGATACAGCACGGGTTAGAGACAGAGGAAAGCTTACTCGACACTGTCCCATCAAACACTCCCAGGGCAGGTACAGCACGGGTTAGATACAGATTAATGTTCCCTCTGCACTGTCCCATCAAACACTCCCAGGGCAGGTACAGCATGGTTTAGATACAGAGTAAAGCTCCCTCTATACTGTCCCATCAAACACTCCTAGGGCAGGTACAGCATGGTTTAGATACAGAGTAAAGCTCCCTCTACACAGTCCCATCAAACACTCCCAGGGAAGGTACAGTACGGGTTAGATACAGAGTAAAGCTCCCTCTGCAACGTCCCATCAAACACTCCAAGGGGAGGTACAGCACGGGTTAGATGCAGAGTAAAGCTCCCTCTACACTGTCCCATCAAACACTCCCAGGGCAGGTAATGCACGGGTTAGATACAGAGCAAAGCTCCCTCTACACTGTCCCATCAAACACTCCCAGGGCAGGTACAGCACGGGTTAGATACAGAGTAAAGCTCCCTCTACACTGTCCCATCAAACACTCTCAGGGCAGGTACAGCACGGGTTACATACAGAGTAAAGCCTCCCTCTGCACTGTCCCATCAAACACTCCCAGGGCAGGTACACAGACATGTTACCGATACCTTCGCTCGATACCAAGGCTAGGAGAGGCACTCTGGAAGGTTTGGGGAGCTGGGGCTTGAGCACGAGAGTAACTAAAGGTATGAGAACTGAAATAATCTTGAGTTAGAAAAGAGAAAAGGCCCAAAAATGGGGCAGTCATTAACAGGACGTCAATTAGTCTCCTCTTATCTTGGAGAAATCAAGGATTCGACCCACGGTGTGTTAGAAACAAAGTTAATCTATTTGACAGATATCAAAATATTAAACTCCAGCCCAGTTCGAGGGGTTATTAACATCAGCAGAAACAAACTCCAACTGTCAGAATGAACATGGTTCAGTCCTGGATGAGATTAACAGCAGCAAAAACAGCAAAATCTAAGCCCTGCAGTCACTTGTGAACTCACTGGTGTGTCAGCAGGGTGGATGACTGAACGAATCCCTTCCCACATACGGAACAGGTGAACGGCCTCTCCCCAGTGTGAAGTCGCTGCTGTGTCAGCAGGGTGGATGACCGAGCGAATCTCTTCCCACACACAGAGCACGTGAACAGTCTCTCCCCAGTGTGACTGCGTTGATGAGCTTCCAGCTGGGACGGGTAATTGAATCCCTGCCCACAGTCCCCACATTTCCCTGGTTTCTCCGTGGTGCGGGTGTCCTTGTGTCTCTCCAGGTTGGATGATCAGTTGAAGCCTCGTCACACACAGAATACGTGTACGGTTTCTCCCCGCTGTGAACGGTGCGATGTTTTTTCAGACTGTGTAACTGGTTAAAGCTCTTTCCACAGTCAGTGCACTGGAACACTCTCCCTCGGGTGTGTGTGTCTCGGTGCTTTTCCAGTCACACTGATTTTTGAAATCTTTTCCCACAGACAAAACAGACAAACATTTCTCCTTCCACATTCAAAGGCCGATGATATTGATGTCCTGATGAATGGAGTGACTGTCAGATCTTAAAATGATGTTTGGTTTGAGTTTCCGGTCTGTAAATCCTCCCCTTCTCACAGCCTGTAAAAGGAGTTTACAAAAGACATCACTGAGTGGAGGATAGAAATTCAGAACAGACAATTCTAGTTTCCATGGAACATTCTTTCCTCTCTTGTTCCCCCAAAGCTGTAAATCTCCGTCTCACACTCTCCCTCCTCCCTGTGCTGAAATCCAATCCCATCGCACCATCTCCAACACATTTTCCTTCTCGCTGAAGGTGCTGACTCTGGTTGGGTTCAGTTCTACACTCACTGGTTCCCCTCCCTCTCCTTCCCTGAAGGTGCTGACTCTGGCTGGGTTCAGTTCAACACTCACTGGTTCCCCTCCCTCTCCTCCCCTGAAGGTGCTGACTCTGGCTGGGTTCAGTTCTACACTCACTGAGATCCTGAAGTATTGCCCACTGGTGGTTCCTTTACAATGATGGCCGCGCATGCGCTCTACTACTCGATGAAGTTAGACGGCGACTTACAAACGCGCAGCCTTCCTTTACAAAGATGGCCGCCGTTAACCCGGGCCTATTGCCGGGAAAAAGCCTCCGAGCTGCAAACGCGGAACCAGTAGGTTCTCATTCAGGGCTTGCGGCCTGCACCAGGTGTTTATGAAGCCCACCCGCCGGGCGCGTTACCTCTCTGCGCCCCGCTGATTCGTAATCGGCGCAAAAATTGCGTCTCCCGCCTTTCTCCGTCTTCCGTCTTTGTCCGCTTCCAGGTCCCGCACAGCCCGTCTCACAGTGACACTGCGCATGCTCGAGCTACGGGAAGTCACTGCGCCTGCGCACTGGGCTCCTCCAGTGTGAATATTCAAAAACAATGACCTGTGCAACTCATCAATTACATAGTAAATCCATTACATAGTAAATCCATTACATTCATCCATCACAGTAAAAAATAAAGCCTTAAAAACAGCCTTATAGTTAATATAAATGCAATGATTAATTTTACAAATAATCAATAATGTTTACAGTACAAATACCTTTAAACAATACCACACAAATTTTAGATTTAAAATAATAAATCTCAAAAGTTAACTCCACATAAAACATAAACCATTTCAACACCAGTGTACAAACACATATCATCATAATCCAATTAAATGCTACAGATAACATTTATTCCACTAACCAAGAAAAAACCCGTTTTACGCCAGTCCTACTGGCATTGTTCGTTCGATCATTCGATCATTCATTCAATTGTTCGTTCATTCATTCGTTCGATCGAGCGCAAGTTCCAATATGTATGTATGAGTGCGTGCGTGCGTATCATTTGTCTAAGTGCGCGCCTGCGTGCGTTCGCTCGAATCGTTCATCTGATCGTTCATTCGATCGAGTGTAAGTTCCAATGTGCATGCTTGCATTCGCTCGAATCGTTCATTCTATCACTGCACAAGTGATCATTCGTTCGATCGAGTGTAAGTTCCAATATGCATGAATGCGTTCGTTCGAATTGTTCGTCCGTTCGTTCACTCGAGCATCCGTTCGTTCAATAAATTACCAATATTAATTTACTTTATCTTTTCAAACACACCAACACTAGACAATAACCTCAAAGTAAATTCCTACACAACCACCAATACATCATCATGTGCAATTTCCCACAATCCTTATCAGAAAATCAATTAAGCTCCAAGTAAACTGCTTTCAAACAGATAACCTGAAACCTTCCCAACAAAACAATTAAATACCAGTTCTACGCCAGTCCTATTGGCAATCCATTAACTCATATCATTTGATGTTGTCAAACCATGTAAAGTCATAGTCCTTGTCCACAGTCTTCAGCCCTTCCACGGAAAAAGAAGTTATCCACTTCCTGAAATCCCGTAAAAAGACCGAACACTCAAATCTTCTTCTGCATGCTGTTATCGCTCACAGGACCCAACCATCAAAGAATACTCATCATTCCTTACTGATATTACTTTGCTCTGTCTTTTAATTTCCTTTTATTTTCCGTCTTTTAACCATTCACATTTTCCATCTTGTAACGGCTCACGCGCCCCATTACAGATGGAAACAATTTGTCTTTCCTTCACCAATATGGCGACGCATAAACCGGTCCCATGACCAAGAAAAAGCCTCACAGCTGCCGCCAGGCAGAGCAGATGCTGGGCCGCTGGAACTCATTCAGGCCCGAAACCATTCTGCAACTTTCAGAACCAGTGCAGCAATGCTCACCAACCGCATCTCCCGACTCCACCTCTGCCGACCAGCCGCCCCGCCCTGGCCCCCCCGCCTGGGGTTCTCCGTACTGGGCCTCCCGCCCAGGCCACTCTCCTCCGGGTCTTCCACCTTGGGCCTTCTGCACCGGGCCCTCCGCACCGGCATTCCCCACGAGCAGCGGGGTGTGGAGCAGCCCGTTCACACAGCACCGAGTTAAGCCGAGTTGAAAATCTCACAGCCTTTCCTCCCCGGGCCTTCTGCACCGGGCCCTTTGCACCGGCATTCCCCGCAAGCAGCCGGGATGCGGAGCTCACCCGTTCACACAGCACCAAACTGAGCTGAGAATCTTGCAGCCTGGGCTTCGATTTTGTCATTGGGGCGGGCTGGGCATGAACATGGTTCAGTGCTCAGTGCAATCCTAGTAAATCCTTTCCTAATCACTAATGGGGCCTTTCAATGGCGGAGTTTTTACCCAGCATTCCGCGCGGGAGGAAATGTGCCGCACCCAGACAACAGTAGCCCAGTGCGCAGGCGCTGGACCTGCCTGGTTTGGGCATGCGCGGTGCGTGTCATCTCAGAGGGCTGCTTGCGGAGGAGCTCCTGATCAATTCGTGAAAAGCGACCGGACGGAGTGGAGTAATAGACCGGCGGTGGGCGGGGAGGCTTCCTAAACAACTAGTGTAGGCCGGAAGCCCCGAATAATAACCTGAAGGTCCCGCGTTTGCAGCTTCGGGGCTTATCCTGGTCACAGGCCCATGATAACGGCCGCCATCTTGATTCAGTGAGTAGCAAAGCGCATGCGCGATCATCTTGGCGCGCAAACATAGAGTGGGCGGGGCTTCAGTGTCTGTTCGCAACCGGGTCCTATTGCCCGGGAATGTAAATAAATAACAGAAAACGCTGGAAAAACTCAGCAGGCCAGGCAGCATCCGTAGAGAGAGAAAGAGAGTTGACGTTTCAGGTCGATGACCTTTCATCAGAACTGGGAAGAGCTGGAAATCAAATAGATTTAAGGCCAGGGTAAAGCTGGGAAAAGGGGGAGGGGATAAAGGAACAAAGGAGGAGATGAAGAGACATTAAGAGACATTAAGAGATATGCAAGGCTAGAGGTGGTGTTAATGTGACAGATTAAGGCTGAATGAAGTGTGAAATCCACTGGCAGAATGAAGGACAGCTGCCAGCTTCTAGGAGGAAAAAAAAAGGTGGGGGGGACAAATAAAAGGGTGGATAAAATAAAATATAAATGTGATTGGAGCTGAGGTTATGATCTAAAATTGTTGAACTCGATATTGAGTCCAGAGGGTTGTAGCGTGCCTAAACGAAAGATGAGGTGCTGTTCCTCGAGCTTACGCTGAGCTTCCGTGGAACAGTGTAATAGGCCGAGGACGGTGAGGTCAGAGTGGGAGTGAAGCGGTGAATTAAAGTGACAGGCCACCGGGAGCTCGGGGTCCCCCTTACGGACTGAACGGAGGTGTTCCGCAAAGCGGTCACCCAATCTGCGTTTGGTCTCCCCAATGTAGAGGAGTCCACATCGTGAGCAGCGAATACAGTATACTAAATTGCAGGAAGTACAAGTAAATCGCTGTTTCACCTGGAAGGGGTGTAAATAAATGACTCAGTTATTTGATTCAGACTCTCCACACTTCAGATTTCTCAGCATCTCTCCTGAAGGCGCTGGTAAAAGCAGAGCACACGGTTAACATCCCACACAATTGTAACAGAAGAGCCCCAGAGCTGGGTCCCCCTTGAGGCAAGGGAGGAGATTGCAGGGGCTCTGACACAGATTTTCAGAACCTCTCTAGCCACAGGGGAGGTGCCAGAGGACTGGAGAACAGCTAACGTAGTACCATTATTCAAGAAGCGTAGTAGGGATAAACCAGGGAATTACAGGCCAGTGAGCCTAACATCAGTGGTAGGGACATTATTGGAAAAAATTCTGAGGGACAGAATTAGTCTCCACTTGGAGAGGCAAGGATTAATCAAGGATAGTCAGCATAGCTTTGTCAGGGGGAGATCATGTTTAACCAATTTGATTGAATTTTTCAAGGGGGTGACTAGGTGTGTGGATGAGGGTCGTGCAGTTGATGTAGTCTACATGGACTTCAGTAAGGCTTTTGACAAAGTCCCACATGGGAGACTGTTCAAGAAGGTAAGAGCCCATGGGATCCAGGGCAATTTGGCACATTGGATCCAAAATTGGCTTCGTGGCAGGAGGCAGAGGGTGATGGTCGAAGGTTGTTTTTGTGATTGGAAGCCTGTGTCCAGTGGTGTACCACAGGGATCGGTGCTGGGTCCCTTGCTGTTTGTAGTGTACATTAATGATTTAGATATGAATGTAGGAGGTATGATCAGTCAGTTCGCAGATGACCCAAAAATTGGTGGTGTGGTAAATTGCGAGGAGGGAAGCCTCAGGCTACAGGACAATATAGACGGGATGGTTAGATGGGCAGAACAGTGGCAAATGGAATTTAACCCTGAAAAGTGTGAGGTGATGCATTTTGGGAGGACTAACAAGGCAAGGAAATAAACAAGGGTGGGACCCTAGGAAAGACAGAGGATCAGAGGGACCTTAGTGTGCCTGTACATAGATCCCTGAAGGCACCAGGACAGGTAGATAAGGTGGTTAAAAAGGCATATGGGATACTTGCCTTCATTAGCCGAGGCATAAAATATAAGAGCAGGGAGGTTATGATGGAGCTGTACAAAACGCTAGTTAGCCCACAGCTGGAATACTGTGTGCAGTTCTGGTCGCCACACTATAGGAAGGATGCGATTGCATTGGAGAGGGTGCAGAGGAGATTCACCAGGATGTTATCTGGGCTGGAGCGCTTCAGCTATGAAGAGAGATGGGACAGGCTGGGGTTGTTTTCATTAGAGCAGAGAAGGCTGAGGGGGTACCTGATTGAGGTGTACAAAATTATGAGGGGCATAGATAGGGTAGATAGAAAGGAACTTTTCCCCTTAGTAGAGGGGTCAATAACCAGGGGGCACAGTTTCAAGGTAAGGGGCAGGAGGTTTAGAGGGGATTTGAGGAAAAACTTGTTCACCCAGAGGGTGGTTGGAATCTGAAACTCACTGCCTGAAAGGGTGGTATAGGCAGGAACCCTCACAACATTCAAGAAGCATTTAGATGAGCACTTGAAACGCCATAGCATACAAGGCTACGGACCAAGTGCTGGAAAATGGGTTTAGAATAGACAGGGCTTGATGGTCGGCGTGGACAAGATGGGCCGAAGGGCCTCTTTCCGTGCTGTATAACTCGATGACTACAGTCCCAGGGTTAGAATCCCCATGTATGGTCCCAGGGTTGGAATCCCCATATACAGTCCCAGGGTTGGAATCCCCATGTGCAGTCCCAGGGTTGGAATCCCCATGTGCAGTCCCAGGGTTAGAATCCCCTTGTGCAGTCCCAGGGTTGGTATCCCCATGTGCAGTCCCAGGGTTGGAATCCCCATATACAGTCCCAGGGTTGGAATCCCCATGTGCAGTCCCAGGGTTGGAATCCCCATGTGCAGTCCCAGGGTTAGAATCCCCTTGTGCAGTCCCAGGGTTGGTATCCCCATGTGCAGTCCCAGGGTTGGAATCCCCATGTGCAGTCCCAGGGTTAGAATCCCCATGTACAGTCCCAGGGTTGGAATCCCCATGTACAGTCCCAGGGTTGGAATCACCATGTACAGTCCCAGGGTTAGAATCCCCATGTACAGTCTCAGGGTTAGAATCCCCATGTACAGTCCCAGGGTTGGAATCCCCATGTACAGTCCCAGTGTTAGAATCCCCATGTACAGTCCCAGGGTTGGAATCCCCATGCACAGTCCCAGGGATAGAATCCCCATGTACAGTCCCAGGGTTAGAATCCCCATGTACAGTCCCAGGGCTGGAATCCCCATGTACTGTCCCAGGGTTAGAATCCCCATGTACAGTCCCAGGGTGAGAATCCCCATGTGCAGTCCCAGGGTTGGAATCCCCATGTATAGTCCCAGGGTTGGAATCCCCATGTGCAGTCCCAGGGTTGGACTCCCCATGTACAGTCCCAGGGTTAGAATCCCCATGTACAGTCCCGGGCTGGAATCCCCATGTACAGTCCCAGGGTTGGAATCCCCATGTACAGTCCCAGGGTTAGAATCCCCATGTACTGTCCCAGGGTTAGAATCCCCATGTACAGTCCCAGGGCTGGAATCCCCATGTACAGTCCCAGGGTTGGAATCCCCATGTACAGTCCCAGGGTTAGAATCCCCATGTACAGTCCCAGGGTTAGAATCACCATGTACAGTCCCAGGGTTAGAATCCACATGTACATTCCCAGGGTTGGAATCCCCATGTACAGTCCCAGGGTTGCAATTCCTCAGCAACACCGAATGCGGGTCTCAGGCCCCGAGTCAGAGCTGGCGGACGTGAGGCCAGGGCCCGGCACCATTAACCCCAGGGTGCAGCACCTCCCCCAGACAAGAAACACAACAACTTGCATTGAACAGCAGAGGGAGCAATTCAGAGCTGGTTAGCATCAGGGTGGGCGGTGGATGTGGAACTCGCTCCCTGGACTCCTGTGTTGGTCTTTCTTGTTGCATCAGTTTGAGCTGGAGTGGAGAGGGGGGAGAAGCTGCTGGGTTTAACCCCCAGTACCTCTGAGCCCAGTGGGACCCAACAATTTCCAATGTGGGACTGTGAAGGGAGGTGGATTCTAGGGGAGATTAAGTTATTAAATAGACCCTGTCCGTACAGTGTAAAAGATTATCATTTTAGGAACAAGTATTTCTGTAGGGGCATTCAATCCATTTTATATATACAGATTTTTTAAATTCATTCAATGTGGGTGTCACCAGCAAGGCCAGCATATATTGCCAGTCCCCAGTTGCCCGTTGAGAAGGTGATGCTGGGCCTTCTTCTTGAACCTCTGCAGTCCGTGTGGTGAAGGTACTCTCAGAATGCTGTTAGGTGAGGAGTTCCAGGATTTTCACCCAGCGACGATGTAGGAACGGTGATATATGCCCAAGTCAGGATAGTGTGTGACTTGGAGGGGAACTGGGAGGTGATGGTGTTCCCATGCACCTGCTGCCCTTGTCCTTCTCGGTGGTGGAGGTCGCGTGTTTGGGAGGTGCTGTCAAAGTTCTAGTCGAGTTGCAGATGTATAAAGTCACTCTCCTTCACCCCTCCCCCCCCCTCCCAACCTCGCTCTCTCTCCTCCCATAGAGGCCAGAGTCTTGTGTAGGCCCAGACCGGGTGGCGGGTTCCCTTCCCTGAACGACATTAGTGAACCAGTTGTGTTTTTACGACAATCCGGCAGCTTTCATGGCCACTTTTTTCTAGTGCCGACCCCACAAATTCCCAGATTCATTCAGCTCAATTTCACAACCTGCCTTTGTGTTTTTGTGGGTTCTCTCTCACCCTCCCTTTTTCCTGTTTTAAATTCATTTTCCAGGGTATAAGAAGGGGAGGATTTGCAGACGGGAAACTCAAACCAAACATCACTTCACGATCTGACAGTCACTCGATTCATCAGGACCTTTGAACATGGAAGCAGAAAGCACCGTTCAGAGTGGGGAGAAACCATACACGTGTTCTGTGTGTGGACAAGGCTTCAGCCGATCCTCTGACCTGTCGAGTCACCAGCGAATTCACACTGGGGAGAGGCCATTCACCTGCTCCGAGTGTGGGAAGGGGTTCACTCAGTCATCCCACCTGCTGAATCACCAGCGAGTTCACACCGGGGAGAGGCCGTTCACCTGCTCCGTTTGTGGGAAGGGATTTACTCAGTCATCCCACCTGCTGACACACCAGCAAGTTCACACCGGGGAGAGGCCGTTCACCTGCTCCGAGTGTGGGAAGGGATTCACTAATTCATCCCACCTGTTGACACACCAGCGCGTTCACACTGACGAGAGACCTTTTAAATGCCCGGACTGCGGAAAGTGCTATAAAAGTTCCGGGGAACTGATGTGTCATCAACATGTTCACACTGACGAGAGGCCGTTCAGATGCTCTCACTGCGGGACTGGCTTCAGGCGATCATCAAACCTCACTGAACACCAGCGCACTCACACCGGGGAGAGGCCTTTCACTTGCTCTGAGTGTGGGAAGGGATTCACTCAGTCATCCACCCTGCTGAAACACGAGCGAGTTCACACTGGGGAGAGGCCTTTCACCTGCTCCGAGTGTGGGATGGGATTCACTCGGTCATCCAACCTGCTGACACACCAGAGAGTTCACACTGGGGAGAGGCCGTTCACCTGCTCCATGTGTGGGAAGGGATTCACTCAGTCATCCCACCTGCTGACACACCAGCGAGTTCACACTAGGGAGAGACCGTTCACCTGCTCTGAGTGTGGGAAGGGATTCACTCAGTCATCCAACCTGCTGACACACCAGCGAGTTCACACTGGGGAGAGGCCGTTCACCTGCTCCATGTGTGGGAAGGGATTCACTTGTTCATCTCAGGTTGTAACTCACCAGAGAGTTCACACTGAGGAGAGACCGTTCACCTGCTCTGAGTGTGGGAAGAGATTCACTCAGTCATACAACCTGCTGAAACACCAGCAAGTTCACACTGGAGAGAAGCCATTCACCTGCTCTGAGTGTGGGAAGGGATTCATTCGGTCATCCGACCTGCTGAGACACCAGCGAGTTCACACTGGGGAGAGACCGTTCACTTGCTCCGTGTGTGGGAAGGGATTCACTCGGTCATACGACCTGCTGACACACCAGCGAGTTCACACTGGGGAGAGGCCGTTCACCTGCTCCATGTGTGGGAAGGGATTCACCTGTTCATCTCAGGTTGTAACTCACCAGAGAGTTCACACTGAGGAGAGACCGTTCACCTGCTCTGAGTGTGGGAAGAGATTCACTCAGTCATACAACCTGCTGAAACACCAGCAAGTTCACACTGGAGAGAAGCCATTCACCTGCTCTGAGTGTGGGAAGGGATTCACTCGGTCATCCGACCTGCTGAGACACCAGCGAGTTCACAAGTGATGGCAGGGGTTGGATTCTGCTGTTATTGCTGCTGTTAATCACATCCAGGACTGAACCATGTTCATTCTGACAGTTGGGGTTTATTTCTGCTGATGTTAATAACCCCTGTAACTGGGCTGGAGTTTAATATTTTGATATTTCAAATAACACAGAGGGTTGATATTTGATGTCTTCCACGATAAGAGGAGACTAATTGATGTCCTGTTACCAACTGCTCCGTTTTTGGGCCTTTTCTCCTTTCTAACTCGAGATTATTTCAGTTCTCGTACCTTCGGTTACTCTCATGGACAAGTCCCAGCTCCCCATACCTTCCAGAGTGCCTCTCCTAGCCTTGGTATCCAGGGAAGGTCTCGGTAACACGCCCGGGATCACTAAACACAAAAGCCAGTCTGTTAATCACTTTCAGCTACTGGACTTAGCGTGTGTCCCACAGCATCTCTCTCACCTTCGATGTGTGAATAGAGCATCACGCCTGCAAACCTGCTTTCAATTTCAATTTGAATCCACTCAGCAAGTGTATTTAAAAAAATACGTACAAGTAAACAGATCACATCAAATAATTGGCAAAGGTTTAGAGTCAACAAGATGAACAAGTGAACACATCACGGCCCAATACCCCAGCTCTATATTCACAGGAGAAAGTCTGTTATCTAACTCCTCGAGTGGACAGAATAGAGAAAGATCCCAACTCTAAGAACATCTAGAATCTGTTGTAAATATCTTTCAAATCCTGACTGGTCCAATCTGTCGGTTTCCTTTCAATTGAAGTGAATGGAAGATGAGAGGGGTGTTGGCATATGGACCTCGGTTAATTCAGCTTCTGAAAGGTGTTCATGTTTAGTTCATTTGATATCGGGGAAAATGTGGTCGGTATCATTGGAGAGAGAGAGAGATTTCACTGAGCAACAGCTGGTGTTTGCAACCAACTGGCCTTGGATATTTTCATCATAGAATGTTTCGATCAGAAATATGATGTTGGGAGAAGGAAAGTCTGGAGACTAGTGGTTTGTGCTGCCCCAGGAAGGCCACAGTGTTTTTACCTGCTTCTAACATTGTTGATGTGTGTTGAAGAAAATGCAGACTTGTGTCTCTGGACTGTGCAGTAGCCAGAGACGACCATATTAGGCAATGCCAGCTCCAGTTTGATAAGAGGTTGATGGCAGAGCAAGAGATCCAGCAGTTTTAAGAATTTATCTCCCGTTATCTGCAGACATCGAATGTCGCAGCGTGCTGACAAAATTGGACTTAAGACTTTAACCTATTGGGTTAAATTATTGGGATCGATTGTGATAGAATTGAATTGTTATAGAATGGAAAAGTAGTGAAGTTCTGCTAAACTTGTATCGAACCTTGGTTAGACCACACTTGGAGCACTGCGTACAATTCTGGTCACCATATTATAAAAAGGATATAGAGGCACTGGAGAGGGTGCAGAGAAGATTTACAAGGATGATACCAGAAATGAGAGGGTATACCTGTCAGGAAAGGAAGGACAGGCTGGGTCTCTTTTCTCTTGAAAAAAGAAGGCTGAGGGGTGACCTAATAGAGGTCTTTAAAATTATGAAAGGTTTTGATAGAGTAGATACAGAGAGAGTGTTTCCACTTGTGGGGAAGAGCATAACTGGAGGCCATCAATATAAGATAGTCACCAAGAAATCCAATAGGGAGTTCAGGAGAAACTTCTTTACCCAGAGAGTGGTGAGAATGTGGAACTCGCTACCACAGGGAGTGGTTGAAGCGAATAGTATCGATGCATTTAAGGGGAGGCTAGACAAGCATATGAGAGAGAAGGGAATAGAGGGTTATGGTGATAGTTAGATGGGGAAAGACGGGAGGAGGCTCGAGTGGAGCATAAACGCCGGCATGGACTGGTTGGGCCGAATTGTGTGTTTCTGTGCCGTATATCCTGTGTAATCCTATTTTCCAAGACACATTGCTCGAAGGGGAGGATAAATGACTCTCATCCAAACGCAATTGTTACTTTTGTCTTCTTTGTATAATCACAAGGTCTGGGCATAATTAGTTTGTGAAATTAAAATTGATGATATGGACTGGAAGTAATTGAATCAGGAAATGTATTATAGAACGATGTGTGTTTTGAAATTGTTAATTGAAATCGAAAGTGTTAAACATGAGCTTGAATCTGTCAACTAGATTATGTGAAGGGAGAGATTCACAATGAATAGACAACATGGTGGGAGAATTAGTAAAGGATAGAAAACAGGAACCAAGAGATGAGGAAGATGGGGAACATAAGGAGAATCCGTTTAAATCGCAAAGAAAGCGAGAGCTGACAGGATAGCTGGGAATAGGAGCCACGGCAAGGTTAGCAGGAGTGAACAGAATAGATAGAGAAAGTATGTGGGAAGACGATGGGGTAAGGAAGAGGCAATTAAACAGATTATTGTCAAACAATGAGGCTAACCAGAATCAAGGCCTTACTCGAGGCATCGTGTGCAGCCTCTGTGTGACATTTGTGATGAATGTGGTCCAGAAGGGACTGGACAACATCGAGGGTCATCAAATCCCTTTATTTATTCATGAAGAACAACAGAGAAAATGGTTTAAAGGAACCAAGACAGAGACTATGATGTGAGGCAGCAAATGGGAATGGTGTTATTGGCCCTGAGGGAAGGGGATTGAAATGAAGATATTAGACCAGTGGGATTGGTCTTGTCTTTGTGAAGGAGAAATGGAAATGAAACGAAACCTTGGAAGGTGTATCGGGTAGAATGGGTTGGAATGGCGGAAGACTCTGAGTTTGGTCCGATCCATAAACAGAATGAGGAACAGACAAGATATCTGATTAAGAAGGGGGGAACTTGGATAGCACCAGATCTGCAGTGTTGAACTCTGAAAGGGACAACATGGGTTTGTAGATGTGACGTAGTCCATCAACAGACTGTTCCAGCTTGTGGGTTCACCCTCGACAAAGAATCACCACAATGCCAGATTGGAATAAGTAAATGGGGCGAAGACCAAACTAATAGCGTGTATAAAGGAAAAGGACAGGATTGTGTGACTACTACTGCCACTGATATGACTGTGGGTTCACCCCGATGCCCCACACTAGAACATCACTTTTGTTTGATTCCAGCGAGAAACAGGCGTATCAGTGCTAAAACAAGAGGTAACAGAACACATAAAAAGCAAAACCAGTGGGACATGTTGGCATATGGACCCCGGTTAATTCAGCTTCTGAAAGGGGTTCATGTTTAATTCATTCGATATCGGGGAAAATGTGGTTCGTATCATTGGAGAGAGTGAGAGATTTCACTGAGCAACAGCTGGTGTTTTGTGACCAACCAGCCTTCGATATTCACAATAGAATGTTTGGATTAGAAATCTGATGTTAGGATAAGGAAAGTCCAGAACTAATGGTTTATGCTCACCGTACCAAGGCCACGATGTTTATCTGTGTGTTGTTGATGTGGACGTGTGTCTCTGGACTATGCAGGAGCCAGAGACGACCATATTAGGCAATGCCTGCTCCAGTTTGATCAGAAAACAGTCTATAAATGTCAACTTTTGTGAACTCTCTGGTGTCTCAGCAGGTGGGATGAACGAGAGAATCGCTTCCCACACTCAGAGCAGGTGAACAGCTTCTCCCCAGTGTGAACTCGCTGGTGACTCAGCAGGCTGGATGAACGAGAGATTCGCTTCCCACACTCGGAGCAGGTGAACAGCCTCTCCCCAGTGTGAACTCGCTGGTGTGTCAGCAGGTAGGATGACCGAGTGAATCCCTTCCCACACTCAGAGCAGGTGAACGGCCTTTCTCCAGTGTGAACTCGCTGGTGTCTCAGCAGGTTGGATAACGCAGTGAATCCCTTCCCACACTCAGAGCAGGTGAACGGCCTCTCCCCAGTGTGAACTCGCTGGTGAATCAGCAGGTCGAATGACCGAGTGAATCCCTTCCCACACTCAGAGCAGGTGAATGGTCTCTCCCCAGTGTGAACTCGCTGGTATCTCAGGAGGTGGGATGAACGGGTGAATTCCTTCCCACACTCAGAGCAGGTGAATGGCCTCTCCCCAGTGTGAGTGCGATGATGAATTTCCAGCTCAGACGGGTAATTGAATCCCTTCCCACAGTCCCCACATTTCCCTGGTTTCTCCGTGGTGCGGGTGTCCTTGTGTCTCTCCAGGTTGGACGATCAGTTGAAGCCTCGTCCACACACAGAACACGTGTATGGTTTCTCCCCGCTGTGAATGGTGCGATGTTTTTTCAGGCTGTGTAACTGGTTAAAGCTCTTTCCACAGTCAGTGCACTGGAACACTCTCACTTGGGTGTGTGTGTCTCGGTGCTTTTCCAGTCACACTGATGTTTGAAATCTTTTCCCACAGACAGAACAGACAAACATTTCTCCTTCCACATTCAAAGGCTGATGATATTCAGGTCCCAATGAATTGAGTGACGCTGTCACATCTTGACGTGATGTTTGGTTTGAGTTTCCCTTCTTCAAATCCTCCCCTTCTAAAACCCTGTAAAAGAAGTTTACAAAACTCATCACTGTAAGTACAGGACAGAAATTCAGAACGACAATTCCAGTTTCTATGTAACATTCTTTCCTCTCTTGTGCCTCCAAATCCCCGTCCCACACATTGTCCCTCCTCCCTGTGCTAAAATCCAAACACATCGCACATCTGAAGACAGTTTGTTCTCCGCTCCCAGTTTTCACCACCAACTCTGGCTGGGGTTAGTTCTACACTCACTGGTTCCCCTCCTCTCCTCCCTGAAGGTGCTGACTCTGGCTGGGTTCAGTTCTACACTCACTGGTTCCCCTCCCTCTCCTCCCCTGAAGGTGCTGACTCTGGCTGGGTTCAGTTCTACACTCACTGGTTCCCCTCCCTCTCCTCCCCTGAAGGTGCTGACTCTGGCTGGGTTCAGTTCTACACTCACTGGTTCCCCTCCCTCTCCTCCCTGAAGGTGCTGACTCTGGCTGGGTTCAGTTCTACACTCACTGGTTCCCCTCCCTCTCCTCCCCTGAAGGTGCTGACTCTGGCTGGGTTCAGTTCTACACTCACTGGTTCCCTCCCTCTCCTCCCCTGAAGGTGCTGACTCTGGCTGGGTTCAGTTCTACACTCACTGGTTCCCCTCCCTCTCCTCCCCTGAAGGTGCTGACTCTGGCTGGGTTCAGTTCTACACTCACTGGTTCCCCTCCCTCTCCTCCCCTGAAGGTGCTGACTCTGGCTGGGTTCAGTTCACTCACTGGGACTGTGAAGCCCCGCCCACTAGTGGTCCCTTTACAAAGATGGACGCGCATGCGCTCTAAACATCGATGAAGTATTATTGTGACGTCATAATCCACAGCTTTCCTTTACAAAGATGGCCGCCGTTAACCTCGGCCTATTACCGGGAAAAAGCCTCGGAGCTGCAAAAGGGGAACGTGTTGGTTCTCATTCGGGGCTTGCGGCCTACCCCAGGTGTTTATGAAGCTCACCCGCCGGGTACGTTACCTCCCTGCGCCCCGCTGATTCGTAATCGGCGCAAAATTGTATCTCCGAATTCTCAGCGCTTGTCGCACTCGCCCGGCTCCGATCACAGTGACACTGCGCATGCTCCAAATACAGGCGGGAACCGCACATGCGCACTGGGCTCCTCCAGTGTGAATTGGGCACAGAGTATTTCAAGCAAAATAACAACAGAAAACGCTGGAAAAACTCAGCAGGCGAGGCAGCATCCGTGGAGAGAGAAACAGAGTTAACGTTTCAGGTCGAGACCTTTCATCAGAACTGGAAACAGCAGCAAATCAAATAGATTTAAGGCAAGGATAAAGCTGGGAAAAGGGGGAGGGGATGAAAGAACAAAAGCAGAGATTAAGAGACATTAAGAGATGATCAAGAGGTGGTGTTAATGTGACAGGTCAAGGCTGAAAGAAGTGTGAAATCCACTGGCAGAATGAAGGACAGCTGCCAGCTTCTAGGAGGGAAAAAAAGGGGGGAGCAAATAAAAGGGTGGATGAAAAAATAAAATATAAATGTGATGGGGCTAAGGTTATGATCTAAAATTGTTGAACTCGATATTGAGTCCAGAGGGCTGTAGGGTGCCTAAACGAAAGATGAGGTGCTGTTCCTCGAGCTTACGCTGCGCTTCCGTGGAACAGTGTAATAGGCCGAGGACGGTGAGGTCAGAGTGGGAGTGAAGCGGTGAATTAAAGTGACAGGCCACCGGGAGCTCGGGGTCCCCCTTACGGACTGAACGGAGGTGTTCCGCAAAGTGGTCACCCAATCTGCGTTTGGTCTCCCCAATGTAGAGGAGACCACATCGTGAGCAGCGAATACAGTATACTAAATTGCAGGAAGTACAAGTAAATCGCTGTTTCACCTGGAAGGGGTGTTTGGGGCCCTGGACAGTGGGAAGAGGGGAGGTATAAGGGCATGTGTTGCATCTCCTGCGCTTGCACGGGAAGGTGCCTGGCGAAGGGGAAGGGGTGCTGGGGGTGGTAGAGGAGTGGACTAGGGTGTCGCGGAGGGAGCGGTCCCTGCAGAATGCTGAAAGGGGAGGTGAGGGGAAGATGCGTTTGGTGGTGGGATCACGCTGGAGGTGGCGGAAATGGCGGAGGATGATCAGTTGAATGTGGAGGCTGGTGGGGTGAAAGGTGAGGACAAGGGGAACTCTATCGTGGTTCCGGGAGGGAGGGGCAGGGGTGAGGGCAGAAGTGCGGGAGATAGAACGGACACGGTCGAGGGCCGTGTCGACCACGGTCGAGGGCCGTGTCGACCACGGTAGAGGGGAATCCTCGGTTGAGGAAAAAGGAAGACATGTCAGAAGCACTGGTATGGAAGGTGGCATCATCAGAGCAGATGTGGCGGAGACGGAGAAACTGGGAGAATGGAATAGAGTCCTTACAGGTGGCGGGGTGGGAGGAAGTGTAGTCCAGGTAGCTGTGGGAGTCAGTGGGCTTGTAGTGAATGTTAGTCAATAACCTATCCCCAGAGATGGAGACGGAGAAGTCAAGGAAGGGAAGGGAAGAGTCGGAGATGGACCATGTGAAGGTGAGGGAAGGGTGGAAATTGGAAGCATAGTGAATGAAATGTTCTAGTTCAGGGCGAGAGCAGGAGACGGCACCGATACAGTCACCAATGTACCGGAAAAAGAGGTGAGGGAGCGGACCCGAGTAGGCCTGGAACAAAGAGTGTTCCACATATCCCACCAAAAGGCAGGCATAGCTAGGACCCATGCGGGTACCCATAGCAACAGCTTTAATTTGGAGGAAATGGGTGGAGTCAAAGGAGAAGTTGTTCAATGTGAGAACAAGTTCAGCCAGGCGGAGGAGGGTGGTGGTGGATGGGGACTGGTTGGGCCTCTGTTCAAGGAAGAAGCGGAGCGCCCTCAGGCCATCCTGGTGGGGAATGGAGGTGTAGAGGGATTGTACGTCCATGGTGAAAAGGAGGCGGTTGGGGCCAGGTAACTGGAAACTGTTAAAGTGGCAGAGGGCATCAGAGGAATCGCGGATGTAGGTGGGAAGAGACTGGACAAGGGGAGAAAAAATAGAGTTGAGATAGGAAGAGATAAGTTCCGTGGGGCAAGAACAGGCTGAAACGATGGGTCTACCGGGGCAGTCCTGTTTGTGGATCTTGGGAAGGAGGTAGAAGCGGGCTGTGCGGGGTTGGGGAACTATGAGGTTGGCGGCCGTGGGGGGAAGATCTCCATAGGAGATGAGGTCAGTGACAGTCTTGGAAATGGTGGTTTGATGTTCGGTAGTGGGGTCATGATCCAGGTGGAGGTAGGAGGAGGTGTCGGAGAATTGGCGTTCAGCTTCCGCAAATAGAGGTCGGTACGCCAAACAACAACAGCACCACCCTTGTCAGCAGGTTTAATGACAATGTCGGGGTTGGATCTGAGGGAATAGAGTGCTGCAAGTTCAGAGGGAGGTAGGTTGGAGTGAGAGAGGGGAGCAGAGAAATTGAGACGGCCGATGTCACGCCGGCAGTTAGCAATGAAAAGATCTAGAGAGGGTAGGAGGCCAGAGGGAGGGGTCCAGGTGGAACGAGAACTCTGAAAGCGGGAGAAAGGGTCAGCCGTGCGGGGGGAGGACTCCTGGCCTAGAAGTGGGCACGGAGACGGAGGTGGCGGAAAAAGAGCTCAGCATCGTGCCGAGCTCGAAATTCATTGAGGTGGGGGCGTAAGGGGATGAAGCTCAGGCCTTTGCTGAGGACTGATCGTTCGGGGTCAGAAAGGGGAAGGTCAGAAGGGATAGTGAAAACACGGCAGGGGGTGAGATTGGGAGAAGGGGGGTCAGAGGAAAGTGAAGGGGAAGAAGGTTCCGGAGGGACGTTGGTGTTCAAGAGTTGATGAAGCTTGCGATCCTTGACATCGGAAAGGAAGAAAAAAAGTTTTTTGTTGAAGCGTCGAATGAGTCGAAGGATGAAATGGAACTGTGGACCCGGACAGCTTTGAGATAGAGTGCGTCGGTGCTGCTGAAGAGAGATGTCGAGCGTGTTCATGTGGTGCCGCATGGCGTTGAGCGTGGATCTCAAGATGCGGCGAGAGCAGTAGTTCGAGGAACGATGAATATCTTGGAGATATTTGTAATCCTGGGTGGATCCGAAACACGAAGGGTGGAAGTTTAGTTGGAATCCACGTGGAATAAGACGGAACCGGAGACAGTTGCTGAGGAAAGTAATGTGGCTGTGAAACCTAGTCTTGGCAGATACCTGATCAAACACGAGAAGGGAAACTGAAAGCAGTGAATTTGAACAAGGTTGAAGAGACAAACAGAAATCCCGTCGAAGAGAAGAGCAGAACTTCTTCAAGGTGGGCATTCCTAGAAGAGAGGTGGCAGTGGACTTTTTTTCTTCCTTTCTGATGTCTATACTGTCCCATCAAACACTCCCAGGGCAGGTACAGCATGGGTTAGATACAGAGTAAAGCTCCCTCTACACTGTCCCATCCAATACTCCCAGGGCAGGTGCAGCACGGGTTAGATACAGAGTAAAGCTCCCTCTACACTGTCCTATCAAACACTCCCAGGGCAGGTGCAGCACGGGTTAGATACAGAGTAAAGCTCCCTCTACACTGTCCCATCAAACACTGCCAGGGTAGGTACAGCACAGGTTAGATACAGAGTAAACCTCCCTCTCTACTGTCCTATCAAACACTCCCAGGGCAGGTACAGCACGGGTTAAATACAGAGTAAAGCTCCCTCTCCACTGTCCCATCAAACACTCCCAGGGCAGGTACAGCACGGTTTAGATACAGAGTAAAGCTCCCTCTACACTGTCCCATCAAACATTCCCAGGGCAGGTGCAGCACGGGTTCAATGCACAGTAAAGCTCCCTCTACATTGTCCCATCAAACACTCGCAGGGCAGGTACAGCATGGGTCAGATACAGAGTAAAGCTCCCTCTACACTGCCCCATCCAATACTCCCAGGGCAGGTACAGCACGGGTTAGATACAGAGTAAAGCTCCCTCTACACTGTCCCATCAAACACTCCCAGGGCAGGTACAGCACGGGTTAGATACACAGTAAAGCTCCCTCTAAACTGTCCCATCAAACACTCCCATGGCAGGTACAGCACGGGTTAGATAGAGAGTAAAGCTCCCTCTACACTGTTTCATTAAACACTCCCAGGGCAGGTACAGCACAGGTTACATACAGAGTAAAGCTCCCTCTACACTGTCCCATCAAACACTCCCAGGGCAGGTACAGCACGGTTTAGATACAGAGTAAAGCTCCCTCTATACTGTCCCATCAAACACTCCCAGGGCAGGTACAGCACGGGTTAGATACAGAGTAAAGCTCCCTCTACACTGTCCCATCAAACACTCCCAGCCCATAATGAGCAGGGCTCAGGGAGGTTGGTTGCTAGGCACTGCAGTGATGTCATAAAGCAGGACCATTCAGCCCAGCTGGTCGTCTCCTTGTCCCTTTAAAGGTGGAGAGCGGAGACACCCTGTCTCCAAACACATCCCACCTGTTCATACTGAGAATCCCCGGGCAAGGCCCAAGGCCCAGAGTGTGGACACACCCCGGGGAAAAGAGGAGAGCGGGGACACCCTGTCTCAAAACACACCCCACCTGTTCATACTGAGAATCCCCGGGCAAGGCCCAAGGCCCAGATTGTGGACACACCCCGGGGAAAGAGGAGGAGAGCGGAGACACCCTGTCTCAAAACACACCCCACCTGTTCATACTGAGAATCCCCGGGCAAGGCCCAAGGCCCAGAGTGTGGACACACCCCGGGGGAAAAGAGGAGGAGAGCGGAGACACCCTGTCTCAAAACACACCCCACCTGTTCATACTGAGAATCCCCGGGCAAGGCCCAAGGCCCAGAGTGTGGACACACCCCGGGGAAAGAGGAGGAGAGCGGAGACACCCTGTCTCAAAACACACCCCACCTGTTCATACTGAGAATCCCCGGGCAAGGCCCAAGGCCCAGAGTGTGGACACACCCCGGGGGAAAAGAGGAGGAGAGCGGGGAGGAGTAGGGACTGAGGGACACCAAGCTTCAGTTTTAGAGCCTGGAGACTTCAGGAGGGAAGACTGAGTTCAGTAGTTTTCAGATCCAGGGAGAGAACAAGGAGCAGATGGGGAGACTGGTGTGGATTCCAGCACAGTGAGGATGTAGGGGGAGGGAGATTGTGTCGGGCCGTGTATTAGGGGTGTAGGAGGGACAAGAGAGGAAAGGTCAGAGGAGCAATTACTGCAGCAGTGTCCATGAATAGTGAGAGAGAGAGAAGGTGGGGTTAGAGTGGAACATGGGCAGTCTGTTAAACTGTCTGTTTGCTGTGACTACACAGGATTACACAGGATATACGGCACAGAAACAGGCCATTCGGCCCAACCAGTCCATGCCGGCGTTTATGCTCCACTCGAGCCTCCTCCCGTCTTTCCCCATCTAACTATCACCATAACCCTCTATTCCCTTCTCCCTCATATGCTTGTCTAGCCTCCCCTTAAATGCATCGATACTATTCGCTTCAACCACTCCCTGTGGGAGCGAGTTCCACATTCTCACCACTCTCTGGGTAAAGAAGTTTCTCCTGAATTCCCTATTTGATTTCTTGGTGACTATCTTATATTGATGGCCTCTAGTTATGCTCTTCCCCACAAGTGGAAACACTCTCTCTGTATCCACTCTGTCAAAACCTTTCATAATTTTAAAGACCTCTATTAGGTCACCCCTCAGCCTTTTTTCAAGAGAAAAGAGACCCAGCCTGTCCAACCTTTCCTGACAGGTATACCCTCTCATTTCTGGTATCATCCTTGTAGATCTTCTCTGCACCCTCTCCAGTGCCTCTATATCCTTTTTATAATATGGCGACCAGAATTGTACACAGTGCTCCAAGTGTGGTCTAACCAAGGTTCGATACAATTTTAGCATAACTTCACTACTTTTCCATTCTATAACAATTCAATTCTATAACAATCGATCCCAATAATTGAACCCAATAGGTTAAAGTCTTAAGTCCAGTTTTGTCAGCACGCTGTGACATTCGATGTCTGCAGATAACGGGAGATAAATTCTTAAAACTGCTGGATCTCTTGCTCTGCCATCAACCTCTTATCAAACTGGAGCTGGCATTGCCTAATATGGTCGTCTCTGGCTACTGAACAGTCCAGAGACACAAGTCTGCATTTTCTTCAACACACATCAACAACGTTAGAAGCAGGTAAAAACACTGTGGCCTTCCTGGGGCAGCACAAACCACTAGTCTCCAGACTTTTCTTATCCCGACATCATATTTCTGATCGAAACATTCTATGATGAAAATATCCAAGGCCAGTTGGTTGCAAACACCAGCTGTTGCTCAGTGAAATCTCTCTTTCTCTCTCTAATGATACCGACCACATTTTCCCCGATATCGAATGAACTAAACATGAACACCTTTCAGAAGCTGAATTAACCGAGGTCCATATGCCAACACCCCTCTCATCTTCCATTCACTTCAATTGAAAGGAAACCGACAGATTGGACCAGTCAGGATTTGAAAGATATTTACAACAGATTCTAGATGTTCTTAGAGTTGGGATCTTTCTCTATTCTGCCCACTCGAGGAGTTAGATAACAGACTTTCTCCTGAGAATATAGAGCTGGGGTATTGGGCCGTGATGTGTTGACTCTAAACCTTTGCCAATTATTTGATGTGATCTGTTTACTTGTACTTACTTTTTTTAAATACACTTGCTGAGTGGATTCAAATTGAAATTGAAAGCAGGTTTTCAGGTGTGATGCTCTATTCACACATCGAAGGTGAGAGAGATGCTGTGGGACACACGCTAAGTCCAGTAGCTGAAAGTGATTAACAGACTGGGTTTTGTGTTTAGTGATCCCGGGCGTGTTACCGAGACCTTCCCTGGATACCAAGGCTAGGAGAGGCACTCTGGAAGGTATGGGGAGCTGGGACTTGTCCATGAGAGTAACCGAAGGTACGAGAACTGAAATAATCTCCAGTTAGAGAGGAGAAAAGGCCCAAAAATGGAGCAGTCGGTAACAGGACATCAATTAGTCTCCTCTTATCTTGGAGACATCAAATATCAACCCTCTGTGTTATTTGAAATATCAAAATATTAAACTCCAGCCCAGTTATAGGGGTTATTAACATCAGCAGAAATAAACCTCAACTGTCAGAATGAACATGGTTCAGTCCTGGATGTGATTAACAGCAGCAATAACAGCAGAATCCAACCCCTGCCATCACTTGTGAACTCGCTGGTGTTTCAGCAGTGTGGATGACTGAGTGAATCCCTTCCCACACTCGGAGCAGGTGAACGGTCTCTCCCCAGAGTGAACTTGCTGGTGTTTCAGCAGGTCAGATGACCGAGTGAATCCCTTCCGACAAACGGAGCAGGTGAACGGTCTCTCCCCAGTGTGAACTCGCTGGTGAGTTACAACCTGAGATGAACAAGTGAATCCCTTCCCACACATGGAGCATGTGAACGGCCTCTCCCCAGTGTGAACTCGCTGGTGTGTCAGCAGGTCGGATGACTGAGTGAATCCCTTCCCACACGCGGAGCAGGTGAACGGCCTCTCCCCAGTGTGAATTTGCTGGTGTGTCAGCAGATTGGATGACCGAGTGAATCCCTTCACACATTCAGAGCAGGTGAACGGCCTCTCCCCGGTGTGAGTGCGATGATGCATTTCCAGCTCAGATGGGGAATTGAATCCCTTCCCACAGTCCCCACATTTCCCTGGTTTCTCCGTGGTGCGGGTGTCCTTGTGTCTCTCCAGGTTGGACGATCAGTTGAAGCCTCGTCCACACACAGAACACGTGTACGGTTTCTCCCTGCTGTGAATGGTGCGATGCTTTTTCAGGCTGTGTAACTGGTTAAAGCTCTTTCCACAGTCAGTGCACTGGAACACTCTCACTCGGGTGTGTGTGTCTCGGTGCTTTTCCAGTCACACTGATGTTTGAAATCTTTTTCCACAGACAAACATTTCTTCTTCCACATTCAAAGGCTGATGATATTCAGGTCCTGATGAATCGAGTGACTCTGTCAGATCTTGACGTGATGTTTGGTTTGAGTTTCCCATCTGCAAACCTCCCCTTCTAATATCCTGAAAAAGGAATTTACAAAACTCGTCACTCTAAGAACAGGACAGAAATTCAGAACAGACAATTCTAGTTTCTATGGAACATTATTTCCTCTCTTGTTCCTCCAAAGTTGTAAATCCCCGTCCCACACACTCTCCCTCCTCCTTGTGCTAAAATCCAAACACATCGCACGATCAAGACAGTTTTTCCTACTCTCACTGTTTTCATCACCAACTCTGGCTGGGTTCAGTTCTACACTCACTGGTTCCCCTCCCCTGAAGGTGCTGACTCTGGCTGGGTTCAGTTCTACACTCACTGGTTCTCCTCCCCTGAAGGTGCTGATTCTGGCTGGGTTCAGTTCTACACTCACTGGTTCCCCTCCCTCTCCTCCCCTGAAGGTGCTGACTCTGGCTGGGTTCAGTTCTACACTCACTGGTTCTCCTCCCCTGAAGGTGCTGACTCTGGCTGGGTTCAGTTCACTCACTGGGACCCTGAAGCCCCGCCCACTATTGTCCCCTTTACAAAGATGGCCGCGATAATCAAGATGGCAGCAAACAAAGACCCCATTGTCCTTTACAAAGATGGCTACCGTTAATCTGGGCCTGTTCCCGGGAAAAAGCCCCGGACCTGCAAACGCGGAACCTGTAGGTTCTCATTCGGGGCTTGCGGCCTACACTAGATGTTTATGAAGCCCACCCGCCGTGTGTCTTACCTCCCTGCGCCCGGCTGATACGTAATCGGCGCAACAACCTCTTCTCCCGACTCTGACCGCCTCCAGTTCTCGCCCGGCCTTGATCACAGTGACACTGCGCATGCTCCAACCACAGGCGACGCTGCGCCTGCGCGCTGAATACCTCCCCCAACAGTCGGCGCTGCGCCTGCGCGCTGGGCTCCTCTTCCCCCACAGCCGCCGCTGCGCCTGCGCGCTGGATTCCACCCGCACCCCACAGGCGGCGCTGCGCCTGCGCGCTGGTCTTCTTTTCCTCCTTTCCCGGATTGTCTCGCCAGGGCAGGCGGTCCCTCAATCCGCCTGCACACACCCAACACCGGGCGCTCTGTCCGCCCTGCCATCGCTGCTCTCTGCCTCCCTGTGCAAAGGCCGCTGATATTCAGGTCCTGAGCAATCAAAGCAAAGTTGGAGCCCATGGAATAAAAGGGACAGCATGGGTGCGAAATTGGCCGAGAAAGAAAGACTTGCATTTATATAGCGCCTTTCACCACCACAGCCAATGAAGTACTTTTGGAGTGTAGTCACTGATGTAATGTGGGAAACGCGGCAGCCGATTTGCGCACAGCAAGCTCCCAGAAACAGCAATGTGATAATGACCAGATAATCTGTGTTTGTTATGTTGATTGAGGGATAAATATTGGCCAGGACACGGGGGAATAACTCCCCAACTCTTCATCGAAATAGTGCCTTGGGATCTTTTACGTCCACCTCAGAGAGCAGACAGGGCCTCACTTTAACGGGCTGGAGGAAGGTACGCAGCGATGTTCCCCAGGGCTCGGTACATGGACCACTGCTTTTCTTGATATATATTAATGACTTGGACTTGGGTGTACAGGGCACTATTTCAAAATTTGCAGATGACACAAAACTTGGAAGTAGAGTGAACAGTGAGGAGGAGAGTGATAGACTTCAAGAGGACAGAGACAGGCTGGTGGAATGGGCGGACACGTGGCAGATGAAAATTAACGCAGAAAAATGCGAAGTGATACATTTTGGTAGGAAGAACGAGGAGAGGCAATATAAACTAAAGGGTAGAATCCTAAAGGGGGTGCATGAACAGAGAGACCTAGGGGTATATGTGCACAAATCATTGAAGGTGGCAGAGCAGGTTGAGAAAGGGATGAGAGACTTCAGTTACGTGGATAGACTGGAGAAACTCGGATTGTTCTCCTTGGAGCAGAGAAGATTGAGAGGAGATTAGATAGAGGGGTTCAAAATCATAAGGGGTCTGGACAGATTGAAACAATTTTTTTTACAGGGCTTGACAGGGTAGATGCAGGGAGGATATTTCCCCTGGCTGGGGAGTCTAGAACCAGGGGTCACAGTCTCAGATTAAGGGGTCGGCCATTTAGGACTGAGATGAGGAGAAATTTCTTCACTCCGAGGGTGGTGAATCTTTGGAATTCTCTACCCCAGAGGGCGGTGGAGTCTCAATCATTGAGTATATTCAAGACAGAGATCGTTAGATTTTTGGATATTAAGGGAATCAAGGGATATGGGGATAGTGCCGGAAAGTGGAGTTGAGGTAGAAGATCAGCCATGATCTTATTGAATGGCGGAGCAGGCTCGAGGATCCAAATGGCCGACTCCTGCTCGTATTTCTCATGTTCTTATGTAAACTGTTCCCATTGGTAGAAGGGTCGAGAACCAGAGGACACAGATTTAAGGTGATTGGCAAAAGAACCAAAGGCGACATGAGAAAAAACTTTTTTACGCAGCGAGTGGTTAGGATCTGGAATGCACTGCCTGAGAGGGTGGTGGAGGCAGATTCAATCATGGCTTTCAAAAGAGAGTTGGATCAGTATCTGAAAGAAAAACAATGTCAGGGCTCCGGGGAAAGGGTGGGGGAGTGGGACTAGCTGAAGTGCTCTTGCAGAGAGCCGGCACAGGCTCAACGGGCCGAATGGCCTCATTCTGTGCTGTAACCATTCTATGATTCTATCAATCGAGCAACTCTGTCAGATCTTGACCTGATATTTGGCTTAAAAAACATAGAAACATAGAAGATAGGAGCAGGAGTAGGCCATTTGGCCCCTCGAGCCTGCTCCGCCATTTAATGAGATCATGGCTGATCATCCAAATTCAGTACCCTGTCCCTGCTTTCTCCCCATATCTCTTGATCCCTTTAGCCTTAAGAAATATATCTAACTCCTTCTTGAATACATTTAATGACTTGGCCTCAACTGCCTTCTGTGGCAGAGAATTCCACAGGTTCACCACTCTCTGGGTGAAGAAATTCCTCCTCATCTCAGTCCTAAATGGCTTACCCCTTATCCTTAGACTGTGAGCCCTGGTTCTGGACTCCCCCGCCATCGGGAACATCCTTCCTGCAGCTAGTCTGTCTAGTCCTGTTAGAATTTTATAAGTTTCGATGAGATCCCCTCTCATTCTTCTAAACTCCAGCGAATATAAACCCAATCGACCCAATCTCTCCTCATACGTCATTCCTGCCATCCCAGGTATCAGCCTGGTGAATCTTCGCTGCACTCCCTCCATGGCAAGAACATCCTTCCTCAGATAAGGCGACCAAAACTGCACACAGTACTCAAGGTGTGGTCTCACCAAGGCCCTGTACAACTGCAGCAAGACATCCTTGCTCCTGTACTCGAATCCTCTCGCTATGAAGGCCAATGTACCATTTGCCTTCTGAAACGCCTGCTGCACCTGCATGCTTACCTTCAGCGACTGGTACACAAGGACACCCAAGTCTCGTTGCACGTCCCTTGAGCTTCCTGTCTGTAAACGCTCTACTTCTAACACCCTGTAAACGGAGTGTAGAAAGGGGTAAGAGGGAGAAAGCTGTCTCATGTCCCCCTTTCCCAGCCCAGGGGAAGTGAAGCTGATTTTCAACCCCAGCTGCTGCCCAGGTTGGTTGAAATACCCACAAGCCCCCGGGGTCCGGCCGCCGCTGACACCGCGCATGCGTCACATGGCCCCACCCACTCCCGCTCGGCCCGCATCGCGCATGCTCGGCACCCACACACACACCCTGTGGGACTGTCAATCATCCGCCCCTGCGCCTGCGCGCTGGGCCCCTGAGCCTGTGGGGCTTTATTCCCCTACTCCAGACCCTTGTTCAGACCCTGGAGCCAGGGGAGACTGTGGGGCTTTATTCCCCTTCTCCAGTCCCTTGTTCATACCCTGGGGCCAGGGGAGACTGTGGGGCTTTATTCCCCTTCTCCAGTCCCTTGTTCAGACTCTGGGGCCAGGGGAGACTGTGGGGCTTTATTCCCCTTCTCCAGTCCCTTGTTCAGACCCTGGGGCCAGGGGAGATTGTGGGGCTTTATTCCCCTTCTCCAGACCCTTGTTCAGACCCTGGGGCCAGGGGAGGCTGTGGGGCTTTATACTGTGGGTCCAGTGTAATATAAACAGAGACAAGGTCTAGTGTAATATAAACAGTGCCAGGGTCTAGTGTAATATAAACAGAGACAGGGTCTAGTGCAATATAAACAGAGACAGGGTCTAGTGTAATATAAACAGAGACAGTGTCTAGTGTAATATAAACAGAGACAGGATCTAGTGTAATATAAACAGAGACAAGGTCCAGTGTAATATTAACAGAGACAGGGCCTAGTGTAATAAAAAGAAAATTCCTTTCAAATCCCGACTGGTAAAAACTGTCGGTTTCATTTCAATCAGAAGGCAACAGAATGAAGAAAGATCCCAACTCTAAGAAACAATCAAATCATTTGTAAATATCTTTCAAATTCTGACAGGTTCCAAATATCAATGGAAGATGAAAGGGCGTTGGAGAGTAGGGGTGAAAGAGGTGTTTGGGTGAGGGGTTTATGAGTAGGGGTGAAAGAGGAATTGGGGTGAGGGGGTTGGAGAGTAGGGGTGAAAGAGGAGTTGGGGTGAGGGGGGTTGGAGAGCAGGGGTGAAAGTGGCGTTGGGGTGAGGCGGTTTGGAGAGTAGGGGTGAAAGAGGAGTTGGAGTGAGGGGGGTTGGAGAGTAGGGGTGAAAGAGGAGTTGGGGTGAGAGGGGTTGGAGAGTAGGGGTGAAAGAGGAGTTGGGGTGAGGGGGATTGGAGAGTAGGGGTGAAAGAGGAGTTGGGGTGAAGGGGGTTGGAGAGTAGGGGTGAAAGAGGAGTTAGGGTGAGGGGGGTTGGAGAATAGGGGTAAAAGAGAAGTTGGGGTGAGGGGGGTTGGAGAGTAGGGGTGAAAGAGGAGTTGGGGTGAGGGGAGTTGGAGAGTAGGGGTGAAAGAGGAGTTGGGGTGAGGGGGGTTGGAGAGTAGGGGTGAAAGAGGAGTTGGGGTGAGGGGGTTTGGAGAGTAGGGGTGAAAGAGGAGTTGGGGTGAGGGGGGTTGGAGAGTAGGGGTGAAAGAGGAGTTGGGATGAGGGGTTTTCACTGGCCATTAATAGACTCTGTTGAACTATAATGTTTATTTTCTTTTTACAATATTTTGAATTGTGTGTTTAACTGATGTCAGATGCGGGGATGCAGTTACTTGTGGGCACTGGGCTGTTTCTGGTGAATTAATATCGACAGTGTTAATGGGGAATAGGTTCGTGTGGGATCATTCTGTGCTGAACACATTGCTGGGCTGCTGGTTTGCACTCAGTTCCAGTGAGGAAGTGCTGTTGAAACACAAACCTGCCGGAGATTTAAACCCCATGGGCAATCACCCAATGATGTCAATGTTGCCGGGAGAAAGAATCCTAACCCCCAGGACCCGCCCCCCGGGGTCCGGCCGCCGCTGACACCGCGCATGCGTCACATGGCCCCACCCTCTCCCGCTCGGCCCGCATCGCGCATGCTCGGCACCCACACACACACCCTGTGGGACTGTCAATCATCCGCCCCTGCGCCTGCGCGCTGGGCCCCTGAGCCTGTGGGGCTTTATTCCCCTACTCCAGACTCTTGTTCAGACCCTGGAGCCAGGGGAGACTGTGGGGCTTTATTCCCCTTCTCCAGTCCCTTGTTCATACCCTGGGGCCAGGGGAGACTATGGGGCTTTATTCCCCTTCTCCAGACCCTTGTTCAGACTCTGGGGCCAGGGGAGGCTGTGGGGCTTTATACTGTGGGTCCAGTGTAATATAAACAGAGACAAGGTCTAGTGTAATATAAACAGTGCCAGGGTCTAGTGCAATATAAACAGAGACAGGTTCTAGTGTAATATAAACAGAGACAGTGTCTAGTGTAATATAAACAGAGACAGGATCTAGTGTAATATAAACAGAGACAAGGTCCAGTGTAATATTAACAGAGACAGGGTCTTGTGTAATATAAACAGAGACAGGGCCTAGTGTAATAAAAAGAAAATTCCTTTCAGATCCCGACTGGTAAAAACTGTCGGTTTCATTTCAATCAGAAGGCAACAGAATGAAGAAAGATCCCAACTCTAAGAAACAATCAAATCATTTGTAAATATCTTTCAAATTCTGACAGGTTCCAAATATCAATGGAAGATGAAAGGGCGTTGGAGAGTAGGGGTGAAAGAGGTGTTTGGGTGAGGGGTTTATGAGTAGGGGTGAAAGAGGAGTTGGGGTGAGGGGGGTTGGAGAGTAGGGGTGAAAGAGGAGTTGGGGTGAGGGGGGTTGGAGAGCAGGGGTGAAAGTAGCGTTGGGGTGAGGCGGTTTGGAGAGTAGGGGTGAAAGAGGAGTTGGAGTGAGGGGGGTTGGAGAGTAGGGGTGAAAGAGGAGTTGGGGTGAGAGGGGTTGGAGAGTAGGGGTGAAAGAGGAGTTGGGGTGAGGGGGGTTGGAGAGTAGGGGTGAAAGAGGAGTTAGGGTGAGGGGGGTTGGAGAATAGGGGTAAAAGAGGAGTTGGGGTGAGGTGGGTTGGAGAGGAGGGGTGAAAGAGGAGTTGGGGTGAGGGGAGTTGGAGAGTAGGGGTGAAAGAGGAGTTGGGGTGAGGGGGGTTGGAGAGTAGGGGTGAAAGAGGAGTTGGGGTGAGGTGGGTTGGAGAGTAGGGGTGAAAGAGGAGTTGGGGTGAGGTGGGTTGGAGAGTAGGGGTGAAAGAGGAGTTGGGGTGAGGGGGGTTGGAGAGTAGGGGTGAAAGAGGAGTTGGGATGAGGGGGTTTCACTGGCCATTAATAGACTCTGTTGAACTATAATGTTGTTTATTTTCTTTTTACAATATTTTGAATTGTGTGTTTAACTGATGTCAGATGCGGGGATGCAGTTACTTGTGGGCACTGGGCTGTTTCTGGTGAATTAATATCGACAGTGTTAATGGGGAATAGGTTCGTGTGGGATCATTCTGTGCTGAACACATTGCTGGGCTGCTGGTTTGCACTCAGTTCCAGTGAGGAAGTGCTGTTGAAACACAAACCTGCCGGAGATTTAAACCCCATGGGCAATCACCCAATGATGTCAATGTTGCCGGGTGAAAGAATCCTAACCCCAGGACCCGCCCCCCGCCCCTGTGCACTGAACCTCCAATCACAGCCTCATAGCAAATCCAGGGACCATTTACCCCGTGACACCAAATCGAGGGACCACTTACAGTAAGACACCAAATCCAGTGACCCCTTCAATTGAGACACCAAAGTCAGGGATCTCTTACACTGTGACACCAAATCCAGGGACCACTTACAATGTGACACAAAATCCAGGGACCACTTACTCTGAGACAACAATTCCAGGGCTATCTTACACTGTGACACCAAATCCAAGGCCAACACTGTGGCCCCAAATCCAGGGACCACTTACACGGTGACACAAAATCTAGGGATCACTTACACTGAGACACCAAATCCAGGGGCCACTTACAGTGTGACACCAAATCCAGGAACCACTTACATTGACACACGAAATCCAGTGACCACTTACAGTGTGACACCAAATCCAGGGACCACTTATACTAAGACTACAAATCCAGGTTTCAGTTATACTGAGGCACCAAATCTAGGGGCCACTTACAGTGTGACACCAAATCCAGGGACCACTTACACTGAGTCTATAAAATGAGAATCAGAAAGCCTCAGAATGGGGAATGGTCATGGTGGTGAAATCAGCTCCAGTGAGGGTGAAAGGCGGGTAATGGATGAAGATATGACGGTGGAATCAGATGGCGACTGTTGGGGCCTGGTGACAGGTTATTGTCACAAGCCCTTTTCAGGCAGGCCAATGATTGGATCTAACCAGTGCAACACCTGGATCCGCCTGTTCTTGTCCCAAAATCCCAAAATCTAATGTCCCTGATGTATTTTTCTGTGAGAAATGTAGAGATGTGAAAGAAGGGAGGAAATGAGGCTTGCACAGGAAATAAGGTTCCTTGAATGAACAATTCGTGAGGCTGTTTTGTGACTCGTCTGCATGAGGTTGAAAAACATGAAATGAAAAAGGACACGTCCACTGACACTGGCATTGTCAATAATGGTGTCTAACCTCAATCACTGTCTCCTCAGCTTAATATCCTATTGACTACCCCCAACCACTAACCACAATCCTAACCAATAACCACAAACCACAACCACTAACACCTGAACCTACACCCGAACCCCAGCCCCTAACTAAGGATTGTTGACAGGGGTCAATGCAGGAGCTGACGACCTGATAAAGGAAGTATGTTAAACAAATATCTCCATTAAAGAAATAGTACAAGGTATGTTAGTAACAAGAGATTAAATCAACAAGATCATCAAAATCAGCAATGACAATTACAAAGATCAGAATATTTCAAAGCCTATCACATGCAATATGTGTGGAGGATTATTACTAAATCGGATAATAAAAAATGTTACATGATACAGAAAATAACATTTCACATCTAATGCAAGATAGTTCAATAAAGCTGATCTGACCAAGGGTCCCCGACTCGAAACGTTGACTCTGTTTCTCTCTCCTCGATGGTGCCTGGCCTGCTGAGTGATCAGCATTTTCTGTTATTATTTCAGATTTCCAGCATCTGCCGTATTTTGCTATTGCTGTAGTTCAATAAAGCGGTTTCAAAGTAACGTCAGGTGAGTATAAAGTGAGACACTGCAGTTCAGACTATTACAACCACAAGCCATGCACTCAAACGGAACACGCTTAGGGCTTGATGTGGTAGAAGGTGAACTAGATGAGAAGTGATATAATCTAGAGGAAGAAAAGGCCCAAAATTGTACAGTGGGTAACAGAACATCAATTAAATATTCGACGCACTGTGAGCTTGAAACAAAGCTGATTTATTCAATATTTGTGCAGAATATTAATCTCCAGCCCAGGTATAGGGGTTATTAAGATCAGAAGAAACACACTCTAACTGCCAGAATGAACATGGTTCAGTGCTCAATGCATTTTAGTAAATCCTCTTCTATTCACTAATGCGGCCTTACAATGGCGGGGCTTTTACCCAGCATTCCCCGCGGGGGAAAATGTGCCGCACCCGGACGACAGGAGCCCAGTGCGCAGGCGCGTCTAACGCCGGATGAGCGTGGATGCAACGTGTCTCCGAATAAATTGGTAAGAAACGGCCTGCGGGAGCGGAGTAAAGGACGGGCGGGTGGGCGGGAACGCTGCATAAACAACTGGTGTAGGCCGCAAGCCCCAATAATAACGTGAAGGTCCCGCGTTTGCAGCTTCGGGTCTTCTCCCGGTCACAGGCCCGGCTAACGGCCGCCATCTTTGTGCAGGGAAGCGGGAGGGTTCAGCGCGCCGCCATCTTGATTCAGTGAGTAGCCAAGCCTATTAGCGGCCATCTTCGTGCAGGAGCAAAACGTGGCGGGGCTTCAGTGCCCGAAGAGTAAATCATTGATAGAGTTATTTGATTCAGACTCTCCACGCCTCGAATTTCTCACCATCTCTCCTGAAGGCGCTGGTAAAAGCAGAGCATACGTTTAATATCCCACACAATTGTAACAGAAGAGCCCCAGAGCTGGGCCCCCCTTGTACAGTCCCAGGGTTGGAATCTCCATGTACAGTCCCAGGGTTAGAATCCCCATGTACAGTCCCAGGGTTGGAATCCCCATGTACAGTCCCAGGGTTAGAATCCCCATGTACAGTCCCAGGGTTAGAATCCCCATGTACAGTCCCAGGGTTAGAATCCCCATGTACAGTCCCAGGGTTAGAATCCCCATGTACAGTCCCAGGGTTAGAATCCCCATGTACAGTCCCAGGGCTGGAATCCCCATGTACAGTCTCAGGGTTAGAATCCCCATGTACAGTCCCAGGGTTGGAATCCCAATGTACAGTCCCAGGGTTAGAATCCCCATGTACAGTCCCAGGGTTGGAATCCCCGTGTACAGACCCAGGGCTGGAATCCCCATGTACAGTCCCAGGGTTAGAATCCCCGTGTACAGACCCAGGGCTGGAATCCCCATGTACAGACCCAGGGTTAGAATCCCCATGTACAGACCCAGGGCTAGAATCCCCATGTACAGTCCCAGGGTTAGAATCCCCATGTACAGTCCCAGGGTTAGAATCCCCATGGACAGACCCAGGGCTGGAATCCCCTTGTACAGTCCCAGGGTTGGAATCCCCTTGTACAGTCCCAGGATATGAATCCCCATGTACAGTCCCAGGGTTCGAATCCCCATGTACATTCCCGGGGTTAGAATCCCCATGTACAATCCCAGGGTTGGAATCCCCCAGGGTTGAAATCCCCTTGTACAGTCCCAGGGTTGAAATCCCCTTGTACAGTCCCAGGGTTGAAATCCCCTTGTACAGTCCCAGGGTTAGAATCCCCATGTACAGTCCCAGGGTTGAAATCCCCTTGTACAGTCCCAGGGTTGAAATCCCCTTGTACAGTCCCAGGGTTGAAATCCCCTTGTACAGTCCCAGGGTTGAAATCCCCTTGTACAGTCCCAGGGTTGAAATCCCCATGTACAGTCCCAGGGTTGGAATCCATCCTTTTGCCAATGAGCTTGGGCCCCAGCACATGCTCACTGTAAAACCCAGGTCAAGAGCAATCCCAGCGTGCCCACTCTGAACCGGTTTGCTGCTCCCTCTGTGCCCAGCACTGCCTGCTCCCCCGGCTCACGGAAGTGGAATTTCAGCCTCAGTGTTACAAGTTTCCTCGGTTACAGGCTGGAGAGAGAAATAGTTCAATCTGAGACTGAGCTGTGTGATTGGTTCAGTCTGTCATCGGAACAGGAGGGGCCCAGGATTAATCCTGTCTGTATATCCTCCCATCCTGATACCCTGTAAAAGCTGTTTACAAAAGTCATCAGTGTAAATAGGAACAGGAGGAGGCCATTCAGCCCATCAAGCCTGTTCCTCATTCAATTAGATCCTGGCTGATCTGTGTCTGAGCTCCATCTACCCACCTTGGTTCCGTAACCTTTAGTACCCTTGACTAACAAAAATCTCGCACACTCAGTTTTGAGATTTTCTATTGACCCCAGCCGCAGCAGTTTTTGGGGGAGAGAGTTCCAGATTTCCAGTAGCCTTTGTGTGAAGAAGTGCTTCCTGACATCACCCCTGAACGGCCTGGCTCTGATTTGAAGGTTATGTCCCCTTGCTGTGGACTCCCCCACCAGAGGAAATAGTTTCTCTCTGTTTACCCGATCAACTCCTTTAATCATCTTAAACACCTCAATTAGATCACCGCTTAATCTTCAATATTCAAGGGAATAGACGCCAAGTCCATGCAACCTGTCTTCATAATTTACAAAAGTCATCACTGTCGGTACAGGATAGAAATTCTGAAGACACTTCTAGTTTCGCTGGAACATTCTTTCCTCTCTTGCCCCTCCTAATCTGTAAATCCCCCGTCCCACACACTCCCCCTCCTCACCACATCCTCGCTGTTTGAAATCCAGATTCATCGCAGGCTCGGATTTTTCTCCCTTTCTCTCCTGAAGGTGCTGTGTGATGGTGGGGTTCGGTCCCAGTCACTGTTTGCCCTCCAGTACCTTGCCGAGTGGTAATTCTGAGCTGTGAGCCTGTACTGAAGGTGCTGTGTGATGGTGGGGTTCGGTCCCAGTCACTGTTTGCCCTCCAGTACCTTGCCGAGTGGTAATTCTGAGCTGTGAGCCTATACTGAAGGTGCTGTGTGATGGTGGGGTTCGGTCCCAGTCACTGTTTCGGTCCAGTCACTGTTTGCCCTCCAGTACCTTGCCGAGTGGTAATTCTGAGCTGTGAGCCTGTACTGAGGGGCTGTGTGAAGGTGGGGTTCGGTCCAGTCACTGTTTGCCCTCCAGTACCTTGCCGAGTGGTAATTCTGAGCTGTGAGCCTGTACTGAAGGTGCTGTGTGATGGTGGGGTTCGGTCCCAGTCACTGTTTGCCCTCCAGTACCTTGCCGAGTGGTAATTCTGAGCTTTGAGCCGATACTATGAGCTGCCAGCACTTCGACCATGGGGAGCAGCACAGCTGCCGTCCCTGGCTGATTCTGTCTGGCGAAGCTGAGGCCAATGGCAGCACACCAACAACAACTTGCATTTACATAGCGCCTTTAATGTAGTAAAACGTTCCAAGGCCCTTCACAAGAGCGAAATCCGTCAAAAACTGACTCCGAGACAAAGAAGGAGAGATTCGGACAGGTGACCAAAGACTTGGTCAAAGATCTTGGGGCCGAGGTAACTGAAGGCACGGCTGCCAATGGTGGAGCCTAGGGAGTGGGGGTTGTACAAGAGGCCCGAGTGGGAAGAATGCAGATTTCATAGAATCACAGAATGATACACAAGAGGTTATTTCACTAAATTAGGGCTCATGGGGTTGGGGTAAAATATTAGCATGGATTGAGGATTGGTTAACGGGCAGAAAACAGAGAGTAGGGATAAACGGGTCACTTTCGGGTTGGCAGGCTGTAACTAGTCGGGTACAGCAAGGATCAGTGCTTGGGCCTCAGCTATTTACAATCTGTATCAATGACTTCGATGAGGGGACCGAGTGAAATGTATCCAAGTTTGCTGACGATACAAAGCTCGGTGGGACAGTAAGCTGTGAGGAGGACACAAAGAGCCTGCAAAGGGATATAGACAGGTTAAGTGAGTGGGCAAGAACATGGCAGATGGAATATAATGTGGAGAAATGAGAAGTTATCCACTTTGGTGGGAAAAATAGAAAAGCAGAATATTTTTTAAATGGTGAGAGACTCGGAAATGTTGGTGTTCAGAGGGACCTGCGTGTCCTTGTACACGAATCACAGAAAGTTAACATGCAGGTACAGCAAGCAAATGGTAAGTTAGCCTTTATTACAAATGCATTGGGGTATAAGAGTAAAGAATTCTTCCTGCAATTATATAGGGCCTTGGTGAGACCACACCTGGAGTACTGTGGACAGTTCTGGTACTCTCAGAATGCTGTTAGGTGAGGAGTTCCAGGATTTTCACCCAGCGACGATGTAGGAACGGCGATATATGCCAAGTCAGGATAGTGTGTGACTTGGAGGGGAACTGGGAGGTGACGGTGTTCCCATGCACCTGCTGCCCTTGTCCTTCTAGGTGGTGGAGGTCGCGTGTTTGGGAGGTGCTGTCAAAGTTCTAGTCGAGTTGCAGATGTATAAAGTCGCTCTCCTTCACCCCTCCCCCCTCCCACCTCACTCTCTCTCCTCCCATAGAGGCCAGAGAATTGTGTAGGCCCAGACCGGGTGGCGGGTTCCCTTCCCTGAAGGACATTAGTGAACCAGTTGGGTTTTTACGACAATCCGGCAGCTTTCATGGTCACTTTGTTCTGGTGCCGACCCCACAAATTCCCAGATTCATTCAGCTCAATTTCACAACCTGCCTTTGTGTTTTTGTGGGTTCTCTCTCACCCTCCCTTTTTCCTGTTTTGAAATTCATTTTGCAATGTGTTCGAAGGGCAGGATTTGCAGACGGGAAGCTCAAACCAAACATCACTTCAAGATCTGACAGAGTCACTCGATTCATCAGGACCTTTGAGCATGAAAGCAGAAAGCACCGTTCAGAGCGGGGAGAAACCGTACACGTGTTCTGTGTGTGGACGAGGCTTCAGCCGATCCTCTGGCCTGTCGAGACACAAGCGCAGTCACACCGGGGAGAAACCATGTAAATGTGGGGACTGTGGGAAGCGATTCAACTACCCGTGTGAGCTGGAAACTCATCGACGAGTTCACACCGGGGAGAGGCCGTTCACCTGCTCCGAGTGTGGGAAGGGATTCACTCGGGCATCCCACCTGCTGACACACCAGCGAGTTCACACTGGGGAGAGGCCGTTCATCTGCTACGAGTGTGGGAAGGGATTCACTCGGTCATCCAACCTGCTGACACATCAACTTGTTCATAATGATGAGAGACCTTTTAAATGTTCTGACTGTGAGAAGAGATTTAAAAGAAAAACGGATCTGCTGGAACACCAGCGAGTTCACACTGGGGAGAGGCCGTTCACCTGCTCCGAGTGTGGGAAGCGATTCAAGTGTTCATCCCACCTGCTGACACACCAGCGAGTTCACACCGGGGAGAGGCCGTTCACCTGCTCTGAGTGTGGGAAGGGATTCACTCGGTCATCCAGCCTGCTGACACACCAGCGAGTTCACACTGGGGAGAGACCGTTCACCTGCTCTGAGTGTGGGAAGGGATTCACTTGTTCATCCAACCTGCTGAGACACCAGCGAGTTCACAAGTGACAGCAGAGGTTAGATTCTGCTGTTATTGCTGCTGTTAATTACATCCAGGACTGAACCATGTTCATTCTGACAGTTGGGGTTTGATTCTGCTGATGTTAATAACCCCTGTAACTGGGCTGGAGTTTAATATTCTGGATATCTGTCAAATAAATCAGCTTTGCTTTAAACACATTGTTGTGGATTTTTGTCGTTCCCACCTGAGTGTTTAGCATCACCTGGCTGGAGCTCAAAAGTCAATCTGGGGGGCGGATCGTACGGCGGGAACAGAACTACAGCCTGGACACAGTCCTTCAGGGCCACACTGAGGGGCAAACGGCACTTTGGTCTTTCTCGTCTCTCTTCACTGACAGCAATGTCCCCGTGCAGGTTAATCTTGAGGCCTGTAAAGAATGTGTCCCAGCCGCTCTCTCCCATGGGTCAGAGCTGCTGGGCACGGAACAGAAGGCTCCTTTACAACTGTGTTTAGAGTCAGGAAGAACAACGGTGAATGCTGGAAACGTGCTGTCAAATCAGAGATTTGTGTCAAACTGTGATCTGTTCCTGACTGAAAGTGAAACGGCAGGGTTAATGACTGGTATTTATTCCACGAAGATTTAATGTGTGTGTGTGAGACAGTCCTGAGTCTACCATTTTAAGGCAGGTGTTAGCTCATTTAAAATAAACCCGTTTAAAATAAATTGGTTAAAGTCTGCATTAAAATAGCAGAGGGAGGAGTTCACCGGAGCCTGTTAACTGCTGGTACAATACAAGGGAGTCAAACTCATTTTCCAAGGTGGGCCTGACCCGATATCCTGGAACTTGGTGAGGGCCGCAGTCAGCAAGAGTTATTAAACTAGAAATAGATGAAGATAATCTGTATCGGTATTTACTTCCATTTGGATTTGATTTCCAGCTACTGCTGCTCCCGATCCCTGGCACCTCTGAGCTTGAACCATTGCAGCAACATTTGGAGCAAGTGACTGGGCCCAGGCCTGTCTGGGATATAAACACGAGGACCACTTGTCACAACAGAACTTTGACCCCCAACCTCTGACCCTGGAAGTGAATTCCACAGCCTCACTACTCTCTGTGTAAAGAATCATCCAATCAGAGGAATTTACAGCACAGAAGGAGGCCGATCGGCCCATCGTGTCCGTGCCGGCCGACAAAGAGCGATCCGGCCTAATCCCACTTTCCAGCACTTGGTCCGCAGCCTTCAAGTGCATATCCAAGTACTTTATAACTGTGATGAGGGTCTCTGCCTCCACCACCCTTTCAGAGCAGGGAGGTTCTGCTTGAATTGTATAAAACACTAGTTCGGCCACAGCTAGAATACTGCGTGCAGTGCTGGTCACCACATTACAGGAAGGATGTGATTGCACTGGAGAGGGTACAGAGGAGATTTACGAGGATGTTGCCTGGGCTGGAGAATTTTAGTTATGAGGAAAGATTGGATAGGCTGGGTTTGTTTTCTTTGTAACAGAGGAGGCTGAGGGGAGACCTTATTGAGGTGTATAAAATTATGAGGGCCCTAGATAGAGTAGATAGGAAGGACTTATTTCCTTTAGCAGAGGGATCAATAACCAGGGGGCACAGATTTAAAGTAATTGGTAGAAGATTTAGAGGAGATTTGAGGGGAAATTTCTTCACCCACAGGGTGGTGGGGGTCTGGAACCCACTGCCTGAAAGGGTGGTAGAGGCAGAAACTCTCATCACATTTAAAAAGTACTTGGATGTACACTTGAAGAGCCGTAACCCACAGGGCTACGGACCAAGAGCTGGGAAGTGGGATTAGGCCGGAGAGCCGTAACCGACAGGGCTACGGACCAAGAGCTGGGAAGTGGGATTAGGCTGGAGAGCCGTAACCTACAGGGCTACGGACCAAGAGCTGGGAAGTGGGACTAGGCCGGATGGCTCTTTGTCGGCCGGCGTGGACACGATGGGCCGAAATGGCCTCCTTCCGTGCCGTGAATGTCTCTGATTCTATGATCAGGATCAGGAGCAGGAGTCGGCCATATGGCCCCTCGAGCCTGCCCCATCTCACCTACTGACACACCAGCATGTTCGTAATGGGGAGAATCCGTTCACTGCTCTGTATGTGGAAAGGGATTCAATCGATCAGAGGCTGCGACAGGAGGAATTATTCTGGGGAATAAGGAAATGGCAGAAACGTTAAACAAATATTGTATATCTGTCTTCACAGTAGAAGACACCAAAAACAGACCCAAAATGGTGGGAAACCAAGGGTCTAATGAGGGGGAGGAACTTAACGTCATTAATATCAGTAGAGAAAAAGTACGAGAGAAACTAATGGGACTAAAAGCCGACAAATCCCAATGACCTGACGGCCTACATCCTAGGGTTCTAAATGGTGGCTGCAGAGATAGTGGATGCATTGGCTGTGATCTTCCAAAATTCCCCAGATTCTAGAACAGCCCCAGCGGATTGGAAGGTAGCAAATGTAACCGCGCTATTCAAGAAAGGAGGGAGAGAGAAAACAGGGAACTACAGGCCAGTTAACCTGACATCAGTCGTCGGGAAAATGCTGGAATCCACTGTTAAGGAAGTGGTAACAGGATACTGAGAAAATAATAACATCATTAGGCAGAGTCAACATGGTTTTATAAGGTAAATCGTGTTTGACAAATTTATTAGAGTTTTTTGAGGATGTAACTAGCTGGGTAGATAAAGGGGAGCCAGTGGATGTTATATTTGGATTTCCAAAAGACATTCGATAAGGTGCCACATAAAAGGTTATTACACAAGATATGGGCTCATGGGTTTGGGGGTAATATAGCAGCATGGATAGAGGATTGGTTAATGGGCAGAAATCAGGGAGTAGGGATAAACGGATCTTTTTCAGGTTGGCAGGCTGTAACTAGTGGGGTGCCGCAAGGATCAGTGTTGGGCCTCAGCTATTTACAATCTATATTAATGACCTAGATGAAGGGACCGAGTGTAATGTATCCAAGTTTGCTGATGATACAAAGCTAGGTGGGACAGTAAGCTGTGAGGAGAACACAGAGTCTGCAAAGGGATATAGATAGACTAAATGAGTGGGCAATAAGGTGGCAGATGGAGTATAATGTAGGGAAATGTGAGGTTATTCACTTTGGTAGGAAGAATAGAAAAACAGAATATTTTTTAAATGGTGAGAAACTTTCAAATGTTGGTGTTCAGAGAGATTTGGGTGCCCTCGTGCAAGAAACACAGAAAGCTAGCATGCAGGTACAGCAAGCAATAAGGAAGGCAAATGGCATGTTGGCCTTTATTGCAAACGGGTTGGAATATAAGAGTAAGGAAGTCTTGCTACAATTGTACAGGGCCTTGGTGAGACCACACCTGGAGTACTGTGCAGTTTTGGTCTCCTTATCTAAGGAAGGATATACATGCCTTGGAGGCGGTGCAACGAAGGTTCACGAGATTGATTCCTGGGATGAGAGGGCTGTCCTATGATGAGAGATTGTGTAGAATGGGCCTGTACTCTCTGGAGTTTAGAAGAATGAGAGGTGATCTCATTGAAACATACAAGATTCTGAAGGGGATTGACAGGGTAGATGCTGAGAGGTTGTTTCCCCTGGCTGGAGTGTCTAGAACTAGGGGGCATAGTCTCAGGATAAGGGGTCGGCCATTTAAGACTGAGATGAAGAGGAATTTATTCACTCAGAGGGTTGTGAATCTTTGGAATTCTCTGCTCCAGAGGGCTGTGAATGCTGAGTCTTTGCGTATATTCAAGGCTGAGATAGATAGATTTTTGGACTCTAGGGGAATCAAGGGATATGGAGACCGGGTGGGAAAGTGGAGTTGAGGTGGATGATCAGCCATGATCTTATTGAATGGCGGAGCAGGCTCGAGGGGCCGTATGGCCAACTCCTGCTCTTATTTCCTATGTTCTTATGTTCTTCTCTGCTGGGTTTTGGCAGGAATCGAGGAAAAAACAGTTGGAAATTCCCTGATCTGTGATTTACAAGGACACTTTCCCTGGTGCATAAGAAACAGGAGCTGGAGTCGGCCATTCGGCCCCTCGAGTCTGCTCCACCATTCAATAAGATCATGGCTGATCTGATCTTGGCCTCAACTCCACTTTCCTGCCCGCTCCCCTTAACCCTTGACTCCCCTGTTTTTCAAAAATCTGTCTATCTCCACCTTGAATATATTCAATGACTCCACCTCCACAGCTCTCTGGGGTAGAGAATTCCACAGATTCACGACCCTCTGAGAGAAGAAATTCCTCCTCATCTCAATTTTAAATGGATGACCCCTTATTCTGAGACTATGCCCCCTAGTTCTAGATTCCCCCATGAGGGGAAACATCCTCCCTGCATCGACCCTGTCAAGCCCCCTCAGAATCTTGTTTCAATAAGATCACCTCATTCTTCTAAACTCCAATGAGTATCGGCCCAACCTGCTCAACCTTTCCTCATAAGACAACCCCTTCAACTGAAGAATCAACCTCGTGAAGCTTCTCTGAACTGCCTCCAATGCAAGTCTATCCCTCCTTCAATGAGAGTGAAACTGTCCGCAGTACTCCAGGTGTGGTCTCACTAACGCCCTGTGCAGTGGTTCCCAGCAGTTACTTTTCTTCAGTAATGTTCTCTGTCACAATGTTCTGACGAAAGGTCATCGACCTGAAACGTTAACTCTGTTTCTCTCTTCATAGATGCTGCCTGACCTGCTGAGTATCTCCAGCATTTTCTGTTTTTATTTCTCTATCACTAAACGGCCCCCTGCTGTTAATGATGTCATCTCTTATAGTTTCACAATTCCAGGTATAAACATCACACATTATAATCTAATCTATTCTGTTACTCACTCTGGTTTAAGCTTATATTGTAACAGACATAACCTGTTTTTCCCCTGATCTGATTACAGACTCCAACATGTCGATTCAGAGAATGGAATGTCTTATCAATGTTGAGAGGTCGCACAACACCAGGTTATAGTCCAACAGTTTTATTTGAAATCACAAGCTTTCGGAGCTATCGATTGCCCCTACTTCACCTGAGGAAGGAGCAATCGATAGCTCCGAAAGCTTGTGATTTCAAATAAAACTGTTGGACTATAACCTGGTGTTGTGCGACCTCTCAATTTTGTCCACCCCAGTCCAACACCGGCATCTCCGCATCACGACCATTATCAATGTTGCCATGGCGACCTGTCTGCAGTGAAAGGCCTGTTTGAGTTTCTAACTCAGACTAAACTTCTCTCTCCCACAATACACATTATATCAGACATTCGATGTCAATGTATTTTAGCCATGTTATGTTAATATCTCTAAAACCTACTGGGAGATCAGATACACAAATCTTTAAAAGTTGGAGGACAAGTTTATAAAGTGGTTTAAAAATGTTACCCGAGGTTTTTTATAAATGGGGCGTAGAAAACAAAACCATCGGTTGGGCTGCAGTTAGAACAAGTTTTGGGAATCTTCCACTTGGAAGGATGTCGGGGCCACAGAGAGGCTGCAGAATCGATTCACTGAGGTTATACCACGGATGAGAGGCTTTAGTTATCAGAGAATCACAGAAACATAGAAGATAGGAGCAGGAGTAGGCCATTCGGCCCCTCGAGCCTGCTCCGCCATTCAATGCGATCATGGCTGATCATCCAAATTCAGTACCCTGTCCCTGCTTTCTCCCCATATCCCTTCAGCCTTTGGAAATATATCTAACTCCTTCTTGAATATATTTAATGAATTGGCCTCAACTGCCTTGTGTGGTAGAGAATTCCACAGGTTCACCACTCTCTGGGTGAAGAAATTCCTCCTCATCTCAGTCTTAAATAGCTTACCCCTTATCCTTAGACTGTGACCCCTGGTTCTGGACTCCCCCGCCATCGGGAACATCCTTCCTGCATCTCGTCTGTCTAGTCCTGTTAGAATTTTATAAGTTTCAATGAGATCCCCTCTCATTCTTCTAAACTCCAGCGAGTATAAGCCTAATCGACCCAATCTCTCTTCATACGTCATTCCTGCCATCCCAGGTATCAGTCTGGTGAATCTTCGCTGCACTCCCTCCATGGCAAGAACATCCTTCCTCAGATAAGGCGACCAAAACTGCACACAATACTCAAGGTGTGGTCTCACCAAGGCTCTGTACAACTGCAGCAAGACATCCTTGTTCCTGTACTCGAATCATCTCGCTATGAAGGCCAACATAGCATTTGCCTTCTTAACCGCCTGCTGCACTTGCATGCTTACCTTCAGCGACTGGTGCACAAGGACACCCAGGTCTTGTTGCACTTCCCCTTTTCCCAATCTATTGCTGTTCAGTTAATAATCTGTCTTCCTGTTTTTGTCACCAAAGTGGATAACCTCGCATTTATCCACATTATACTGCATCTGCCCAATCACCCAACCTGTCCAAATCATCCTGGAGTTTCTCGGCATCCTCCTCACAGCACACACGCCCACCCAGCTTTGTGTCGTCTGCAAACTTGGAGATATTACATCTAGTTCCCTTGTCTAGATCATTAATATATATTGTGAATAGCTGGGGTCCTAGCACCGATCCCTGCGGTACCCCACTAGTCACTGCCTGCCACTCGGAAAAAGACCCGTTTATTCCAACTCTTTGCTTCCTGTCTGCCAACCAGTTCTCTATCCAAGTCAGTACCTTACCCCCAATCCCATGTGCTTTAACTTTGCACGCTAATCTCTTATGCGGGACCTTATCGAAAGCCTTCTGAAAGTCCAAATACACCACATCCACTGGTTCTCCCTTATCTATTCTACCAGTTACATCCTCAAAAAATTCCAGTAGATTAGTCAAGCATGATTTACCTTTTGTAAATCCATGTTGACTTTGTCCGATCCTGTCACTGTTTTCCAAGTGCTCTGCTATTACATCTTTTATAATGGACTCCAGCATTTTCCCCACTACCGATGTGAGGCTTACCGGTCTATAATTCCCTGTTTTTTCTCTACCACCCTTTTTAAATAGTGGGGTCACATTAGCTACCCTCCAATCCATGGGAACTGTTCCAGAGTCTATAGAATTTTGGAAGATGACCAGCAATGCATCTACTATTTCTAGGGCCATTTCCTTAAGTACCCTAGGATGTAGATTATCAGGCCTTGGGGATTTATCGGCATTCAATCCCATCAATTTCCCTAACACCATTTCCCAACAAATACTGATTCATTCAGTTCCTCCCTCTCATTGGACCCTCTCATAGAATGAGAGATTGTGTAGAACGGGCCTGTACTCTCTGGAGTTTAGAAGAATGAGAGGTGATCTCATTGAAACATACAAGATTCTGAAGGGGATTGACAGGGTAGATGCTGAGAGGTAGTTTCCCCTGGCTGGAGTGTTAATGATGTCATCTCTTATAGTTTCACAATTACACGTATAAACATCACACATTATAATCTAATCCATTACTCACTCTGGTTTAAGCTTATATTGGAACAGACAGAACCTGTTCTTTCCCCTGATCTGATTAGAGTTTCCACCCAGTGGATTCAGTGAATGGAATGTCTTATCAGTGTTGCCATGGCGACCTGTCTGCAGTGAAGCTCCTGTTTGAGTTTCTAACTCAGACTAAACTTCTCTCTCCCACAATACACATTATATCAGACATTTAATTCAATGTATTTTAGCCATGTTGTTAATATCTTTAAAATCTGCCGGGAGATCAGATATACAAATCTTTAAAAGTTGGAGGACAAGTTTATAAAGTGGTTTAAAAATGTTACCCGAGGTTTTTTATAAATGGGGCGTAGAAAACAAAACCATCGGTTCGGCTGCAGTTAGAACAAGTTTTGGGCATCTTCCACTAGGAAGGATGTCGGGGCCACAGAGAGGCTGCAGAATCGATTCACTGAGGTTATACCACGGATGAGAGGCTTTAGTTATCAGAGAATCAGAGAATGAAACAGCACAAAAGGCTGCCATTCGGCCCATCATGCTTGTGCCAGCTCTTTGGGAGAGCGATCCGATTAGTCCCACTCCCCTGCTCTTTCCCCATATCCCGGTAAATGTTTACCCTTCAAATATTTATCCAATTCTCTTTTGAAAGTTACTCTTGAATCTGCTTCCACCGCCCTTTCAGGCAGTGCATTTCAGATCATCATAACTCGCTGGGTAAAGAAATGTTTCCTCATGATGACCTGTCTGCAGTGAAGCGCCTGTTTGAGTTTCGAACTGAGGCGAACTTCTCTTTCCCAGGAGGAGAGACGAGAGAAACTGGGGCACTTCTCACTGGAACAAAGCAGTGTAAGAGATGTGAGCGAGGTGTTTAAACTGGTTCAAGGACACCGACCAAAATATCAGAGACACTCCCTGTCGCTCAGGACCAGTGTCCAGGGGAGAAGCTGATGGGTTTATCAGATCATCTTTGGGTTAAATGTTGTGCTCATGGAGCTGAGCCCCTAGTGTCAGCATCAAACACTCTCCAGTCAGGTACAGCACGGGTTAGATACAGAGTAAACCCATCAGCCGCTCCCCGACACAGATACCGAGGGACAGGGAGTGTCCGGGACAATGACATTTCTCACTCAACAAGGTATAAATTGATCCTGTACCTCTCCGCATTAATCCTGGGCTCCACACGGGGCGAATCCTGCTCCTGTTTCCCTTCCTGGAACAGCACTGAGCTAAACCCAGCCCATAATGAGCAGGGCTCAGGGAGGTTGGTTGCTAGACACTGCAGTGATGTCATAAAGCAGGGCCATTCAGCCCAGCTGGTCGTCTCCTTGTCCCTTTAAAGGTGGAGAGCGGGGACACCCTGTCTCAACACACACCCCACCTGTTCATACTGAGAATCCCTGGGCAAGGCCCAAGGCCCAGAGTGTGGACACACCCCGGGGGAAAAGAGGAGGAGAGCGGGGACACCCTGTCTCAGAACACACCCCACCTGTTCATACTGAGAATCCCCGGGCAAGGCCCAAGGCCCAGAGTGTGGACACAACCCGGGGAAAAGAGGAGAGCGGAGACACCCTGTCTCAAAACACACCCCACCTGTTCATACTGAGAATCCCCGGGCAAGGCCCAAGGCCCAGAGTGTGGACACACCCCGGGGAAAAGAGGAGGAGAGCGGGGACACCCTGTCTCAAAACACACCCCACCTGTTTATACTGAGAATCCCCGGGCAAGGCCCAAGGCCCAGAGTGTGGACACACCCCGGGGAAAAGAGGAGAGCGGGGACACCCTGTCTCAAAACACACCCCACCTGTTCATACTGAGAATCCCCGGGCAATGCCCAAGGTCCAGAGTGTGGACACACCCTGGGGAAAGAGGAGGAGAGCGGGGACACCCTGTCTCAAAACACACCCCACCTGTTCATACTGAGAATCCCCAGGCAAGGCCCAAGGCCCAGAGTGTGGACACACCCCGGGGAAAGAGGAGGAGAGCGGGGACACCCTGTCTCAAAACACACCCCACCCGTTCATACTGAGAATCCCCGGGCAAGGCCCAAGGCCCAGAGTGTGGACACATCCCGGGGAAAGAAGAGGAGAGCGGGGACACCCTGTCTCAAAACACACCCCACCTGTTCATACTGAGAATCCCCGGGCAAGGCCCAAGGCCCCGAGTGTGGAACACACCCCGGGGAAAGAGGAGGAGAGCGGGGACACCCTGTCTCAAAACACACCCCACCTGTTCATACTGAGAATCCCCGGGCAAGGCCCAAGGCCCAGAGTGTGGACACACCCCGGGGGAAAAGAGGAGGAGAGCGGGGACACCCTGTCTCAAAACACACCCCACCTGTTCATACTGAGAATCCCCGGGCAAGGCCCAAGGCCCAGAGTGTGGACACACCCCGGGGAAAAGAGGAGGAGAGCGGGGACACCCTGTCTCAAAACACACCCCACCTGTTCATACTGAGAATCCCCGGGCAAGGCCCAAGGCCCAGAGTGTGGACACACCCCGGGGAAAAGAGGAGGAGAGCGGGGACACCCTGTCTCAAAACACACCCCACCTGTTCATACTGAGAATCCCCGGGCAAGGCCCAAGGCCCAGAGTGTGGACACACCCCGGGGAAAAGAGGAGGAGAGCGGGGACACCCTGTCTCAAAACACACCCCACCTGTTCATACTGAGAATCCCCGGGCAAGGCCCAAGGCCCAGAGTGTGGACACACCCCAGGGAGAGATGGTGCAGTGTGGGGGGTGAGGGAGGAGTCTGCTCATTCCCGGGGGAAGATCAGACAAAGTGCTTTGAGTGGTGGGTCCAGCAGTGAAACTGAAACCAAACCAAAGTGAACAAATGAAGATCCAATCCAAGGGAACAAGCACCGGGACAATGGGGAGAAACCACAACCGGCCCAAAGTTATTCAGTGAGCGAGCATCGCCTGCTTATTGTGAGAGAGCTCCACACTTCCACCATCCTTTGTGTGGAGAAGAGTTTCCAGCTTCTCTCCTGAAGGGCCTGGCTCGGATTTTAAGATTCTGTCCCCTGGTCCCAGACTCCCCACCAGTGGAAAGAGTTTCTCTCCATCGACCCTCGCAATTGGTCCAAAATCCTCAAAACCTCAATCAAATCAGCCTCAACTTTCTATAATCCATGGAATACAAGCTTCATTTCTGTAAACTCTCAATAGTTTAACCCTTGGCGCCCTGGGAACATGCTGGTGAATCTGCACTGCACTCCTTCCAAGGCCAATCTATTCTTTCTAAGGTGCGGGGCCCAGAACGGTCCACAGTGCCCCAGATGTGGTCTAACCAGGGCTTTGTACAGCTGGAGCAAAACTTCCTCCCCTCTATATTCTAGACCTCGAGTCATAAGCATTAACATTTCATTAGTCTTTTAGTTTATATTTATTTTAAACACTCCCAGGGCAGGAACAGCACGGGTTAGATTCAGAGTAAAGCTCCCTCCACACTGTCCCATCAAACATTCCCAGGGCAGGTACAGCACGGGTTAGATACAGAGTAAAGCTCCCTCTACACTGTCCCATCAAACATTCCCAGGGCAGGTACAGCATGGGTTAGATACAGAGTAAAGCTCCCTCTACACTGTCCCATCAAACATTCCCAGGGCAGGTACAGCACGGGTTAGATGCAGAGTAAAGCTCCCTCTACACTGTCCCATCAAACATTCCCAGGGCAGGTACAGCACGGGTTAGATACAGAGTAAAGCTCCCTCTACACTGTCCCATCAAACATTCCCAGGGCAGGTACAGCATGGGTTAGATACAGAGTAAAGCTCCCTCTACATTGTCCCATCAAACACTCCCAGGGCAGGTACAGCACGGGTGAGATACAGAGTAAAGCTCCCTCTACACTGTCCCATCAAACACTCCCAGGGCAGGTACAGCACGGGTTAGATACAGAGTAAAGCTCCCTCTACACTGTCCCATCAAACATTCCCAGGGCAGGTACAGCATGGGTTAGATACAGAGTAAAGCTCCCTCTACACTGTCCCATCAAACATTCCCAGGGCAGGTACAGCACGGGTTAGATACAGAGTAAAGCTCCCTCTACACTGTCCCATCAAACACTCCCAGGGCAGGTACAGCACGGGTTAGATACAGAGTAAAGCTCCCTTTACACTATCCCATCAAACACTCCTAGGGCAGGTACAGCATGGTTTAGATACAGAGTAAAGCTCCCTCTACACTGTCCCATCAAACACTCCCAGGGAAGGCACAGCACGGGTTAGATACAGAGTAAAGCTCCGTCTATACTGTCCCATCAAACACTCCCAGGGCAGGCACAGCACGGGTTAGATACAGAGTAAAGCTCCCTCTACACTGTCCCATCAAACACTCCCAGGGAAGGCACAGCACGGATTAGATACAGAGTAAAGCTCCGTCTATACTGTCCCATCAAACACTCCCAGGGCAGGTACAGCACAAGTTAAATACAGAGTAAAGCTCCCTCTACACTGTCCCATCAAACACTCCCAGGGAAGGCACAGCACGGGTTAGATACAGAGTAAAGCTCCCTTTACACTATCCCATCAAACACTCCTAGGGCAGGTACAGCATGGTTTAGATACAGAGTAAAGCTCCCTCTACACTGTCCCATCAAACACTCCCAGGGAAGGCACAGCACAGGTTAGATGCAGAGTAAAGCTCCCTCTGTATATGGGTGGAGGATTGGTTATCTAACAGGAAGCAGAGAGTTGGGATAAATGGTTCATTCTCAGACTGGCAACCAGTAGCCAGTGGTGTTCCGCAGGGGTCGGTGCTGGGTCCCCAACTCTTTACAATCTATATTAACGATTTGGAGGAGGGGACCGAGTGTAACATATCAAAGTTTGCAGATGATACAAAGATGGGAGAGAAAGTAGAAAGTGAGGAGGACATAAAAAACCTACAAGGGGATAGAGACAAGCTGGGTGAGTGGGCAGAGATTTGGCAGATGCAATACAATATTGGAAAATGTGAGGTTATGCACTTTGGCAGGAAAAATCAGAGAGCAAGTTATTATCTTAATGGCGAGAAACTGGAAAGTACTGCAGTACAAAGGGATCTGGGGGTCCAAGTGCAAGAAAATCAAAAAGTTAGTATGCAGGTGCAGCAGGTGATCAAGGAGGCCAACGGAATGTTGGCTTTTATTGCTAGGGGGATAGATTATAAAAACTGGGAGGTATTGCTGCAGTTATATAATGTATTGGTGAGACCGCACCTGGAATACTGCATACAGTTTTGGTGTCCATACTTAAGAAAAGACATACTTGCTCTCGAGGCAGTACAAAGAAGGTTCACTCGGTTAATCCCCGGGATGAGGGGGTGGACATACGAGGAGAGGTTGCGTAGATTGGGACTCTACTCATTGGAGTTCAGAAGAATGAGAGGCGATCTTATTGAAACATATAAGATTGTGAAGGGGCTTGATCGGGTGGATGCGGTAAGGATGTTCAAGGATGGGTGAAACTAGAACTAGGGGGCATAATCTTAGAATAAGGGGCTGCTCTTTCAAAACTGAGATGAGGAGAAACTTCTTCACTCAGAGGGTAGAAGGTCTGTGGAATTTGCTACCCCAGGAAGCTGTGGAAGCTACTTCATTAAATAAATTTAAAACAGAAATAGACAGTTTCCTAGAAGTAAAGGGAATTAGGGGTTACGGGGAGCGGGCAGGAAATTGGACATGAGGCTGAGTTCGGATCGGTCGAGGCCCTGTGGGTGGCGTAGCGGGCCCAGGGGCTGAGTGGCCGGGTCCTGCTCCTACTTCTTGTGTTCTTCAGATTTGAGGTGAGGATCAGATCAGCCATGATAATATTGAATGGCAGAGCAGGCTTGAAGGGCCGATTGGCCTACTCCTGCTCCTATTTCTTATGTTCTTATGTTCTTATACTGTCCCATCAAACACTCCCAGGGCAGGTACAGCACAAGTTAGATACAGAGTAAGGATCCCTCCACACTGTCCCATCAAACACTCCCAGGGCAGGTACAGCACGAGTTAATTCTGAGTAAAGCTCCCTCTACACTGTCCCATCAAACACTCCCAGGGTAGGTACACTACGGGGTTAGAGACAGAGTAAAGCTCCCTCTGCACTGTCCCATCAAACACTCCCAGGGTAGGTACAGCACGGGTTAGATACAGAGTAAAGCTTCCTCTGCACTGTCCCATCAAACACTCCCAGGGTAGGTACAGCGCGGGTTACATACAGTGTAAAGCTCCCTTTACACTATCCCACCAAACACTACTAGGGCATGTACAGCATGGTTTAGGTACAGAGCAAAGCTCCCTCTACACTGTCCCATCAAACACTCCCAGGGCAGGTACAGCACGGGTTAGATACAGAGTAAGGCTCCCTCTACACTGTCCCATCAAACACTGCCAATGCAGGTACAGCACGGGTTAGATACAGAGTAAAGCTCCCTCTGCACTGTCCCATCAAGCACTCCCAGGGCAGGTACAGCACGGGTTAGATACAGAGTAAAGCTCCCTCTGCACTGTCCAAACAAACACTCCCAGGGCATGTACAGCACGGGTTAGATACAGACTAAAGCTCCTTCTACACTGTCCCATCAAACACTCCCAGGGCAGGTACAGTACGGAGTTAGATACAGAGTAAAGCTCCCTCTACACTGTCCCATCAAACACTCCCAGGGCAGGTACAGTACGGAGTTAGATACAGAGTAAAGCTCCCTCTACAATGTCCCATCAAACACTCCCAGGGTAGGAACAGCACGGGTTACATACAGTGTAAAGCTCGCTCTATACTGTCCCATCAAACACTCCTCGGGCAGGTACAGCACGGGTTAGATACAGAGTAAAGCTCCCTCTATACTGTCCCATCATACACTCCCAGGGCAGGCACAGCACGGTTTAGATACAGAGTAAAACTCCCTCTACATTATCCCATCAAACACTCCTCGGGCAGGTACAGCATGGGTTAGATACAGAGTAAAGCTCCCTCTACACTGTCCCATCAAACACTCCCAGGGCAGGCACAGCATGGGTTCGATACAGAGTAAAACTCGCTCTATACTGTCCTATCAAACACTCCCAGGGCAGGCACAGCATGGGTTCGATACAGAGTAAAACTCGCTCTATACTGTCCTATCAAACACTCCCAGGGCAGGTACAACACGGGTTAGATACAGAGTATCGCTCCCTCTGCACTGTCCCATCAAACACTCCCAGGGCAGGTATAGCATGGGTTAGATACAGAGTAAAGCTCGCTCTATACTGTCCCATCAAACTCTCCCAGGGCAGGCACAGCACGGGTTAGATACAGAGTAAAGCTCCCTCAACACTGTCCCATCAAACACTGCCAGCCCATAATGAGCAGGGCTCAGGGAGGTTGGTTGCTCGGTACTGCAGTGATGTCATAAAGCAGGGCCATTCAGCCCAGTCGGTCGTCTCCTTGTCCCTTTAAAAGTGGAGAGCGGAGACACCCTGTCTCAAAACACACCCCACCTGTTCATACTGAGAATCCCCAGGCAAGGCCCAAGGCCCAGAGTGTGGACACACCCCGGGGAAAGAGGAGGAGAGCGGGGACACCCTGTCTCAAAACACACCCCACCCGTTCATACTGAGAATCCCCGGGCAAGGCCCAAGGCCCAGAGTGTGGAACACACCCCGGGGGAAAAGAGGAGGAGAGCGGGGACACCCTGTCTCAAAACACACCCCACCTGTTCATACTGAGAATCCCCGGGCAAGGCCCAAGGCCCAGAGTGTGGACACACCCCGGGGAAAAGAGGAGAGCGGGGACACCCTGTCTCAAAACACACCCCACCTGTTCATACTGAGAATCCCTGGGCAAGGCCCAAGGCCCAGAGTGTGGACACAACCAAGGGGGAAAAGAGGAGGGGAGAAGGGGAGGAGAGGGACTGAGGGACACCAAGCTTCAGTTTTAGAGCCTGTAGACTTCAGGAGGGAAGACGGAGTTCAGTAGTTTTCGGATCCAGGGAGAGAACAAGGAGCAGATGGGGAGACTGGTGTGCATTCCAGCACAGTGAGGATGTAGGGGGAGGGAGATTGTGTCGGGCCGTGTATTAGAGGTGTAGGAGGGACATAAGAACATAAGAAATCGGAGCAGGAGTAGACCAATCGGCCCCTCGAGCCTGCTCCGCCATTCAATGAGATCATGGCTGATCTGATCCAACCTCAACTCTAAAGAACACAAGAAGTCGGAGCAGGACCAGGACACTCAGCCCCTGGGCCCGCTCCGCCACCCACAGGGCCTTGACCGATCCGAACTCAGCCTCATGTCCAATTTCCAGCCCGCTCCCCGTAACCCCTAATTCCCTTTACTTCTAGGAAACTGTCTATTTCTGTTTTAAATTTATTTAATGAAGTAGCTTCCACAGCTTCCTGGGGCAGCAAATTCCACAGACCTACTACCCTCTGAGTGAAAAAGTTTCTCCTCATCTCAGTTTTGAAAGAGCAGCCCCTTATTCTAAGATTATGGCCCCTAGTTCTAGTTTCACCCATCATTGGGAACATCCTCACCGCGTCCACCCGATCAAGCCCCTTCACAATCTTATATGTTTCAATAAGATCGCCTCTCATTCTTCTGAACTCCAATGAGTAGAGTCCCAATCTGCACAACCTCTCCTCGTATGTCCACCCCCTCATCCCCGGAATTAACCGAGTGAACCTTCTTTGTACTGCCTCGAGAGCAAGTATGTCTTTTCTTAAGTATGGACACCAAAACTGTATGCAGTACTCCAGGTGCGGTCTCACCAATACCCTATACAACTGCAGCAATACCTCCCTGTTTTTATAATCTATCCCCCTAGCAATTAAAGCCAACATTCGATTGGCTTTCTTGATCACCTGCTGCACCTGCATACTAACTTTTTGATTTTCTTGCACCAAGACCCCCAGATCCCTTTGTACTGCAGTACTTTCCAGTTTCTCGCCATTTAGATAATAACTTGCTCTCTGATTTTTCCTGCCAAAGTACATAACCTCACATTTTCCAATATTGTATTGCATCTGCCAAATCTCCGCCCACTCACCCAGCCTGTCTATATCCCCTGGTACGTTTTTTATGTCCTCCTCACTTTCTACTTTCCCTCCCATCTTTGTATCATCTGCAAACTTTGATATGTTACACTCGGTCCCCTCCTCCAAATCGTTAATATAGATTGTAAAGAGTTGGGGACCCAGCACAGACCCCTGCGGAACACCACTGGCTACTGGTTGCCAGTCCGAGAATGAACCATTTATCCCAACTCTCTGCTTCCTGTTAGATAACCAATCCTCCACCCATGCCAAATATTACCCCCAATCCAGTGATTTTTTATCTTGAGTAATAATCTTTTATGTGGCACCTTGTCGAATGCCTTCTGGAAGTCTAAATACACTACATCCACTGGTTCCCCTTTATCCACCCTGTACGTTATGTCCTCAAAGAACTCAAGCAAATTTGTCAGACATGACTTACCCTTCATAAAGCCATGCTGACTTTGTCGTATTAAATTATGTTTATCTAAATGTTCCGTTACTGTCTCCTTAATAATAGACTCCAAAATTTTACCCACCACAGATGTTAAGCTAACTGGTCTATAATTTCCAGCCTTCTGCCTACAACCCTTTTTAAATAAGGGTGTTACATTAGCAGTTTTCCAATCTGCCGGGACCTTTGCTGAGTTCAGGGAGTTTTGGAAAATTATTACCAAAGCATCCACAATTCCTACTGCCACTTCCCTCAAGACCCTAGGATGTAAGCCATCAGGTCCAGGGGATTTATCCGCCTTGAATCCCATTATTTTACTGAGTACCAATTCCTTAGTGATTTTAATCGTATTTAGCTCCTCCCCCCCTAGAGCCCCCTGTTTGTCCAGTGTTGGGATATTCTTAGTGTCCTCTACCGTAAAGACTGAAACAAAATATTTGTTCAGCATTTTTGCCATCTCCATGTTTCCCACCATTAATTTCCTGGTCTCATCCTCTAAGGGACCTACGTTTGCCTTAACCACCCTTTTTCTTTTTATATAACTATAGAAACTCTTGCTATCTGTTTTTATATTTTTTGCTAATTTATTTTCATAGTCTATTTTCCCTTTCTTAATCAATCCTTTAGTTACTTTTTGTTGTCTTTTGAAGACTTCCCAATCTTCTATCCTCCCACTAACTTTGGCTACCTTATATGTCCTTGTTTTTAGTTGGATACTTTCTTTAATTTCTTTACTTAGCCATGGATGGCTGTCATTTCTTTTGCACCCTTTTTTCCTCAGTGGAATATATTTATTTTGAAAGTTGTAAAATAACTCCTTGAATGAACACCACTGCTCATGTACCGTCTTACCCTTTAATCTATTTTCCCAGTCCACTTTAATCAATTCTGCCCTCATACCATCATAGTCTCCTTTATTCAAGCTCAGTATGCTTGTTTGAGAACCAACCTTCTCACCCTCTAATTGGCTATGGAATTCAACCATGTTATGGTCACTCATTCCAAGGGGATCCTTAACTAGGACATTATTAATTAATTAATCCAGACTCATTACACAGTACCAGGTCCAAGGTTGCTTGCCCCCTTGTAGGATCAGTTACATACTGCTCAAGAAATCCATCCCTAAGACACTCAATAAACTCTTCCTCAAGGCTGCCCTGCCCAATTTGATTTGTCCAGTTAATATGATAGTTAAAATCCCCCATAATTATAGCTGTTCCCTTATTACATGCCCCAATTATTTCCTGATTAATACTTCATCCAACAGAGTTGCAACTATTAGGAGGCCTATATACTACGCCCACCAGTGTTTTTTTCCCCTTATTATTCCTTATCTCTACCCAAACTGTTTCATTATCCTGATCTTTTGACCCAATATCATTTCTCTGTATTAGTGATTCCTTCCTTTATTAACATAGCTACCCCCCTCCCCTTCCTTCCTGCCTGTCCTTCCTGATTGTTAAATATCCTGGCTACGTGCATTCAGATAAAGAACTTTCAAATATGTTTTGCGACACTTACTTCCTGATTTTTCCTTATTTAACACTTTACCTTTTACTCCATACCTTCTGTCCCTTCCTGACATGCTTTCCTCTGTCTCCCTGCTCAGGTTCCCAACCCCCTGCCACATTAGTTTAAATCCTCCCCAACAGCACTAGCAAACACTCCCCCTAGGACAGCGGTCCCGGCCCTGCCCAGGTGCAGACCGTCCGGTTTGTACTGGTCCCACCTCCCCCAGAACCGGTTTCAATGTCCCAGGAATTTGAATCCCTCCCGCTTGCACCATTCCTCTAGCCACGTATTCATTTGAAATATCCTCCTATTTCTACTCTGACTAGCACGTGGCACTGGTAGCAATCCTGAGATTACTACCTTTGAGGTCCTATTTTTTAATTTACCTCCTAACTCCCTATATTCTGCTTTTAGGACCTCATCCTGGACAAGAGAGGAAAGGTCAGAGGAGCAATTACTGCAGCAATGTCCATGAATAGTGAGTGAGAGAGAAGGTGGGGGTTAGAGTGGACCATGGGCAGTCTGTTAAACTGTCTGTTTGCTGTGACTACACAGGATTACACAGGATATACGGCACAGAAACAGGCCATTCGGCCCAACCAGTCCATGCCGGCGTTTATGCTCCACTCGAGCCTCCTCCCGTCTTTCCCCATCTAACTCTATCAGCATAACCCTCTATTCCCTTCTCCCTCATATGCTTGTCTAGCCTCCCCTTAAATGTATCTATACTATTCGCATCAACCACTCCCTGTGGTAGCGAGTTCCACATTCTCCCCACTCTCTGGGTAAAGAAGTTTCTCCTGAATTCCCTATTGGATTTCTTGGTGACTATCTTATATTGATGGCCTCTAGTTATGCTCTTCCCCACAAGTGGAAACACTCTCTCTGTATCTACTCTGTCAAAACCTTTCATAATTTTAAAGACCTCTATTAGGTCACCCCTCAGCCTTCTTTTTTAAGAGAAAAGAGACCCAGCCTGTCCATCCTTTCCTGACAGGTTTACCCTCTCATTTCTGGTATCAACCTTGTAAATCTTCTCTGCACCCACTCCAGTCCCTCTATATCCTTTTTATAATATGGTGACCAGAATTGTACGCAGTGCTGCAAGTGTGGTCTAACCAAGGTTCGATACAAGTTTAGCAAAACTTCACTACTTTTCCATTCTATAACAATTCAATTCTATAACAATCGATCCCAATAATTGAACCCAATAGGTTAAAGTCTTAAGTCCAATTTTGTCAGCACGCTGCGACATTCGATGTCTGCAGATAACGGGAGATAAATTCTTAAAACTGCTGGATCTCTTGCTCTGCCATCAACCTCTTATCAAACTGGAGCTGGCATTGCCTAATATGGTCGTCTCTGGCTACTGCACAGTCCAGAGACACAAGTCTGCATTTTCTTCAACACACATCAACAATGTTAGAAGCAGGTAAAAACACTGTGGCCTTCCTGGGGCAGCACAAACCACTAGTCTCCAGACTTTCCTTATCCCAACATCATATTTCTGATCGAAACATTCTATGATGAAAATATCCAAGGCCAGTTGGTTGCAAACACCAGCTGTTGCTCAGTGAAATCTCTCTCTCTCTCTAATGATACCAACCACATTTTCCCCGATATCGAATGAACTAAACATGAACACCTTTCAGAAGCTGAATTAACCGAGGTCCATATGCCAACACCCCTCTCAACTTCCATTCACTTCAATTGAAAGGAAACCGACAGATTGGACCAGTCAGGATTTGAAAGATATTTACAACAGATTCTAGATGTTCTTAGAGTTGGGATCTTTCTCTATTCTGTCCACTCGAGGAGTTAGATAACAGACTTTCTCCTGTGAATATAGAGCTGGGGTATTGGGCCGTGATGTGTTCACTTGTTCATCTTGTTGACTCTAAACCTTTGCCAATTATTTGATGTGATCTGTTTACTTGTATGTATTTTTTAAATACACTTGCTGAGTGGATTCAAATTGAAATTGAAAGCAGGTTTGCAGGCGTGATGCTCTATTCACACATCGAAGGTGAGAGAGATGCTGTGGGACACACGCTAAGTCCAGTAGCTGAAAGTGATTAACAGCCTGGGTTTTGTGTTTAGTGATCCTGGGCGTGTTACCGAGACCTTCCCTGGATACCAAGGCGAGGAGAGGCACTCTGGAAGGTATGGGGAGCTGGGACTTGTCCATGAGACTATACGAAGGTACGAGAACTGAAATAATCTCGAGTTAGAAAGGAGAAAAGGCCCAAAAATGGAGCAGTCGGTAACAGGACATCAATTAGTCTCCTCTTATCTTGGAGACATCAAATATCAACTCACTGTTACTTGAAATATCAAAATATTAAACTCCAGCCCAGTTATAGGGGTTATTAACATCAGCAGGAAGTAACTCCACCTGTCAGAATGAACACGATTCAGTCCGGGATGTAATTAACAGCAGCAATAACAGCAGAATCCAACCCCTGCAGTCACTTGTGAACTCGTTGAAGTCTCAGTAGGTCGGATGACCGAGTGAATCCCTTCCCACACTCAGACCAGGTGAACGGCCTCTCCCCAGTGTGAACTCGCTGGTGTTTCAGCAGGCTGGATGAATCAGTGAATCCCTTCCCACACTCAGAGCAGGTGCACAGCCTCTCCCCAGTGTGAACTTGCTGGTGTTTCAGCAGGGTGGATGACCGAGTGAATCCCTTCCCACACTCGGAGCAGGTGAACGGCCTCTCCCCAGTGTGACTGCGATGATGAATTTCCAGCTGGGTTGGGTAATTGAATCCCTTCCCACAGTCCCCACATTTCCACGGTTTCTCCGTGGTGCGGGTGTCCTTGTGTCTCTCCAGGTTGTACGATCAGTTGAAGCCTTGTCCACACACAGAACACGTGTACGGTTTCTCCCCGCTGTGAATAGTGCGATGTTTTTTCAGACTGTGTAACTGGTTAAAGCTCTTTCCACAGTCAATGCACTGGAACACTCTCACTCGGGTGTGTGTCTCGATGCTTTTCCAGTCATACTGATCTTTGAAATCTTTTCCCACAGACAGAACAGACGAACATTTCTCCTTCCACATTCAAAGGCCGATGATATTCAGGTCCTGAGTAAACGAGTGACTGTCAGATTTTGACGTGATGTTTGGTTTGAGTTTCCCGTCTGCAAATCCTCCCCTTCTAATACCCTGTAAAAGGAGTTTATAAAATTCATCACTGTAAGTACAGGACAGAAATTCAGAACAGACAATTTTAGTTTCTATCGAACATTCTTTCCTCTCTTCTTCCCCCAAAGCTGTAAATCCCCGTCCCACATATTGTCCCTCCTCCCTGTGCTAAAATCCAAACACGTCTCAAGATAGTTTGTCCTCCGCTCCCAGTTTTCAGTATGATCAGTTCCACACTCACTGGTTCCCCTCTCTCTCCTCCCCTGAAGGTGCTGACTCTGGCTGGGTTCAGTTCTACACTCACTGGTTCCCCTCCCTCTCTTCCCCTGAAGGTGCTGACTCTGGCTGGGTTCAGTTCTGCACTCACTGGTTCCCCTCCCTCTCCTCCCCTGAAGGTGCTGACTCTGGCTGGGTTCAGTTCTACACTCACTGGTTCCCCTCCCTCTCCTCCCCTGAAGGTGCTAACTCTGGCTGGGTTCAGTTCTACACTCACTTGTTTCCCTCCCTCTCCTCCCCTGAAGGTGCTGACTCTGGCTGGGTCACTCCCACACTCAAGTGGACCCTGAGGCCCTGCCCACGTTTGGGTCCTTTACAAAGATGGCCGTGCGAATCATGATGGCGGCGAATAAAGACAATGCTTTCCTTTACAAAGATGGCCGCCCTTATCCTGGCCCTGTTACCGGGAAAAAGCCCCGGAGCAGCAAACGCGGAACCTGTAGGTTCTCATTCGGGGCTTGCGGCCTGCACCAGGTGTTTATGAAGCTCACCCGCCGGGTGCGTTACCTCACTCCGCCGCGTGATTCGTAATCGGCGCAAAAACCGCGTCTCCCAACTCGGCCCGCTCCCAGCACTCGCCTGGTTCTGATCACCGTGACACTGCGCATGCTCCAAATACGGACGCGCACTGCTCCTGCGCACTGGGCTCCTCCAGTGTGAATGGGGCACATTCTCCCCGCGGGGCATGCTGGGGAACATCGAAAGCCCCAATTAGTGAATGGAGAATGAGTTTCTGTGATCCCATTGAGAGAAAATTCATCAATAATTCACACAGAAACCCAAGTGCACGGGCACTCTGCCATGGTTCAGTCCTGGATGTGATTAATAACAGAATCCAAACCCCTGCAGTCACATGTGAACTCACTGGAGTCTCAGCAGGTGGGGTGAATTTCTTCCCACACACAGGATATTGAAACAGCCTCTCTCCAGTATCAATGCGCTGATCGTGCATCAGCTGCTTTGAACTTTGAAAGCTTTTCTCACTGTCAGAGTATTTAAAGCAACTGTTCTCAATGTGGACACTCTGGAGTGTCAACAGTTGGGACAACGGAGTCAATCCCATCCCACACATGAAGTATCTGAACGGTCTCTCTCGGGTGTGACTGTGCTGGTGTGACAGTAAATGGGATGGTCGATTGAATCACTTTCCACATACAGAGCAGTGAATGGATTCTCCCCCTTATGAACATGTTTATGTGGGAATGGATGAGATAAGCGAGTGACTAAAGATGCTGAAGAGAAAAGACAAGCAGTGCAGGAAAGTGATTGGGGTAAGGATAACCAGATTGTGTCAGGAAGAGATAGAGCGTACAAACAAAGGAGTGCACTAACAAATAGGGTCCGGGTAAGAAAAAATGCAAATAAGACAAATAGGGCCATAGTACAAAAAACTGTTAAGATGTCTAAAAATGTTAAAAAGACAAATCTAAAGGCACTGTATCTGGATGCACGAAGCATTCGTAATAAGGTAGACGAATTAACAGCACAAATAGATGTAAACGGATTCAATATAATTGCAATTACGGAGACATGGCTGCAGGGTGACCAAGGCTGGGAGCTGAATATCCAAGGATATTCGATATTTAGGAAGGACAGGCGAAAAGGAAAAGGAGGTGGAGTGGCATTGTTAGTAAAGGATGAAATCAGAGAAACAGTGAGAAAGGATATTGGCTCAGAAAATAAAGATGTAGAATCAGTCTGGGTGGAGCTAAGCACCAAAGGGCGGAAAACATTGGTGGGAGTTGTCTATAGGCCTCCAAACAGGAAATTAGAGACGCATGTAACAAGGGTACTACAGTAATCATGGGTGACTTTAATCGACATATAGACTGCCCAAACCAAATTAGCAATAATACTGTGGAGGATGAGTTCCTGGAGTGTGTACGAGATGTTTTTTTAGACCAGTACGTTGAGGAGCCAACTAGGGAACAGGTTATCCTAGATTGGGTATTGTGCAATGAGAAGGGGTTAATTAATAATCTTGTTGTGCGGGGTCCTTTAGGGAAGAGTGACCATAACATGATAGAATTCTTCATTAAGATGGAAAGTGAAGAAGTCCAATCCGAAACTAGGGTCCTAAATCTAAACAAAGGAAACTACGAAGATATGAGCAGTGAGTTGACTATGATAGATTGGGGAGCTTCATTAAAAGGCATGACAGTGGATAGGCAATGGCTAACATTTAAGGAACGAATGCATGAATTGCAAAAGTTATACATTCCTTTCTGGCACAAAATCACAAAAGGAAAAGCGGCCCAACCATGGCTAACAAAAGAAATTATGGATAATATTAGATCCAAAGAGGAGTCATATAAAGTTGCCAGAAAAAGCAGAAAGCATGAGGATTGGGAGCAGTTTAGAGGTCAGCAAAAAAGGACCAAGAGATTGATTAAGAGGGGAAAAATAGAGTATGAGAGTAAACTTGCAAGGAACATAAAAGCGGACTGTAAAAGCTTCTACAAGTATGTAAAAAGAAAAAGATTAGTGAAGACAAATGTAGGTCCTTTACAGTCAGAAATGGGAGAATTTATAATGAGGAACAAGGAAATGGCAGAGCAATTAAACAAATACTTTGGTTCTGTCTTTATGGAAGAGGACACAAATAACTTCCCAGAAATGCTATGGAACCAAGTGTCTAGTGAGAAGGAGGAATTAAAGGAAATTAGTATTAGTAAAAAAATAGTGCTGGAGAAATTAATGGGACTGAAAGCTGATAAATCCCCAGGGCCTGATAATCTGCATCCCAGAGTGCAAAAACAGGTAGCCAAGGAATTAGTGGATGCATTGGTTGTCATCTTCCAAAATTCTATTGATTATGGAACAGTTCCTGCAGATTGGAGGGTGGCAAATGTAACCCCACTATTTAAAAAAGGAGGGAGAGAGAAAACAGGGAACTACAGACCGGTTAGCCTAACATCAGTAGTAGGGAAAATGCTAGAGTCTATAAAGGATGTGATAACAGGACACTTAGAAAATATCAACGGGATTAGACAAATTCAACATGGATTTATGAAAGGGAAATTGTGTTTGACAAACCTACTGGAGTTTTTTGAGGATGTAACTGGTAGAATAGATAAGGGAGAATCAGTGGATATGGTGTATTTGGATTTTCAGAAGGCCTTTGATAAAGTCCCACATAAGAGGTTAGTGTGCAAAATTAAAGCACATGGGATTGGGGGGTAATATACTTGCATGGATTGAAAATTGGTTAACAGACAGGAAACAGAGAGTAGGAATAAACGGGTCTTTTTCGGGGTGGCAGGCGGTGACTAGTGGGGTACCGCAAGGATCAGTGCTTGGGCCCCAGCTATTCACAATATATATCAATGATTTGGATGAGGGAACCAAATGTAATATTCCAAGTTTGCTGACGACACGAAACTAGGTGGGATTGTGAGTTGTGAGGAGGATGCAAAGAGGCTTCAAGGCGATTTAGACAAGTTGAGTGAGTGGGCAAATACATGGCAGGGTCAACTAGGCCTGTATTCACTAGAGTTTAGAAGAATGAGAGGGGATCTTGTTGAAACGTATAAAATTCTGACAGGGCTAGACAGACTGGATGCAGGGAGGATGTTTTCCCTGGCTGGGGGGTCTAGAACGAGGGGTCACAGTCTGAGGATACGGGGTAGGACATTTAGGACTGAGATGAGGAGAAATTTCTTCACTCAGAGGGTGGTGAACCTGTGGAATTCTCTACCACAGAAGGCTGTGGAGGCCAAGTCACTGAATATATTTAAGAAGGAGATAGATAGATTTCTAGACACAAAAGGCCTCAAGGGGTATGGGGAGAGAGCGGGAATATGGTATTGAGATAGAGGATCAGCCATGATCATATTGAATGGTGGAGCAGGCTCAAAGGGCCGAATGGCCTACTCCTGCTCCTATTTTTTAAGGTTTCTATGTTTCTATGTATTTGAAAGACTAGCTGTACTTAAAGTAAATAAATCACCAGGAGTGGATGGGATGCATCCTAGGATGCTGAGGGAATTGAGGGAGGAAATCGCGGAGGTACTGACCATAATATTCCAATCCTCCAGAGATACGGGGGTGGTGCCAGAGGACTGGAGAATTGCAAATGTTACACCATTGTTCAAAAAAGGATGCAAGGATAAACCCAGAAACTACAGGCCAGTCAGTTTAACCTCGGTCGTGGGGAAGCTTTTAGAAACAGAAATCAGGGACAAAATTAATAGTCACTTGGATAGGTGTGGATTAATTAAGGAAAGCCAGCACGAATTTGTTAAAGGCAAATCGTATTTAACCAACTTCATCAAGATTTTTCATGAGGTAACAGAGAGCGTTTTGAGGATGTAACTGGTAGAATAGATAAGGGAGAACCAGTGGATGTGGTGTATTTGGACTTTCAGAAGGCTTTCGATAAGGTCCCGCATAAGAGATTAGTGTGCAAAGTTAAAGCACATGGGATTGGGGGTAAGGTACTGTCTTGGATAGAGAACTGGTTGGTAGACAGGAAGCAAAGAGTTGGAATAAACCGGTCTTTTTCCGAGTGACAGCAAAGTTGAAGCCCATGGAATAAAAGGAACAGTGGCAGCATGGATACAAAATTGGCTAAGTGACAGGAAATAGAGAGTAGTGGTGAACGGTTGTTTTTCAGACTAGAGGAAGGTATACAGTGGTGTTCCCCAGGGGTCAGTTCTAGGACCACTGCTTTTCTTGATATATATTAATGACTTGGACATGGGTGTACAGGGCACAATTTCAAAATTTGCAGATGACACAAAACTTGGAAGTATAGTGAACAGTGAGGAGGATAGTGATGGACTTCAGGAAGACATAGACAGGTTGGTGAAATGGGCGGATACGTGGCAGATGAAATTTAACGTAGAAAAGTGTGAAGTGATACATTTTGGAGGAAAGAATGAGGAGAGGACATGTAAACTAAATGGTACAATCCTAAAGTGGGTGCACGAACAGAGAGACCTAGGGGTATGTGTGCACAAATCCTTGAAGGTGGCAGGGCAGGTTGAGAAAGCAGTTAAAAAGGCTTATGGGACCCAGGACTTAATAAATAGAGGTATAGAGTACAAAAGTGTGGAAATGATGATGAAACACTGGTTCGGCCCCAACTGGAGTACTGTGTCCAATTCTGGGCACCACACTTCAGGAAGGATGTGAAGGTTGAGAGAGGGTGCAGAAAAGATTGACAAGAATGATTCCAGGAATGAGGGACTTCAGTTACGTTGATAGACTGCAGAAGCTGGGGTTGTTCTCCTTGGAGCAGAGAAGGTTGAGAGGAGATTTGATAGAGGTGTTCAAAGTCTAGAGGGGTCTGGACAGAGTAGATAGAGAGAAACTGTTCCCATTGGTGGAAGGGTCGAGAACCAGAGGACACAGATTTAAGGTGATTGGCAGAAGAACCAAAGGTGACATGGGGAAAAACTTTTTACGCAGTGAGTGGTTAGGATCGGGAATGCACTGCCTGAAAGGGTGGTGGAGGCAGATTCAATCGTGGCTTTCAAAAAGGAATTGGATGAGTACCTGAAGGACAAAAATTTGCAGGGCTACGAGGGAAGGGTGGGGGAGTGGAACTAGCTGAAGTGTTCTTGCAGAGAGCCGGCACGGGCTCGACGGGCCAAATGGCCACCTTCTGTGCTGTAACCATTCTATGATTCTACGAACACGTTAAACCTTCACAGAATAATTACCAGTCATTTTGAGACTGGAAACTTAACCCTGCCGTTTCACTTTCAGTCAGGAACAGATCGCAGTTTGACACCAATCTCTGATTTGACAGCATGTTTCCAGCATTCACCGTTGTTCTTCCTGACTCTAAACACAGTTGTAAAGGAGCCTTCTGTTCCATGCCTAGGAGCTCTGACCCATGGGAGAGGGCGGCTGGGACACATTCCTTACAGGCCTCAAGATTAACCTGCACGGGGACATTGCTATCAGTGAAGAGACTAGAAAGACCAAAGTGCTGTTTGCCCCTCTCAGTGTGGCCCTGAAGGACTGTGTCCAGGCTGTAGTTCTGTTCCTGCCGTACGATCCTCCCCCCAGATTGTCCTTTCTGAGCTCCAGCCAGGTGATGCTAAACACTCAGGTGGGAACGACAAAAATCCACAACAATGTGTTTAAAGCAAAGCTGATTTATTTGACATATATCCATAATATTAAACTCCAGTCCAGTTACAGGGGTTATTAACATCAGCAGAAACAAACCCCAGCTGTCAGAATGAACACGATTCAGTCCTGGATGTGATTAACAGCAGCAATAACAGCAGAATGCAACCCCTGCAGTCACTTGTGAACTCGCTGGTGTGTCAGCAGGCTGGATGACCGAGTGAATCCCTTCCCACACTCAGAGCAGGTGAACGGTCTCTCCCCAGTGTGTGTGCGCTGGTGTACAGTGTGGTCAGATGATCGCCTGAACCCAGTCCCGCAGTGAGAGCACCTGAACAGTCTCTCGTCAGTGTGAACACGTTGATGACACGTCAGTTCCCCGGAACATTTAAAGCACTTCCCGCAGTCTGGGCATTTAAAAGGTTTGTCGTCAGTGTGGACTCGCTGGTGCTGCAGCAGGTGGGATGACTGAGTGAATCTCTTCCCACACTCGGAGCAGGTGAACGGCCTCTCCCCAGTGTGAACTCGCTGGTGTGTCAGCAGGGTGGATGAACGCCTGAATCTCTTCCCACACTCGGAGCAGGTGAACGGCCTCTCCCCGGTGTGAACTCGCTGGTGTTCCAGCAGGTGGGATGAACACTTCAATCCCTTCCCACACTCGGAGCAGGTGAACAGCCTCTCCCCGGTGTGAACTCGCTGGTGTGTCAGAAGGTCGGATGAACATGTGAATCCCGTCCCACACTCAGAGCAGGTGAACGGCCTCTCCCCTGTGTGAACTCGCTGGTGTGTCAGCAGGTTTGATGACTGAGTGAATCCCTTCCCACACTCGGAGCAGGTGAACGGCCTCTCCCCGGTGTGAACTCGCTGGTGTTCCAGCAGGTGGGATGAACACTTGAATCCCTTCCCACATTCGGAGCAGGTGAACGGCCTCTCCCCGGTGTGAACTCGCCGGTGCTGCAGCAGATTGCTTGACTGAGTGAATCCCTTCCCACACTCGGAGCAGGTGAACGGCCTCTCCCCAGTGTGACTGCGCTTGTGTCTCGACAGGCCAGATGATCGGCTGAAGCCTCGTCCACACACAGAACACGTGTACGGTTTCTCCCCGCTCTCAACGGTGCTTTCTGCTTCCATGCTCAAAGATCCTGATGAATTGAGCGACTCTGTCAGATATTGAAGTGATGTTTGGTTTGAGCTTCCTGTCTGCAAATCCTCCCCTTCTAATACCCTGTAAAATGAATTTCAAACAGGAAAAAGGGAGGGTGAGAGAGAACCCACAAAAACACAAAGGCAGGTTGTGAAATTGAGCTGAATGAATCTGGGAATTTGTGGGGCCGGCACTAGAAAAAAGTGACCATGAAAGCTGCCGGATTGTCGTAAAAACCCAACTGGTTCACTAATGTCCTTCAGGGAAGGGAACCCGCCACCCGGTCTGGGCCTACACAAGACTCTGGCCTCTATGGGAGGAGAGAGAGCGAGGTGGGAGAGGGAGGGATGAAGGAGAGCGACTTTATACATCTGCAACTCGACTTGAACTATGACAGCACCTCCCAAACACACGACCTCCACCACCTGGAAGGACAAGGGCAGCAGGTGCATGGGAATACCATCACCTCCCAGTTCCCCTCCAAGTCACACACTATCCTGACTTGGGCATATATCGCCGTTCCTACATCGTCGCTGGGTGAAAATCCTGGAACTCCTCACCTAACAGCATTCGCAGAATACCTTCACCACACGGACTGCAGAGGTTCAAGAAGAAGGCCCAGCATCACCTTCTCAATGGGCAACTGGGGACTGGCAATGTATGCTGGCCTTGCTAGTGACACGCACATCGAATGAATTAAAAAATCTGCAGATATAAAATGGATTGAAAGCCTCTACAGAAATACTTGTTCCTAAAACGATAATCTTTTACACTGTACGGACAGTGTCTGTTTAGCAACTTAATCTCCCCTGGAATCCACCTCCCTTCACAGTCTCACATTGGAAATTGTTGGGTCCCACTGGGCTTAGAAGTACTGGGGGTTAAATCCAGCAGCTTCTCCCCCATCTAAACTCCAGCTCAAACTGATGCAACAAGAAAGCCCTACACAGGAGGCCAGGGAGCGAGTTCCACATCCACCGCCCACCCTGATGCTAACCGGCTCTGAATTGCTCCCTCTGCTGTATAAATGCAAGTTGTTGTGTTTCTTGTCTGGGGGAGGTGCTGCACCCTGGGGTTAATGGTGCCGGGGCCCTGGCCGCACGTCCGCCGGCTCTGACTCGGGGCCTGAGACCAGCACTCGGTGTTGCTGAGGGACTCCAACCCTGGGACTGTACATGGGGATTCTAACCCTGGGACTGTACATGGGGATTCCAACCCTGGGACTGTACATGGGGATTCTAACCCTGGGACTGTACATGAGGATTCCAACCCTGGGACTGTACATGAGGATTCCAACCCTGGGACTGTACATGGGGATTCTAACCCTGGGTCTGAACATGGGGATTCCAGCCCTGGGACTGTACATGGGGATTCTAACCCTGGGACTGTACATGGGGATTCCAACCCTGGGACTGTACATGGGGATTCTAACCCTGGGACTGTACATGGGGATTCTAACCCTGGGACTGTACATGGGGATTCTAACCCTGGGACTGTACATGGGGATTCTAACCCTGGGACTGTACATGGGGGATTCAGCCCTGGGACTGTACATGGGATTCCAACCCTGGGACTGTACATGGGGATTCTAACCCTGATCCAACCCTGGATTCTACCCTGGGACTGTACATGGGGATTCCAACCCTGGGACTGAATATGGGGATTCCAGCCCTGGGACTGTACATGGGGATTCTAACCCTGGGACTGTACATGGGGATTCCAACCCTGGGACTGAATATGGGAATTCCAGCCCTGGGACTGTACATTGGTATTCCAACCCTGGGACTGTACATGGGGATTCCAACCCTGGGACTGTACATGGGGATTCCAACCCTGGGACTGTACATGGTGATTCCAACCCTGGGACTGTACATGGGGATTCCAACCCTGGGACTGTACATGGGGATTCCAACCCTGGGACTGTACATTGGTATTCCAATCCTGGAACTGTACATGGGGATTCCAACCCTGGGACTGTACAAGGGGGGCCCAGCTCTGGGGCTCTTCTGTTACAATTGTGTGGGATGTTAACCGTATGCTCTGCTTTTACTAGCGCCTTCAGGAGAGATGGTGAGAAATCCGAAGTGTGGAGAGTCTGAATCAAATAACTGAGTCAATGATTTACTCTCCCGGGCACTCGGACCCGGTTGGGAACAGACACTGAAGCCCCGCCCACTCTTTGTTCCTGACCAAGATATCTGCGCATGCGCTTTGCTGCTCACTGAATCAAGATGGCGGCCGTTATCCTGGGCCTTTGACCGGGAGAAGCCCCGAAGCTTCAAACGCGGGACCTTCAGGTTGTTATTCGGGGCTTGCGGCCTGCACCAGTTGTTTCTGAAGCTTCCTCACCAACCGCCGGTCCATTACTCCGCTCCGTCCGCTCGCTTCTTAGCGATTAACCGGAACAGGTCTGTTGCACCGTTTTCGCGCTCTCTCCAGTTACACGCACCGCGCATGCTCCAAAATATGCGGTCCCGCGCCTGCGCACTGGGCTCCTGTAGTCTGTGTTCGGCACATTCTTCCCCGCGGGGAATGCTGGGTAAAAGCCCTGCCATTGAAAGGCCACATTAGTGAATAGAAGAGGATTTACAAGGTTGCGTTGAGCACTGAACCATGTTCATTCTGGCAGTTAGAGTGTGTTTCTTCTGATCTTAATAATCCTTATACCTGGGCTGGAGATTGATATTCTGTATAAATATTGAATACATCAGCTTCGTTTCAAACACACAGTGTGTCAAATATTTGATTTCTCCATGATCAGAGGAGACTAATTGATGTTCTGTTACCGACTGTTCCTTGTTTGGGCCTTTTCTTACTCTAACTTATATCATTTCTCACCGAGTTCGCCTTCTCAGTGAGTAGCACACTCGCGAAATCAATGCAATTCTTTTTTTCTTTTCTTTTCTATCTCTTTTGTCATCCAGGGAGCTCTGGCTTTAGTTGGAATCATGGGAATGTACCCGAACCATCTCCTCTTTAAAGGCAGCCCGTTGCCTGCCAATCTTTGATTCCAATTTACCCAGGGCCAGATCCATTCTCAACTCACTGAAATTGGCCCTCCTCCAATTAAGTATTTTTACTCTAGATTGCTCCTTGTCCTTTTCCATAGCTAATCTGAAACTTATGATACTATTATCACTCTCCCTAATGTTCCCCTACTGACACTTGTCCACTTGATCCACCTCATTCCCCAGAACCAGATCCAGCAATGCCTTGTTCCTCGTTGGGCCAGAAACGTACTGATGAAGAAAGTTCTCCTGAACACACTTCAGAAATTCTTCCCCTTCTCTGCCATTTACACTATTACTATCCCAGTTTATATTAGGATAGTTGAAGTCCCAATTATGGCTACTCCATAGATCTTGCACCTCTCTGTAAATTTCCTGCAAATTTGCTCCTCTATATCCTTCCCACGGGTTGGTGGCCTGTAGAATACACCTAGTACTGTAATGGCACCACTATTGTTTCTCAACTCTAACCAAATAGATTCTGTCCTTGACGCCAGCAGGATATGCTCTCTCTCCAGCACTGTAATATTCTCCTTAATCAATACTGCCACCCCATCTCCTTTCTTTCCCTCCCTATCTTTCCTGAACACCTTATATCCACGAATATTTAGTACCCAATCCTGCCCTTTTTTGAGCCAGGTTTCCGTTATGGCCACACATCATATTCCCATGTGGCAATCTGCGCCTGCAGCTCACCAACCTTATTTACCACACTAAGTGCGTTTACACACATGCACTGTAAACCTATCTTTGACCTTGTATTCTCTCTTAGTCTGACCCCACCTATTACCTTAATCTGTTTAACTATAATGCTATCTGTCTCTCCCAATCCTTTCTTTCTCCTTTCTAATGCTACATCCTGGTGCCCATCCCCCTGCCAAATTAGTTTAAACTCTCCCCAACAGCACTAGCAACTCCGCCCACACGAGGATATTGGTCCTGGCTCTGTTGAGGTGCAACCTGTCTGGCCTGTACGGGTCACAGCTCCCCAGAACCAGTCCCAATGTTCCAGGAATCTAAAAACCCTCCCTCCTGCACCATCGCTCCAGCCATGCATTCATCTGCTCTATCTTCCGATTTCTATACTCACTAGCTCGTGGCACCGGGAGTAATCCAGAGATTACTAGCTTTGAAGCCCTGCTTTTTAATTTCTTTCCCAACTCCCTAAAATCTGCCTGCAGGATCTCATCCCTCTTTCTACCTATGTCGTTGATATTGATATGGACCACGGCCTCTGGCTGTTGACCCTCCCCCCTCAGAATGTCCTGCTGCCGCTCAGTGACATCCTTGACTCTGGCACCAGGGAGGAAACATACCATCTTGGAATTACGTCTGCGGCCGCAGAAACCCCTGGCTGTACTCCCCAGAGGAACCTTCCCCCTCACCCGTATTCAGTAACTTTGTTTGATAATGCCCCTGTGAAGTGGCTTAGGATGTTTTATGATTAAGGCACTATATAAATGCTAGTTTTTGTTGTTGTTGGATGCTATTAAATGGCCCTGGATTTGGTGTTGCCCTGTAAGTGATCCCTTGATTTGGTGTCATTGTGTAAGTGATCCCTGGATTTGGTGTCCCTGTGTAAATAATCCCTGGATTTGGTGTCCCTGTGGACGTAATCCCTGGATTTGGTGTCCCTGTGTAAGTGGTCCCTTGATTTGGTGTCTCAGTGTAAGTGACCCCTGGATTTAGTGTCACAATGTAAATGGTTCCTCGGATTTATGTCACAGCGTAAGTGTTTCCCTGGATTTATTTACCTCTGTCCTAATATCTCCATATTTGTCTCTATGTTAAAGTTTGTTTGATAATGCTCCTGTGAAGTGTCTCAGGACCTTTTATTGTGTTAAAGGTGCTATATAAATACAAGTTTATGTAGTTGTTGGATGTTATTAACGACAGAATCCAACCACTGCTGTCACTTGTGAACTCGCTGGTGAGTCAACAGTCTGGATTCCCGATTAAATCCGTCCCCACACACAAACCAAGTGAACGGTCTCTCCCCTGTGGGAGTACGTTGCTGCTGATTCAGCAGATCCCTTGTGCTTTAAAGCTCTTCTCACAGTCAGATCAGTTCAAACAAAAGCAACATACTGCGGATGCTGCAAATCTGAAATCAAAACAGAAAGTACTCAGCAGGTCAGGCAGCATCTGTGGAGAGAGAAACAGAGTTAACGTTTCAGGTCGATGACCTTTCGTCAGAACATTTAAAAGGTCTCTTATCAGTATGAACAAGTTGATGTGAAGTGAGGTTGGTTGAACAAGTGAATCCCTTCCCACACACGGAGCAGGTAAAAGGAATTTTCAGTGGGTTGAGGGGCTGGAGGAGGTTACAGAGATCGGGAGGGGCGAGGCTATGGAGGGATTTGAAAACAAGGATGAGAATTTTTAAATCGAGGATGTGGTAAAACACCCCAAGGTGCTTCAAAGGAGCGATATCAAACACAATGTGACACTGAGCCGCATAAGGGGATGTTAGGACAGATGACCAAAAGCTTGGTCGAAGAGGTAGGTTTTAAGGAGCGTCTTAAAGGAGGAGAGAGAGGCGGAGAGGTTTAGGGAGGGAATTCCGGAGCTTAGGGCCCAGGCAGCTGAAGGCACGGCCGCCAATGGTGGAGCGATTAAAAGCGGGGATGCTCAAGAGGCCAGAATCGGAGGTGCGCAGAGATCTCGGAGGGTTGGAGGGCAGAAGAAATTTGGATGAGCTGAAGTTTCTGGAGGGGGGAAGATGGGAGGCCGGCCAGGAGAGCATTGGATTATGGAGTCTGGAGGTGACAGAGCCACAGCTGAGGCTTTCAGCAGCAGATGGGCTGAAGCAGGAATGACCAGGGTCCATGTTTGGCAGGAAAATTGAGGAGAAGCGAATATAAACTAAATGATACAAGTTTAGTGGGGGTGCAGGAACAGAGAGACCTGGGAGTGTATGTAGACAAATCTTTGAAGGTTGTCGGACAAGTTGAGAAGGCTGTTAAAGAAGCCAATGAGATCCTAAACATTATAAGTAGAGGCACAGAGAACAAAAGCAAGGAAGTCAGGCCCAACCTTTATCAAACACTGGTTAAGCCTCAGCTGGAATATTTTGTTCAATTCTGGGCCTCACAATTTAGGAAGGACGTCAAGATCTTCGAGAGGGTGCAGAGGAGATTTACTAGAATGGTTCTAGGGATGAGGGACTTCAGTTATGTGGAGAGACTCGAGAAGGTAAGAATTAGGAGCAGGAGTAGGCCACATGGTCCCTTGAGCCTGTTCCGCCTTTCAGTAAGATCATGGTTGATGTTGGACCTCAACTCCACTTTCCCGCCCGATCTCCAGATCCCTTGATTCCCCGAGAGCCCAAAAATCTCTCGATCTCAGCCTTGAATATACTCAGTGAGAAGCTGGGGTTGTTCTCCTTAGAGCAGAGAAGGTTAAGGGGAGATTTAATAGAGGTGTTCAAAATCATGAAGGGTTTTGATACAGTAAATAGGAGAAACTGTTTCCAGTGGCAGAAAGGTCGGTAACCAAAGGACACAGATTTAATGTGATTGGTAAAAGAATCAGAGGCGACATGAGGAGAATTTTTTTACGCAGCGAGTTGTGATCTGGAAAGCACTGCCTGAAAGGGCGGTGGAAGCAGCTTCAATAATAACATTCAAAAGAGAGTTGGATAAATACTTGAAGGGAAAATATTCCAGGGCTCTGGGGAAAGAGCAGGGGTGTGGAACTAATCGGATAGCTCGACCAAAGAGCCGGCACAGGCAGGACGGGCCGAGTTACCTCCTTCTGTGCTGTGTCATTCTCTGATTCTATGACGTGTCAGGTTCATGCGATTTAAGGAGCATCACAGGGTTTGTGTAAGAATTATCTCGTTTGGAGCCAACATGTCCAGGTTATGTAAATTGGGCATGTTCACACTGGAAAAGAGTTCGAGAGGTGATATGATTGCTGTTTTTAGGATTCTAAAGGGACCAGATAATGTCGAGCACCACAAGTTATTTCACCTTGTCCAGACAGTAGAACCAGAGGACACGGCCTGCGCTTGAAGGGGGTCAATTCAAACCCAATCTGCTGAAAGAGTATTTCAGTGAGTGAGTGGTCAATCTATGGACAGGCTGCCTAGGGAGACGGTGGAAGCAGTTAGTGTTGATTCATTCAAATGCAAATTGGAGAGGTTTCATTCTTAGAATAACACTTGGGGACACAGTGTGTGAGTAATTAGAGGTATGACATGGGGTAAGTGCAGTGTGCTCGGGAGGAACAGGTGACTGTGGTCCTATGGTTCCTAAAGCTCTCCACCACTGGGGTTTTCCTCACCTCATGTCTGGGTCTGTTGTAGACTAATCGATAGAGATTGATCGCTGTGATTAGGCAACAACTACATTATCGTTGTATCATGGGACTACCAGGATGGTAGAAAACCAATCAGATGAGAACTGAAATAATCCAGAGTAAGAAAGGAGAAACGGCCCAAAAATGGAAGAGTCATTAATTAGTGTCCTCTTATCATGGAGACATCACAGACTCGACACAAAGTGTGCTTGAAACAAATCAGATTTATTCAACATTTATCCAGAATATTAAACTCCAGCCCAGTTACAGAGATTATTAAGATCAGCAGAAACAAACCCCAACTGACAGAAAGAACATGGTTCAGTCTGGGATGTGATTAACAGCATCAGTAACATAAAAATCCAACCCCTGCAGTCACTTGTGAACTCGCTGGTGTCTCAGCAGGTGGGATGATCGAGTGAATCCCATCCCACACTCAGAGCAGGAGGACGGTCTCTCCCCAGTGTGAACTCGCTGGTGTCTCAGCAGGTGGGATGATCGAGTGAATCCCATCCCACACTCAGAGCAGGAGAACGGTCTCTCCCCAGTGTGAACTCGCTGGTGAGTCAGCAGGTTGGATGAATGAGTGAATCCCTTCCCACACACGGAGCAGGTGAACGGCCTCTCCCCAGTGTGAACTCGCTGGTGCTGCAGCAGGTGGGATGACTGAATGAATCCCTTCCCACACTCAGAGAAGGTGAACGGCCTCTCCCCAGTGTGAACTCGCTGGTGTCTCAGCAGGTGGGATGACTGAATGAATCCCTTCCCACACTCGGAGCAGGTGAACAGCCTCTCCCCGGTGTTAACTCGCTGGTCTCTCAGCAGGTTGGATGAATGAGTGAATCCCTTCCCACACTCGGAGCAGGTGAACGGCCTCTCCCCAGTGTGAACTCGCTGGTGTTTCAGTAGGTGGGATGACCGAGTGAATCCCTTCCCACACTCTGAGCAGGTGAACGGCCTCTCCCCAGTGTGACTGCGCCGAAGGGTTTCCAGCTGGGATGGGTAATTGAATCCCTTCCCACAGTCCCCACATTTCCACGGTTTCTCCGTGATGTGGGTGTCCTTGTGTCTCTCCAGGTTGGACGATCAGTTGAAGCCTCGTCACACACAGAACACGTGTACGGTTTCTCCCCGCTGTGAATGGTGCGATGTGCTTTCAGGCTGTGTAACTGGTTAAAGCTCTCTCCACAGTCAGTGCACTGGAACACTCTTGACGTGCTGTTTGGTTTGAGTTTCCCGTCTGCAGATCCTCTCCTTCTAATAACCTGTAAAAGGAGTTTACAAAACTCATCACTGTAAGTATAGGATAGAAATTCAGAACAGACAATTCCAGTGTTTATGGAACATTCTTTCCCCTCTTGTTCCCCCAAACATGTGGTCCAATCAAACTGAAAGAAGACAAAATAAGCAACAAAGTCCCAACAAAGCAGAGGGAACCTTCCCGACTGAACCAGAATGTTGTTCCCAGTGCCTGTGAGACACTCTGTACCCTGAGGTGCCCACCGGTCACGGATGGTATCAAGCGTACCGGTGGACACTGCATGCTCCCTCGCCAGGGCCACCCGGGCTCGGACAAGACCGCGGGAGAGAGGCAGGCAGCCAGAGTGACCCCCCATGGGCCTCGCCCATCCTGGACCTACAAATTGCTGTTTTCGCCAGGCCCAAGAGCAGGTCCACGAGAAGATTCTCCGACTTACCCACCCCCCTCCGCACCGGGCGGCCAAAGATTAGGAGCGTGGGGCTAAAGTCTGAGCAAAAGTTGAGGAGCTGCCCCTTCAGGTAACTCTCCAGGGGCTGCAGCCTCTCACACTGAATATATACCTGGCCCATGGACTCCTCTAGACCACAAACATCACATGCGGCCTGGGAGTGGGTGAAGGTGCTGAAAAAGCTGTTGCCCCGGATGATCCATCTCCCGGGCACAGGGACCCTGAAGCCCCGCCCACTCACTGCTCCTGTACCAAGATGGCCGCGCATGCGCCGCGACCCCCATTACCAAGATGGCGGCCAGTGACACCGCGCGGCCGAGCCTGTCACCGTGGGGCAAACACGGGGCCTGTGGGCTCTTACTCGGGGCCTGAAGCCTACCCCAGGTGTTGATGGAGCTTCCCAGCCCACCCGCGCGTCCAATTCCTCTCCTGGGCCCACAATCTCCTATCGCCACCCGAGCCGCCGATCCCGCTTCAATCCGTCTCCAGCACTGCCACTGCGCATGCTCAGAGCACCGCCCGGTTCCCGCGCCTGCGCCCTGGGCTCCTGTGGTCATTGATAGGGCACTTTCTGCCCCGCGGAGCGTTCTGGGTAAACACACCGCCATTGAAAGCCTCAAATAATGACCCGAAATAAAATAGTCAGCCCATCGAGGTTCCGGCCGGGGGGGGGCAATGAATAAATTTAATAATTAAATTATTTAAAGAATTTAACAGTGCCCGGACCTGCAGTATGTACAATCTGCAAGATGGCCAAAATCAGGCCGTTTGCCAGTGAGCAGAATGGATGGTTAATTCCGCCACAGAGCAGAAGTCAGCGGGTGGGTGAGACGGGACGTTTCTCGGACTGGCAGCAAGTGAGAAGTGGTGTCCTGCAGGGATCTGTGCTGAGCCCACTTTTGTTCACCATAATTTGGACTCAGAAATTGGAGGTACATAGAAACAGGAGTAGGCCTGTTCCACCATTCAATTAGATCATGGCTGATCTGTATCTTAACTTCTTCTACTCGCTTTGGTAAACCCTTAATACCCTAACCTGACAAATATCCATCTCTCTCAGTTAATAGTCCCTCCAGCCCCAATCTCAATGGGGTGTTGTCGCAATTTGTGTGCTGTAGCTAATAATGTGGACGACTGCACCAAAATACAGGAAAACATAAACAGACTTACAGACTGGGCAGATAAATGGGAAATTAATTTCAATATAGTGAAATGTGAAATGTTTCATTTTGGTAGGAGGAATATGGAGGTCAGATATTGCTTAGAAGGTAAGAAACTAAATAGGGTAGAGGAGCAAAGTGATCTGGTAATACAGACACATAAATCATTAACATTAGTTGTAATATAAACAGAGACATGGAATATAGAGCTGGGGTATTGGGCCGTGATGTGTTCACTTGTTCATCTTGTTGATTCTAAATCTTTGCCAATTATTTGATGTGATCTGTTTACTTGTACGTATTTTTTTAAATACACTTGCTGAGTGGATTCAAATTTAAACTGAAAGCAGGTTTGCAGGCGTGATGCTCTATTCACACATCGAAGGTGAGAGAGATGCTGTGGGACACACGCTAAGTCCAGTAGCTGAAAGTGATTAACAGACTGGGTTTTGTGTTTAGTGATCCTGGGTGTGTTACCGAGACCTTCCCTGGATACCAAGGCTAGGAGAGGCACTCTGGAAGGTAAGGGGAACTGGGACTTGTCCATGAGAGTAACCGACGGTACGAGAACTGAAACAATCTCGAGGTAGAAAGGAGAAAAGGCCCAAAAATGGAGCAGTCGGTAACAGGACATCAATTAGTCTCCTCTTATCAAAGAACATAAGAAATAGGAGCAGGAGTAGGTCATATGACCCTTAGAGCCTGGCCCGCCAATCAGTAAGATCATGGCTGATCTTCTACCTCAACTCCACTTTCCTGCACCAACCCCATATCCCTTGATTCCCTTACTATTCAAAAATCTATCGATCTCTATCTTGAATATACTCAAAGACCGAGCCTCCACAGCCCTCTGGGATAGATAATTCCAAAGATTCATCACCCTCTGAGTGAAGAAATTTCTCCTCATCTCAGTCCTAAATGGCCAAACCCTTATTCTGAGACTGTGACCCCAGGTTCTAGACTTCTCAGCCAGGGGAAACATCCTCTCTGCATCTACCCTGTCAAGTCCTGTAAGAATTTTGTAAATTTCAATAAGATCAACTCTCATTCTTCTAAACTCTAATCTCAGAGACATCAAATATCGACACACTGTGTTATTATAAATATCAAAATATTAAACTCCAGCCCAGTTATAGGGGTTATTAACATCACCAGAAACAACCCCCAAATGTCACAATGAACATGGTTCAGTCCTGGATGTGATTAACAGCAGGAATAACAGCAGAATCCAACCCCTGCAGTCACTTGTGAACTCGCTGGTGTCTCAGCAGGCTGGATGACCGAGTGAATCCCGTTCCACACTCAGAGCAGGTGAACGGCCTCTCCCCAGTGTGAACTCGCTGGTGTGGCAGCAGGCTGGATGCTTCAGTGAATCGTTTCCCACACACGGAGCAAGTGAACGGCCTCTCCCCGGTGTGAGTACGTTGGTGTGTTAGCAGATGGGATGACTGAATGAATCCCTTCCCACACTCAGAGCAGGTGAACGGCCTCTCCCCAGTGTGAGTACGTTGGTGAGTTAGAAGGTTGGATGAACAAGTGAATCCCTTCCCACACACGGAGCAGTTGAACGGCCTCTCCCCAGTGTGAACTCGCTGGTGAGTTAGAAGGTGGGATGACCGAGTGAATCCCTTCCCACACATGGAGCAGTTGAACGGCCTCTCCCCAGTGTGAACTCGCTGGTGTTTCAGCAGGTCGGATGACTGAGTGAATCCCTTCCCACACTCAGAGCAGGTGAACGGTCTCTCCCCAGTGTGACTGCGATGATGAATTTCCAGCTGAGACGGGGAACTGAATCCCTTCCCACAGTCCCCACATTTCCACGGTTTCTCCGTGATGCGGGTGTCCCTGTGTCTCTCCAGGTTGGACGACCAGTTCAAGCCTCGTCCACACACAGAACACGTGTACTGTTTCTCCCCGCTGTGAATGGTGCGATGTTTTTTCAGGCTGTGTAACTGGTTAAAGCTCTTTCCACAGTCAGTGCACTGGAACACTCTCACTCGGGTGTGTGTGTCTCGGTGCTTTTCCAGTCACACTGATGTTTGAAATCTTTTCCCACAGACAGAACAGACAAACATTTCTCCTTCCACATTCAAAGGCCGATGATATTCAGGTCCTGAGGAATGGAGTGACTCTGTCAGATCTCGACGTGATGTTTGGTTTAAGTTTCCTGTTTGCAAATCCTCCCCTTCTAATACCCTGTAAAAAGAGTTTACAAAACTCATCACTGTAAATACAGGATAGAAATTCAGAACAGACAATTCTAGTTTCTATGGAACATTCTTTCCTCTCTTGTTCCCCAAAGCTGTAAATCCCCGTCCCACACACTCTCCCTCCTCCCTGTGCTGAAATCCAAACCAATCGCACTTACTTCAAACTTTTTTCCTCTATTCCCAGTTTTCTGAGTGCCACAACTCTGCGTTCAGTTCGACACTAACTGGTTCCACTCTCTCCCTCTCCTGCCCTGAATGTGATTCCTCTGACTGGTTTCATTCCTGCACTAACTTGTTCTGTGTCTCCGCTGAAGGTGCTGACTCTGGCTGGGTCCCCTGAGGGCTGACTCTGGCTGGGTTCAGTTGTGCAATAACTGGTTCCCTCCCTCCCTCTCCTGCCCTGAAGATGATTCCTCTGACTGGTTTCATTCCTGCACTAACTTGTTCTGTGTCTCCGCTGAAGGTGCTGACTCTGGCTGGGTTCAGTTGTGCAATAACTGGTTCCTTCTCTCCCTCTCCTGCCCTGAAGGTGTTGACTCTTGGCTGGGTTTATTTCTGCACGAACTGCTTCCTCTCCCTCCTTTGAAGGTGCTGACTCTGGCTGGGTTCAGTTCTACAATCGCTGGGTTCTCCTGTAGAAGAGGTAAGGTCAGTGACGGTCTGAGAATTGATGGTGTGGTGTTCAGTAGTGGGGTCATGGTCCAGGGGAGGCAGGAGGAGTTGTGTCTCTTCAAGGAAAGGGATGATCATAGCAGCAACCGTGTTTTGCAAACCGACTTGAGGTGATCAGCTGAAGAAACTAATAAAACAATGCATTGTCTTTACATTGTCATTATGTTGAATTTAGCCTGTGTGCTAAATCGGTAAGTATGATTCTTTCCAGACCCACCCAAACCCATCTCCATTTCTCCTCCACTTACAGACACTCCCTGACCAGTCTCCATTTCTCCTCCATTTACAGAAACTCCCTGACCAGTCACCATTTCTCCTCCATTTACAGACGCTCCCTGACTAGTCTCCATTTCTCGTCATTTTCAGATGCTCCCTGACCAGTCACCATTTCTCCTCCATTTACAGACGCTCCCTGACCACTCTCCAGTTACAGATGCTCCCTGACCACTCTCCATTTCTCCTCCAATTACAGACGCTCCATTTTTCCTCCATTTACAGACGCTCCCTGACTAGTCTCCATTTCTCCTCCATTTACAGATGCTCCCTGACCAGTCTCCATTTCTCCTCCATTTACAGACGCTCCCTGACCAGTCACCATTCCTCCTCAATTTACAGATGCTCCCTGACCAATCCCCATTGCTCCTCCATTTACAGACGCTCCCTGACCAGTCACCATTCTCCTCCATTGACAGACGCTCCCTGACAAGTCTCCATTTCTCATCATTTTCAGACGCTCCCTGCCCAGTCTCCATTTCTCCTCCATTTACAGACGCTACCTGACTAGTCTCCATTTCTCCTCATTTACAGACACTCGCTGAGCAGTCTCCCTTTCTCCTCATTTACAGACGCTCCCTGACCACTCTCAGTTTCTCCTCATTTACAGACGCTCCCTGACCAGTCCCCATTTCTCCTCCATTTACAGACTCTCCCTGACTAGTCCCCATTTCTCCTCCATTTACAGACGCTCACTGACCACTCTCCATTTCTCCTCCATTTACAGACTCTCCCTGACTAGTCCCCATTTCTCCTCCATTTACAGACTCTCCCTGACTAGTCCCCATTTCTCCTCCATTTACAGACTCTCACTGACCAGTCCCCATTTCTCCTCCATTTACAGACTCTCCCTGACTAGTCCCCATTTCTCCTCCATTTACAGACGCTCCCTGACCACTCTCCATTTCTCCTCCATTTACAGACGCTCCTTGACCACTCTCCATTTCTCCTCCATTTACAGATGCTCCCTGACCAGTCACCGTTTCTCCTCATTTACAGACGCTCCCTGACCACTCTCCATTTCTCCTCCATTTACAGACGCTCCCTGACCACTCCATTTCTCCTCCATTTACAGACGCTCCCTGACCAGTCACCATTCCTCCTCCATTTACAGACGCTCCCTGACCAGTCCCTATTCCTCCTCCATTTACAGACGCTCCCTGAGCAGTCCCCATTCTTCCTCCATTTACAGACGCTCCCTGACCAGTCCCCATTCCTCCTCCATTTTCAGACGCTCCCTGACCAGTCCCCATTTCTTCTCCATTTACAGACGCTCCCTGACCACTCTCCATTTCTCCTCCATTGACAGACGCTCCCTGACTCGCTGGGGATTTCCCAGCACTTCCTGGTTGTCCCGGAGTTTGTGTCTTAAACTGGCGGGTTGTTGTGGGGAGGCGGATAATGTTGAGTGTTTTCTCCGGGCCGGGCCTGGGGCCGCACTCGGGGTGTGAGCAGCCCGCGTCCCCCCGGGGTTTATTAACCCGCTCCCTGAGCTCTCTCACCTGATGTGTCAGCGGCTGCTGCCAAGTTCCGCGCATGCTCAGCTCACACTGCCCAGGTGATTGACGGGAGCTCCGGACCAATAGGAAGAGCGGGGCGGGGCTGGAGGACAGTGCGGGCGGCTGGTCCTCCAACCAATCGGAGCGTGTGAGGGGCGGGGCTTGCGGCATCCAGTGGGCGGGGATGAGCCCGGATCTCCCTCATTGGCTGAAACTCTGCCTCATTTTCAAACCTGATTTCTCTCAAACTCCAGGAGAAAACTGGACCTTTCTGTTGTGGCTTTGAACAGATGGAACCCTGTGGGGTGGAGCAAACATTGCAACATTTGGCAGAGAAACGTGAAGAGGACGGTGAATGACTTCAGTGTGAATACATGGGTTAGTAGATTAAACAGGTCGATGTCAGATGAAATTTAACATAGAGATATGTGAAGTGATACATTTTGGGAGGAAGAATGAGAGGAAACGTACATTGACACGGTGGCATAGTGGTTAGCACTGTTACCTCACAGCGCCAGGAACCCGGGTTCGAATCTGGCCTCGGGGGACCGTCTGTGTGGAGTTTGCACATTCTCCCCGTGTCTGCGTGGGTTTCCTCCGTGTGCTCCGGTTTCCTCCCACAGTCCAAAGATGTGCGGGTTAGGTTGATTTGGCTATGATAAATTGACCGTTAGTGTTAGGGGGATCAAATACGTGGGGTTACGGGGATAGGGTGGGATATGTGTGTTGGTGCAGGCTCGATGGGCCGAAATGGCCTCTATCTGCACTGTGGGGATTCTGTGAATTGAAACATACGAGATTCTGAAGGGGATTGACAGGGTAGATGCTGAGAGGTTGTTTCCCCTGGCTGGAGTGTCTGGAACTAGGGGGCATAGTCTCAGGATAAGGGGTCGGCCATTTAAGACTGAGATGAGGAGGAATTTCTTCACTCAGAGGGTTGTGAATCTTTGGAATTCTCTGCCCCAGAGGGCTGTGAATGCTGAGTCTTTGACTATATTCAAGGCTGAGATAGATAGATTTTTGCACTCTAGGGGAATCAAGGGATATGGAGATTGGATGGGAAAGTGGAGTTGAGGTGGATGATCAGCCATGATCTCATTGAATGGCAGAGCAAGCTCGAGGGGCCGTGTGACCTACTCCTGCTCCTAATTCTTATGATCTTTTCAGGTACAGAAATCTTTAAATGTGAGAGGACAAGTTGATGAAGCTGTTTTAGAAATGGTATAGTAGGCTTTAATAAATAGGGGTGTAGAGTACAAAACCATTGGTTCGGCTGCAGTTAGAATATTGCGTCAGGTTTTGGGGCATCTTACACTAGGAAGGATGTCAAGGCCATGGAGAGGGTGCAGAGAGATTCACTGAGATGATACCAGGAAAACACAAACCTGCCGGAGATTTAAACCCCATGGGCAATCACCCAATGATGAAAGATTCCTAACCCCAGGACCCGCCCCCCAGCTCGTGTTCACTGAACCTCCAATCACAGCCTCATAGCAAATCTAGGGACCATTTACACCGTGACCCCAAATCGAGGGACCACTTACAGTAAGACACCCAATCCAGGGATCTCTTACACTGTGACACCAAATCCAGGGACCACTTACAATCACAGAATCACCACAGTGCAGATAAAGGCCATTTCGGCCCATCGAGCCTGCACCGACACATATCCCACCCTATCCCCGTAACCCCATGTATTTAATTCCCCTAACACTAAGGGTCAATTTATCATAGCCAAATCAACCTAACCCGCACATCTTTGGACTGTGGGAGGAAACCGGAGCAAACCCACGCAGACACGGGGAGAATGTGCAAACTCCACACAGACAGTCACCCGAGGCCGGATTTGAATGCGGGTCCCTAGCGCTGTGAGGCAATACTGCTAACCACTATGCCACCGTGTTGCCCAATGTGACACAAAATTCAGGGACCATTTACCCTGAGTCTATAATATGAGAATCAGAGAGCCTCAGTATGGGGAATGGTCATGGAGGTGAAATCAGCTCCAGTGAGGGTGAAAGGCGGGTAATGGATGAAGATATGATGGTGGAATCAGATGGTGACTGTTGGGGCCTGGTGAAAGGTTATTGTCAGAAGCCCTTTTCAGGCAGGCCGATGATTGGATCTAACCAGCGCAACACCTGGATCCGCCTGTTCTTGTCCCAAAATCCCAAAATCTCATGTCCCTGATGTCTTTTTCTGTGGGAAATGTAGAGATGTGAAAGAAGGGAGGAAATGAGGCTTGCACAGGAAAGAATGAACAATTCGTGAGGCTGTTTTGTGACTCGTCTGCATGAGGTTGAAAAACATGAAATGAAAAAGGACATGACCACTGACACTGGCATTGTCAATAATGGTGTCTAACCTCAATCACTATCTCCTCAGCTTAATATCCTATTGACTACCCCCAACCACTAACCACAATCCTAACCAATAACCACAAACCACTAACACCTAAACCTACACCCGAACCCCAGCCCCTAACTAAGGATTGTTGACAGGGGTCAATGCAGGAGCAGATGACCTGATAAAGGAAGTATGTTAAACAAATATCTCCATTAAAGAAATAGTACAAGGGATGTTAGTAACAAGAGATTAAATCAACAAGATCATCAAAATCAGCAATGACAATTACAAATATCAGAATATTTCAAAGCCTATCACATGTAATATGTGTGGAGGATTATTACTAAATCGGATACAAAAAATGTTACATGATAAATAAAATAACATTTCACAACGAATGCAAGATAGTTCAATAAAGCTGTTCTGACCAAGGGTCCCCGACTGGAAACGTTGACTCTGTTTCTCTCTCCTCGATGGTGCCTGGCCTGCTGAGTGATCAGCATTTTCTGTTGTTATTTCAGATTTCCAGCATCCGCCGTATTTTGCTATTGCTGTAGTTCAATAAAGCGGTGGTTCAAAGTAACGTCAGGTGAGTATAAAGTGAGACACTGCAGTTCAGACTATTACACCCACAAGCCATGCACTCAAACGGAACACACTTAGGGCTTGATGTGGTAGAAGGTGAACTAGATGAGAAGTGATATAATCTAGAGGAAGTAAAGGCCCAAAATTGTACAGTGGGTAACAGAACATCAATTAAATATTCGACACACTGTGAGCTTGAAACAAAGCTGATTTATTCAATATTTATACAGAATATCAATCTCCAGCCCAGGTACAGGGGTTATTAAGATCAGCAGAAACACACTCTAACTGCTAGAATGAACATGGTTCACATATTTTTATTCAAAAACAATAATACCTGTACAACTCATCAATTACATAGTAAATCCATTACATAGTAAATCCATTACATTCATCCATCACAGTAAAAAATAAAGCCTTAAAAACAGCCTTATAGTTAATATAAATGCAATGATTAATTTTACAAATAATCAATAATGTTTACAGTACAAATACCCTTAAACAATACCACACAACTTTTTAGATTTAAAATAATAAATCTCAAAGTTAACTCCACATAAAACAAAAACCATTTCAACACCAGTGTACAAACACATAGCACCATCATAATCCAATTAAATGCGACAGATAACATTTATTCCAATAAACCAAGAAAAAACCCGTTTTACGCCAGTCCTGCTGGCATTGTTCATTCAATCTTTCATTCAATTGTTCGTTCGTTCATTCAGTTCGTTCGTTCGATCGAGTGTAAGTTCCAATATGTATGTATGAGTGCGTGCGTGCGTATCATTTGTCTAAGTGCGCGCCTGCATGCGTTCATTCGAATCGTTCGTCTGTTCGTTCACTCGAGCGTCCGTTCATTCAATAAATTACCAATATTAATTTACTTTATCTTTTCAAACACACCAACACTAGACAATAACCTCAAAGTAAGTTCCTACAGAACCACCAATACATCACCATGTGCAAATTCCCACAGTCCTTATCAGAAAATCAATTAAGCTTCAAGTAAACTGCTTTCAAACAGAAAACCTGAAACCTTCCCAACAAAACAATTAAATACGAGTTCTACACCAGTCCTATTGGCAATCCATTAACGAATATCATTTGATGTTGTCGAACTATGTAAAGTCATAGTCCTTGTCCACAGTCTTCAGCCCTTCCACGGAAAAAGCCATCCATCCACTTCCTGAAATCCCGTAAAAAAAGACCGAACACTCAAATCTTCTTCTGCTTGCTGTTATCGCTCACAGGACCAAACCATCAAAGAATACTCATCATTTCTTACTGATATTACTTTGCTCTGTCTTTTAATTTCCTTTTATTTTCCATCTTTTAACCATTCACATTTTCCATCTTGTAACCGCTCACGCGCCCCATTACAGATAGAAACAATTTGTCTTTCCTTCACCAATATGGCGACGCATAATCCGGTCCCATGACCAAGAAAAAGCCTTACAGCTGCCGCCAGGCAGAGCAGATGCTGGGCCGCTGGAACTCATTCAGGCCCGAAACCATTCTGTAACTTTCAGAACCAGTGCAGCAATGCTCAACAACCGCATCTCCCGACTCCACCTCTGCCGACCAGTCCTGGGCCCCCCGCCTGGGGCTCTCCGTGCTAGGCCTCCCGCCCAGGCCACTCTCCTCCGGGTCTTCCACCTTGGGCCTTCTGCACCGGGCCCTCCACACCGGCATTCCCCGCGAGCAGCCGGGGTGTGGAGCTCACCCGTTCACACAGCACCAAACTGAGCTGAGAATCTTGCAGCCTGGGCTTCGATTTTGTCATTGGGGCGGGCTGGGGTTGTGTTAGCCACCGTGAGGCGGTTTAACGGCCGCCCTGATGAACATGGTACAGTGCTCAAATAAATCCTACTAAATTCCATTCCATGAACTTATGTGGCCTTTCAATGGCGGGGCTTTTACCCAGCATTCCGCGCGGGGGAGAATGTGCCGCACTCAGACAACAGGAGCCCAGTGCGCAGGCGCGGGTAATGCCGGATGAGCGAGGAAGCAACGTGGTCTCCGAAAAATCGGTAAGAAACGGCCTGCCGGAGCGGAGTGATGGACCGGCGGGTGGGCAGGAAGGCTTCATAGACAATTGATGTAGACCGCAAGCAGCGAATAATAACCTGAAGTTCCCGTGTTTGCAGCTTCGGGGCTTCTCCCGGTCACAGGCCCAGGATAACGGCCGCCATCTTTGTGCAGGGAAGCGGGAGTGTTCAGCGCGCCGCCATCTTGATTCAGTGAGTAGCCAAGCCTATTAGCGGCCATCTTCGTGCAGGAGCAAAACGTGGCGGGACTTCAGTGCCCGGGATAGTAAATCATTGATAGAGTTATTGGATTCTGACTTTCCACACCTCGGATTTCTCACCATCTCTCCTGAAGGCGCTGGTAAAAGCAGAGCATACGTTTAACATCCCACATTATTGCAACAGAAGCGCCCCAGAGCTGGGCTCCCCTTGTAAAGTCCCAGGGATGGAATCCCATGCACAGTCCCAGGGTTGGATTCCCCATGTACAGTCCTGGGATTAGAATCCTCATGTACAGTCCCAGGGTTGGAATCTCCATGTACAGTCCCAGGGTTGGAATCCCCATGTACAGTCCCAGGGCTGGAATCCCCATGTACAGTCCTAGGGTTACAATCCCCATGTACAGTCCCAGGGCTGGAATCCCCATGTACATTCCTAGGGTTGGAATCCCATGGACAGTCCTAGGGTCGGAATCCCCATGTACCGTCCCAGGGGTTAGAATCCCCATGTAGAGTCCCAGGGTTGGAATCCCCATGTACAGTCCTAGGGGTAGAATCCCCATGTAGAGTCCCAGGGTTGGAATCCCCATGTACAATCCCAGGGTTGGAATCCCCATGTACCGTCCCAGGGGTTAGAATCCCCATGTAGAATCCCAGGGCTGGAATCCCCATGTACAGTCCCAGGGTTGGAATCCCCATGTACTGTCCCAGGGCTGGAATCCCCATGTAAATTCCCATGGTTAGAATCCCCATGTACCGTCCCAGGGGTTAGAATCCCCATGTAGAATCCCAGGGCTGGAATCCCCATGTACAGTCTCAGGGTTAGAATCCCCATGTACAGTCCCAGGGTTAGAATCCCCATGTACAGTCCCAGGGTTGGAATCCCCATATACAATCCCAGGGTTAGACTCCCCATGTACAATCCCAGGGTTAGAATCCCCATGTACAGTCCCAGGGTTGGAATCCCCATGTACAGTCCCAGGGTTGGAATCCCCATGTACAGTCCCAGGGTTAGCATCCCCATGTACAATCCCAGCGTTGGAATCCCCATGTACAGTCCCAGGGTTAGAATCCTCATGTACAGTCCCAGGGTTAGAATCCCCATGTACAGTCCCAGGGTTAGAATCCCCATGTACAGTCCCAGGGTTAGAATCCCCATGTACAGTCCCAGGGTTAGAATCCCCATGTACAGTCCCAGGGTTAGAATCCCCATGTACAGACCCAGGGTTAGAATCCCCATGTACAGTCCCAGGGTTAGAATCCCCATGTACAGTCCCAGGGTTAGAATCCCCATGTACAGTCCCAGGGTGGGAATCCCCATGTACAGTCCCAGGGTTAGAATGCCCATGTACAGTCCCAGGATTAGAATCCCCATGTACAGTCCCAGCGTTAGAATCCCCATGTACAGTCCCAGGATTAGAATCCCCATGTACAATCCCAGGGTTGGAATCCCCATGTACAGTCCCAGGGCTGGAATCCCCATGTACAGTCCCAGGGTTGGAATCCCCATGTACAGTCCCAGGGTTAGAATCCCCATGTACAGTCCCAGGGTTGGAATCCCCATGTACAGTCCCAGGGTTAGACTCCCCATGTACAGTCCCAGGGTTAGAATCCCCATGTACAGTCCCAGGGTTAGAATCCCCATGTATAGTCCCAGGGATAGAATCCCCATGTACAGTCCCAGGGTTGGAATCCCCATGTACAGTCCCAGGGTTAGACTCCCCATGTACAGTCCCAGGGTTAGAATCCCCATGTACAGTCCCAGGGTTAGAATCCCCATGTAGAGTCCCAGGGTTGGAATCCCCATGTATAGTCCCAGGGATAGAATCCCCATGTACAGTCCCAGGGTTAGAATCCCCATGTACAGTCCCAGGGTTTGAATCCCCATGGACAGACCCAGGGTTGGACTCCCCATGTACAGTCCCAGGGTTAGATTCCCCATGTACAGTCCCAGGGCTGGAATCCCCATGTACAGTCCCAGGTTTGGAATCCCCATGTACAGTCCCAGGGTTAGAATCCCCATGTACAGTCCCAGGGTTAGAATCCCCATGTACAGTCCCAGGGTTAGAATCCTCATGTACAGTCCCAGGGTTCGAATCCCCATGTACAATCCCATGGTTGGAATCCCCATGTACAGTACCAGGGTTAGAATCCATCCTTTTTCCAATGAGCTTGGGCCCCAGCACATGCTCACTGTAAAACTCAGGTCAAGAGCAATCCCAGCGTGCCCACTCTGAACCCGGTTTGCTGCTCCCTCTGTGCCCAGCACTGCCTGCTCCCCCGGCTCACGGAAATGGAATTTCAGCCTCAGTGTTACAAGTTTCCTCGGTTACAGGCTGGAGAGAGGAATAATTCAATCTGAGACTGAGCTGTGTGATTGGTTCAGTCTGTCATAGGAACAGGAGGGGCCCAGGATTAATCCCGTCTGCATCTCCTCCCCTCCTAATACCCTGTAAAAGCTGTTTACAAAAGTCATCATTGTAGGTAGGAACAGGAGGAGGCCATTCAGCCCATCGAGCCTGTTCCTCATTCAATTAGATCCAGGCTGATCTGTGTCTGAGCTCCATCTACCCGCCTTGGTTCCGTAACCCTTAGTACCCTTGACTAACAAAAATCTTGCACACTCATTTTTGAGATTTTCTATTGACCCTAGCCGCAGCAGTTTTTGGGGGAGAGAGTTCCAGATTTCCAGTAGCCTTTGTGTGAAGAAGTCCTTCCTGACATCACCCCTGAACGGCCTGACTCTGATTTGAAGGTTATGTCCCCCTTGCTGTGGACTCCCCACCAGAGGAAATAGTTTCTCTCTGTTTACCCGATCAACTCCTTTAATCATCTTAAACACCTCAATTAGATCACCGCTTAATCTTCGATATTCAAGGGAATAGACGCCTAGTCCATGCAACCTGTCTTCATAATTTACAAAAGCCATCACTGTCGGTACAGGATAGAAATTCTGAACAGACAGTTCTAGTTTCTCTGGAACGTTCTTTCCTCTCTTGCCCCTCCTAATCTGTAAATCCCCTGTTCCACACACTCCCCCTCCTCCCCACATCCTCGCTGTTTGAAATCCAGATTCATCGCAGGCTCGGATTTTTCTCCCTTTCTCTCCTGAAGGTGCTGTGTGATGGTGGGGTTCGGTCCCAGTCACTGTTTACCCTCCAGTACCTGGCCGAGTGGTAATTCTGAGCTGTGAGCCTATACTGAAGGTGCTGTGTGATGGTGGGGTTCGATCCCAGTCACTGTTTGCCCTCCAGTACCTTGCCGAGTGGTAATTCTGAGCTGTGAGCCTGTACTGAAGGTGCTGTGTGATGGTGGGGTTCGGTCCCAGTCACTGTTTGCCCTCCAGTACCTTGCCGAGTGGTAATTCTGAGCTGTGAGCCTGTACTGAAGGTGCTGTGTGATGGTGGGGTTCGGCCCCAGTCATTGTTTGCCCTCCAGTACCTTGCCGAGTGGTAATTCTGAGCTGTGAGCCTATACTGAAGGTGCTGTGTGATGGTGGGGTTCGATCCCAGTCACTGTTTGCCCTCCAGTACCTTGCCGAGTGGTAATTCTGAGCTGTGAGCCTGTACTGAAGGTGCTGTGTGATGGTGGGGTTCGGTCCCAGTCACTGTTTGCCCTCCAGCACCTTGCCGAGTGGTAATTCTGAGCTGTGAGCCTGTACTGAAGGTGCTGTGTGATGGTGGGGTTCGGTCCCAGTCACTGTTTGCCCTCCAGTACCTTGCCGAGTGGTAATTCTGAGCTGTGAGCCTGTACTGAAGGTGCTGTGTGATGGTGGGGTTCGATCCCAGTCACTGTTTGCCCTCCAGTACCTTGCCGAGTGGTAATTCTGAGCTGTGAGCCTGTACTGAAGGTGCTGTGTGAAGGTGGGGTTCGGTCCCAGTCACTGTTTGCCCTCCAGAACCTTGCCGAGTGGTAATTCTTAGCTTTGAGCCGATACTATGAGCTTCCAGCACTTCGACCATGGGGAGCAGCACAGCCGCCGTCCCTGGCTGATTCTGTCTGGCGAAGCTGAGGCCAATGGCAGCACACCAACAACAACTCGCATTTACATAGCGCCTTTAATGTAGTAAAACGTTCCAAGGCCCTTCACAAGAGCGAAATCCGTCAAAAACTGACTCCGAGACAAAGAAGGAGAGATTCGGACAGGTGACCAAAGACTTGGTCAAAGATCTTGGGGCCGAGGTAACTGAAGGCACGGCTGCCAATGGTGGAGCCTAGGGAGTGGGGGTTGTACAAGAGGCCCGAGTGGGAAGAACGCAGATTTCATAGAATCACAGAATGATACACAAGAGGTTATTTCACTAAATTAGGGCTCATGGGGTTGGGGTAAAATATCAGCAGGGATTGAGGATTGGTTAACGGGCAGAAAACAGAGAGTAGGGATAAACGGGTCACTTTCGGGTTGGCAGGCTGTAACTGGTCGGGTAGAGCAAGGATCAGTGCTTGGGACTCAGCTATTTACAATCTGTATCAATGACTTCGATGAAGGGACCGAGTGGAATGTATCCAAGTTTGCTGACGATACAAAGCTCGGTGGGACAGTAAGCTGTGAGGAGGACACAAAGAGCCTGCAAAGGGATATAGACAGGTTAAGTGAGTGGGCAAGAACGTGGCAGATGTGGAGAAATGTGAAGTTATCCACTTTGGTGGGAAAAATAGAAAAGCAGAATATTTTTTAAATGGTGAGAGACTGGGAAATGTTGGTGTTCAGAGGGACCTGCGTGTCCTTGTACACGAATCACAGAAAGTTAACATGCAGGTGCAGCAAGCAAATGGTAAGTTAGCCTTTATTACAAATGCATTGGGGTATAAGAGTAAAGAATTCTTCCTGCAATTATATAGGGCCTTGGTGAGACCACACCTGGAGTACTGTGGACAGTTCTGGTACTCTCAGAATGCTGTTAGGTGAGGAGTTCCAGGATTTTTACCCAGCGACGATGTAGGAACGGCGATATATGCCCAAGTCAGGATTGTGTGTGACTTGGAGGGGAACTGGGAGGTGATGGTGTTCCCATGCACCTGCTGCCCTTGTCCTTCTAGGTGGTGGAGGTCGCGTGTTTGGGAGGTGCTGTCAAAGTTCTAGTCAAGTTACAGATGTATAAAGTAACTCCTTCACTCCTCCCCCTCCCACCTGGCTCTCTGTCCTCCCATAGAGGCCAGAGTCTTGTGTAGGCCCAGACCGGGTGGCGGGTTCCCTTCCCTGCAGAACATTAGTGAACCAGTTGGGTTTTTACATCAATCCGGCAGCTTTCATGGTCACTTTTTTCTAGTGCCGGCTCCACAAATTCCCAGATTCATTCAGCTCAATTTCACAACCTGCCTTTGTGTTTTTGTGGGTTCTCTCTCACCCTCCCTTTTTCCTGTTTTAAATTCATTTTGCAGGGTGTTAGAAGGGGAGGATTTGCAGACGGGAAACTCAAACCAAACATCACTTCAAGATCTGACAGAGTCACTCAATTCATCAGGACCTTTGAACATGGAAGCAGAAAGCACCGTTCAGAGCGGGGAGAAACCGTACACGTGTTCTGTGTGTGGACGAGGCTTCAGCCGATCCTCTGGCCTGTCGAGACACAAGCGCAGTCACACCGGGGAGAAACCGTGTGAATGTGGGGACTGTGGGAAGCGATTCAACTACCCGTGTGAGCTGGAAACTCATCGACGAGTTCACACCGGGGAGAGTCCGTTCACCTGCTCCGAGTGTGGGAAGGGATTCACTAATTCATCCAGCCTGCTGAGACACCAGCAAGTTCACACTGGGGAGAGACCGTTCACCTGCTCTGAGTGTGGGAAAGGATTCACTCGGTCATCCAACCTGCTGAGACACCAGCGAGTTAACACCGTGGAGAGGCCGTTCACCTGCTCTGAGTGTGGGAAGGGATTCACTCAGTCATCCGACCTGCTGACACACCAGCGAGTTCACACTGGGGAGAGACCGTTCACCTGCTCCGTGTGTGGGAAGGGATTCACTCGGTCATCCCACCTGCTGGCACACCAGCGAGTTCACACTGGGGAGAGGCCGTTCAGCTGCTCTGAGTGTGGGAAGGGATTCACTCAGTCATCCGACCTGCTGACACACCAGCGAGTTCACACTGGGGAGAGACCGTTCACCTGCTCCGTGTGTGGGAAAGGATTCACGTGTTCATCCCACCTGCTGAGACACCAGCGAATTCACAAGTGACTGCAGGAGTTGGATTCTGATGTTATTGCTGCTGTTAATCACATCCAGGACTGAACCATGTTCATTCTGACAGCTGGAGTTTGTTTCTGCTGATGTTAATAACCCCTGTAACTGGGCTGGAGTTTAATATTCTGGATACATGTCAAATAAATCAGCTTTGCTTTAAACACATTGTTGTGGATTTTTTACGTTCCCACCTGAGTGTTTAGCATCACCTGGCTGGAGCTCAGAAAGGACAATCTGGGGGGAGGATCGTACGGCGGGAACAGAACTACAGCCTGGACACAGTCCTTCAGGGCCACACTGAGAGGGGCAAACGGCACTTTGGTCTTTCTCGTCTCTCTTCACTGACAGTAATGTCCCCGTGCTGGTTAATCTTGAGGCCTGTAAGGAATGTTTCCCAGCCGCTCTCTCCCATGGGTCAGAGCTCCTAGGCACAGAACAGAAGGCTCCTTTACAACTGTGTTTAGAGTCAGGAAGAACAACGGTGAATGCTGGAAACGTGCTGTCAAATCAGAGATTGGTGTCAAACTGCGATCTGTTCCTGACTGAAAGTGAAACGGCAGGGTTAAGTTTCCAGTCTAAAAATGACTGGTAATTATTCCATGAAGATTTAATATGTGTATGTGAGACAGTCCTGAATCTACCATTTGAAGGCAGGTGTTAGCTCATTTAAAATAAACCCGTTTAAAATAAATTGGTTAAAGTCTGCATTAAAATAGCAGAGGGAGGAGTTCACAGGAGCCTGTTAACTGCTGGTACAATTATACAACAGACATTTGATCTCCAGATAAAGAAGGACCTGCAGCGTGTTTCCAGGAATTCCCTGTTTTATTGATGTGTGCGTGTTAGACACCAGGATAACTCAAAATACACGACCCGGAACATCCACGGGGTGCGATCCCGACAGTTACTCTGGGATCACTCCCGCTGCGGAACTCCAGCACTGACCCTGCTGAAGGTTGTCGGCTCAGGGAGTGGGGCCTCCAGGAGTGGACTGTGAGAAAGCTGGGTTTCAGTATCCTGACACATATATGGTGAGGAACCAGAGCAATCCTTACTAAGGAGCTGTCTGGGGTTTAACCTGTCAGTGTAGGTCTAGGGGTGAATGATGCCTGACTCCCCGAACTGTCTCACATTGAACCCAGTTCAGATCAAGATGGATTCAGTTTACAGGAGAATAGGGAGAAATATCACCCACAATGGAGGGAGAGGAAAGCAGCCATTAGAGAAGCTCAGAGATCTTTGGAAAAGCTGATGGTGCCCAATTGTGGGAATAATAGCAAAAGCTTTTCCAGCTACGTCAGGAGTCAGTGGACTGTTAAAGATGGTTTCACATCAGTCTACACTCCTGTGGGTGATGCTCAGATTCAAGCTGTGGGATGTGCTGTCGACAATAACATCATAAATATTAAAATAGAAAGAGATTGTCATACAATCATCGAATAGTACCACACAGAAGGAGGCTATTCTGCCCATCGAGTCTGTGCCGGCTCTTTCGAAGTGCAATCCAGTTAGTCCCACTCCCCTGCTCATTCCCCAAACCCCTGCAATGTTTTCTCCTTCAAGTATTTCTCCAATTCCCTTTTGAAGGCTACTATTGAATCTGTATCCACCAGCCTATCAGGCAGTGCATTCCAGATCCTAACCACTTGTTGTGTAAAAAGGTTTTTCCAAGTGTCACCTCTGGTTCTTTTGCCAATCACCTTCAATCTGTGCCCTCTGGTTATCGACCCTTCAGTCACTGGCAACAGTTTCTCTTTATTTACTCTATCTAAACCCTTCGTGATTTTAAACAACTCTCTCAAATCTCCTCTTCGGCTTCTCTGCTCGAAGGAGAACAACCGCAGGGGAGTCAAACTCATTTTACGTGGTGGGCCTGACCCGATATCCTGGCACTAGACCCTGTCTCTGTTTATATTACACTAGACCCTGTCTCTGTTTATATTACACTAGAACCTGTCTCTGATTATATTACACTGGACCCTGTCTCTGTTTATATTACACTAGAACCTGTCTCTGTTTATATTACACTAGACCCTGTCTCTGATTATATTACACTGGACCCTGTCTCTGTTTATATTACACTAGACCCTGTCTCTGTTTGTATTACACTAGACCCTGTCTCTGTTTATATTACGCTAGACCCTGTCTCTGTTTATATTACACTAGACCCTGTCTCTGTTTATATTACACTCGACCCTGTCTCAGTTTATATTACACTAGACCCTGTCTCTGATTATATTACACTAGACCCTGTCTCTGTTTATATTACACTCGAACCTGTCTCTGTTTATATTACACTAGACCCTGTCTCTGTTTATATTACACTAGACCCTGTCTCTGTTTATATTACACTAGACCCTGTCTCTGTTTATATTAAACTCGACCCTGTCTCAGTTTATATTACACTAGACCCTGTCTCTGTTTATATCACACTAGACCCTGTCTCAGTTTTTTTACACTAGACCCTGTCTCTGGTTTTTTTTCACTAGACCCTGTCTCAGTTTATATTACACTAGACCCTGTCTCTGTTTATATTACACTAGACCCTGTCTCTGTTTTTTTTTCACTAGACACTGTCTCAGTGTATATTACACGAGACCCTGTCTCTGTTTATATTACAGTAGACCCTGTCTCTGTTTGTATTACACTAGACCCTGTCTCTGTTTACTAGACTATGTCTGAGTTATTACTGCACTCACTCCCACACACACGACAGACAGAAATTAATTAATATAAATAAAGACAATATATTTGAGTGGATGGGAGGATGCAATCATTTTTTGGTTTGAAGCATCGGTCTAGTCTTGTTAATAACTGTCAGAAGCTGTGTGCAATGTCTAATTGATGTGGGATTATGTGGGTAATATCTGTGTTGAAAGGACGGGGTGAACCTTGTAACAATCCCCCAGAGATGAGCTGGGATTGAGGGACAGGACTGAAGGTGAGCAATAGTGCCCTGCACTTTGTACTAATTAGTGACAGACTCTGTGTGTTAAAGTTTACTAATTCACACTTGTGTTGTGCTGTGCCGATTGCTCCCAGTTTGTGAATGTTCAGGATTGTTTTTGCTGCAGTATTTTCTATTGAGCTTTGGCGGGACCCACTGATTGGGTGAGACAGAGCCTGGAACCGTGACCTCACAGCACCGCCGGATGGGCGGCCGCAGGGTCCTAATGCCCACCCTGTGCACGAGCTCTCAGCGGGTTCAGAGCAACAACTGAAAAGAGCCTCACAATGTGTTTGCTGTGTGTGTGTGCACAAAGCTCATCATTCTTAATGTGTGCAAGCACACTCCACAGAGATAAATCATTATCTTCAGCCTTTATTGATCAGCATTTTATTTCCTTTATTCACAGTGTAACTTCAGAGCGTTGAATCCCTTTAACATTTATTGAGAACCCATTGTCTGGTGGGCTCTTGTTTAGAAAGTGATGTCACAATGACCATTCGGTTCCCAAGGTGAGCCTGTCTGTCCGCAGTATTCAGTGGGAAAGGGGATTAAATCACACCGAGGATAATGAGCAGCCACCCACCAGTCTCTGCACTTTATTGTCCAGTGATCATCTCACCATCACACAGAAGCTCCTGATATAAACCTCCAGTGTGTGATGATCGGTGCAAGTGATGGTAAAAATGAAACTGTACCTGGACCTGACATCCATCAAACACTCCCAGGGCAGGTACAGCACGGGTTAGATACAGAGTGCAGCTCCCTCCACACTGTCAGGAAGGGACAGAAGGTATGGAGTAAAAGGTAAAGTGTTAAAAAAGGAAAAAGCAGGAACTAAGTGTCACAAAACATATTTGAAAGTTCTTTATCTGAATGCACGTAGCATTCGTAACAAAATGGACGAGTTAACGGCACAAATAACTACGTATGGTTATGATCTTGTGGCCATTACAGAAACATGGCTGCAGGGTGACAACGACTGGGAATTAAATATGCCAGGGTATTTAACAATCAGGAAGGACAGGCAGGAAGGAAGGGGAGGTGGGGTGTCTATGTTAATAAAGGAAGGAATCACTATAATACTGAGAAATGATATTGGGTCAAAGGTTCAGGATAATGAAACAGTTTGGGTGGAGATAAGGAATAATAAGGGGAAAAAACACTAGTGGGAGTAGTATATCGGCCTCCTAATAGTTGCAACTCTGCTGGAAGAAGTCTTAATCAGGAAATAGTTGGGGCATGTAATAAGGGAACAGCTATAATTATGGGGGATTTTAACTATCATATTAACTGGACAAATCAAATTGGGCAGGGCAGCCTTGAGGAAGAGTTTATTGAGTGTCTTAGGGATGGATTTCTTGAGCAGTATGTAACTGATCCTACAAGGGGGCAAGCAACCTTGGACCTGGTCCTGTGTAATGAGTCAGGATAAATTAATAATGTCCTAGTTAAGGATCCCCTTGGAATGAGTGACCATAACATGGTTGAATTCCATATCCAATTAGAGGATGAGAAGGTTGGTTCTCAAACAAGCGTATTGAGCTTGAATAAAGGAGACTATGATGGTATGAGAGCGGAATTGATTAAAGTGGACTGGGAAAATAGATTAAAGGGTAAGACGGTACATGAGCAGTGGTGTTCATTTAAGGAGTTATTTTACAACTTTCAAAAAATATATATTCCACTGAGGAAAAAAGGGTGTAAAAGAAATGACAGCCATCCGTGGCTAAGTAAAGAAATTAAGGATAGTATCCGACTAAAAACAAGGACATAAAAGGTAGCCAAACTTCGTGGGAGGATAGAAGATTGGGAAGTCTTCAAAAGACAGCAAAAAGTAACTAAAGGATTGATTAAGAAAGGGAAGATAGATTATGAAAATAAATTAGCAAAAAATATAAAAACAGATAGCAAGAGTTTCTATAGTTATATAAAAAGAAAAAGGGTGGTTAAGGCAAACGTAGGTCCCTTAGAGGATGAGACCGGGAAATTAATGGTGGGAAACATGGAGATGGCAAAAATGCTGAACAAATATTTTGGTTCAGTCTTTACGGTAGAGGACACTAAGAATATCCCAACACTGGACAGACAGGGGGCTCTAGGGGGGGAGGAGCTAAATACGATTAAAATCACTAAGGAATTGGTACTCAGTAAAATAATGGGACTCAAGGCGGATAAATCCCCTGGACCTGATGGTTTACATCCTAGGGTCTTGAGGGAAGTGGCAGTAGGGATTGTGGATGCTTTGGTAATAATTTTCCAAAATTCCCTGGACTCAGCAAAGGTCCCGGCAGATTGGAAAACTGCTAATGTAACACCCTTATTTAAAAAGGGTAGTAGGCAGAAGGCTGGAAATTATAGACCAGTTAGCCTAACATCTGTGGTGGGTAAAATTTTGGAGTCTATTATTAAGGAGACAGTAACGGAACATTTAGATAAACATAATTTAATAGGATAAAGTCAGCATGGCTTTATGAAGGAGAAGTCATGTCTGACAAATTTGCTTGAGTTCTTTGAGGACATAACGTATAGGGTGGATAAAGGGGAACCAGTGGACGTAGTGTATTTAGACTTCCAGAAGGCATTCGACAAGGTGCCACATAAAAGATTATTGCTCAAGATAAAAAATCACTGGATTGGGGGTAATATTCTGGCATGGGTGGAGGATTGGTTATCTAACAGGAAGCAGAGAGTTGGGATAAATGGTTCATTCTCGGACTGGCAACCAGTAGCCAGTGGTGTTCCGCAGGGGTCGGTGCTTGGTCCCCAACTCTTTACAATCTATATTAATGATTTGGAGGAGGGGACCGAGTGTAACATATCAAAGTTTGCAGATGATACAAAGATGGGAGGGAAAGTAGAAAGTGAGGAGGACATAAAAAACCTACAAGGGGATACAGACAGGCTGGGGGAGTGGGCGGAGATTTGGCAGATGCAATACAATATTGGAAAATGTGAGGTTATGCACTTTGGCAGGAAAAATCAGAGAGCAAGTTATTATCTTAATGGCGAGAAACTGGAAAGTACTGCAGTACAAAGGGATCTGGGGGTCCTAGTGCAAGAAAATCAAAAAGTTAGTATGCAGGTGCAGCAGGTGATCAAGAAGGCCAACGGAATGTTGGCTTTTATTGCTAGGGGGATAGATTATAAAAACAGGGAGGTATTGCTGCAGTTATATAAGGTATTGGTGAGACCGCACCTGGAATACTGCATACAGTTTTGGTGTCCATACTTAAGAAAAGACATACTTGCTCTCGAGGCAGTACAAAGAAGGTTCACTCGGTTAATCCCCGGGATGAGGGGGTGGACATATGAGGAGAGGTTGAGTAGATTGAGACTCTACTCATTGGAGTTCAGAAGAATGAGAGGCGATCTTATTGAAACATATAAGATTGTGAAGGGGCTTGATTGGGTGGATGCGGTAAGGATGTTCCCAAGGATGGGTGAAACTAGAACTAGGGGCCATAATCTTAGAATAAGGGGCTGCTCTTTCAAAACTGAGATGAGGAGAAACTTCTTCACTCAGAGGGTAGTAGGTCTGTGGAATTTGCTGCCCCAGGAAGCTGTGAAATCTACATAATTAAATAAATTTAAAACAGAAATAGACAGTTTCCTAGAAGTAAAGGGAATTAGGGGTTACGGGGAGCGGGCAGGAAATTGGACATGAGGCTGAGTTCGGATCGGTCAAGGCCCTGTGGGTGGCGGAGCGGGCCCAGGGGCTGAGTGGTCGGGTCCTGCTCCTACTTCTTGTGTTCTTTAGATTTCAGGTTAGGATCAGATCAGCCATGATCTTATTGAATGGCGGAGCAGGCTCGAGGGGCCGATTGGCCTACTCCTGCTCCTATTTCTTATGTTCTCCACACTGTGCCATCAAACTCTCCCAGGGCTGGTACAGCACGGGTTAGATACAGAGTAAAGCTCCCTCTACACTGTCCCATCAAACATTCCCAGGGCAGGTACAGCACGGGTCAGATACAGAGTAAAGCTCCCTCTCCACTGTCCCATCAAACACTCCCAGGGCAGGTACAGCACGGGTTAGATACCGAGTAAAGCTCCCTGTACACTGTCCCATCAAACATTCCCAGGGCAGGTACAGCACGGGTCAGATACAGAGTAAAGCTCCCTCTACACTGTCCCATCAAACACTCCCAGGGCAGGTACAGCACGGGTTAGATACAGAGTAAAGCTCCCTCTACACTGTCCCATCAAACACACCCAGGGCAGGTACAGCTCAGGTTAGATACAGAGTAAAGCTCCCTCTTCACTCTCCCAATGAACAGTCCCAGGGTAGGTACAGCATGGGTTAGATACAGAGTAAAGCTCCCTCTACACTGTCCCATCAAACACTTCCAGGGCAGGTACAGCATGTGTTAGATACAGAGTAAAGCTCCCTCTACACTGACCCTTCAACCACTCCCAGGGCAGGTACAGCACGGGTTAGATATAGAGTAAAGCTCCCTCTACACTGTCCCATCAAACACTCCCAGGGCAGGTACAGCATGGGTTAGATACAGAGTAAAGTTCCCTCTACACTGTCCCATCAAACACTCCCAGGGCAGGTACAGCATCGGTTAGATACAGAGTAAAGATCGCTCTATACTGTCCCATCAAAGACTGCCAGGACAGGTACAGCACGGGTTAGATACAGAGTAAAGCCCCCAACACGCTGTCCCATCAAACACTCCCAGGGCAGGTACAGCACGGGTTAGATGCAGAGTAAAGCTCCCTCTACACTGTCCCATCAAACACTCCCAGGGCAGGTACAGCACGGGTTAGATACAAAGTAAAGCTCCCTCTACACTGTCCCATCAAACACTCCCAGGGCAGGTACAGCACGGGTTAGATACAGAGTAAAGCTCCCTCTGCACTTTCCCATCAAACACTCCCAGGGCAGGTACAGCACGGGTTAGTTACAGAGTAAAGCTCGCTCTACACTGTCCCATCAAACACTCCCAGGGCAGGTACAGCATGGGTTAGATACAGAGTGAAGCTCCCTCTACAGTGTCCCATCAAACACTCCCAGGGCTGGTACAGAGTAAAGTTCCCTCTACACTGTCCCACCACAGTCAACAGCATTAAGAGTTTCCACTTCTCTGGTCCTGGAGCTCGGGCAGAGCCTGTGGAACCATAACCGCAGCGTGAGTCAGTGCCTTCAGCAGAGGAGGGTAAAATGGTGAGACACCTGTAGCCTTCGCTCTGTCCAGTGCACTCAGCCATTTCTTGATGTTACTTCGAGTGAATCGAATTAGCTGAAGACTGGCAGCTGTGATGGTGGGGACCTCGGGAGGAGGCCAAGAATGATCAGCCACTTTGTGTTCAACGAAAGGCTGATTTATTTGACATTTTTGCTGATTAGTAAACTCCAGCCCAGCTATAGGGGTTATTGACATCAGCAGCAACAAACCCGAACAGCTAGAATTAACATGGTTCAGTCCAGGATGTGATTAACAGCAGCAATAACAGCAGAATCCAACCTCTGCAGTCACTTGTGAACTCACTGGTGTTTCAGCAGGTGGGATGACCGAGTGAATCCCTTCCCACACACGGAGCAGTTGAACGGCCTCTCCCCAGTGTGAACTCGCTGGTGTGTCAGCAGGCTGGATGACTGAGTGAATCCCTTCCCACACTCAGAGCAGGTGAACGGCCTCTCCCCGGTGTGAACTCTCTGGTGTGTCAGCAGGTCAGTTGACCGAATGAATCCCTTCCCACACTCGGAGCAGGTGAACGGTCTCTCCCCAGTGTGAACTCGCTGGTGTGTCAGCAGGTGGGATGACTGAGTGAATCCCTTCCCACACTCAGAGCAGGTGAACGGCCTCTCCCCGGTGTGAACTCGCTGGTGTGTCAGCAGGTCGGTTGACCGAATGAATCCCTTCCCACACTCGGAGCAGGTGAACGGCCTCTCCCCAGTGTGACTGCGCCAATGAATTTCCAGCTCAGATGGGGAACTGAATCCCTTCCCACAATCCCCACATTTCCACGGTTTCTCCATGTTACGGGCGTCCTTGTGTCTCTCCAGGTTGGACGATCAGTTGAAGCCTCGTCACACACACAGAACACGTGTACGGTTTCTCCCCGCTGTGAACGGTGCGATATTTTTTCAGGCTGTGTAACTGGTTAAAGCTCTTTCCACAGTCAGTGCACTGGAACACTCTCACTCGGGTGTGTGTGTCTCGGTGCTTTTCCAGTCACACTGATGTTTGAAATCTTTTCCCACAGACAGAACAGACAAACATTTCTCCTTCCACATTCAAAGGCCGATGATATTCAGGTCCTGAGGAATGGAGTGACTCTGTCAGATCTTGACGTGATGTTTGGTTTGAGTTTCCCGTCTGCAAATCCTCCCCTTCTAATACCCTGTAAAAGGAGTTTACAAAAGTCATCACTGTAAATACAGGATAGAAATTCAGAACAGACAATTCTAGTTTCTATGGAACATTCTTTCCTCTCTTGTTCCCCCAAAGCTGTAAATCCCCGTCCCACACATTGTCCCTCCTCCCTGTGCTGAAATCCAAACCAATCGCACTTACTTCAAACTTTTTTCCTCTATTCCCAGTTTTCTGAGTGCCACAACTCTGCGTTCAGTTCGACACTAACTGGTTCCTTCTCTCTCTCTCCTGCCCTGAAGGTGATTCCTCTGACTGGTTTCATTCCTGCACTAACTTGTTCTGTGTCTCCGCTGAAGGTGCTGACTCTGGCTGGGTTCAGTTGTGCAATAACTGGTTCCTTCTCTCCCTCTCCTGCCCTGAAGGTGTTGACTCTTGGCTGGGTTTATTTCTGCATGAACTGCTTCCTCTCCCTCCTTTGAAGGTGCTGACTCTGGCTGGGTTCAGTGCTACAATCGCTGGGTTCTCCTGTGGAAGAGGTAAGGTCAGTGACGGTCTGAGAATTGATGGTGTGGTGTTCAGTCGTGGGGTCATGGACCAGGGGAGGCAGGAGGAGTTGTGTCTCTTCACACAAAGGGTTAAACATGGTAACAACCGTGTTTTGCCAAACCGACTTGAGGTAATCAGCTGAAGAAACTAATATAACAATGCATTGTCTTTACATTGTCGTTGTGTTGACTTTTAGCCTGTGTGTTAAATCGGTAAGTATGATTCTTTACAGACCCACCCAAACCCATCTCCATTTCTCCTTATTTACAGACGCTCTCTGACCAGTCTGCATTTCTCCTCCACTTACAGACACTCCCTGACCAGTTTCCATTTCTCCTCCATTTACAGAAACTCCCTGACCAGTCACCATTCTCCTCCATTTACAGACACTCCCTGACTAGTCTCCATTTCTCGTCATTTTCAGATGCTCCCTTACCAGTCACCATTTCTCCTCCATTTACAGACGCTCCCTGACCACTCTCCATTTACAGACGCTCCCTGACCACTCTCCATTTCTCCTCCAATTACAGACGCTCCCTGACGACTCTCCATTTTTCCTCCATTTACAGACGCTCCCTGACTAGTCTCCATTTCTCCTCCATTTACAGATGCTCCCTGACCAGTCTCCATTTCTCTTCCATTTACGGACGCTCCCTGACCAGTCACCATTCCTCCTCCATTTACAGATGCTCCCTGACCAATCCCCATTACTCCTCCATTTACAGACGCTCCCTGACCAGTCACCATTCTCCTCCATTGACAGACGCTCCCTGACTAGTCTCCATTTCTCATCATTTTCAGACGCTCCCTGACCAGTCACCATTTCTCCTCAATTACAGATGCTCCCTGACCAGTCTTCATTTCTCCTCCATTTACAGACGCTCCCTGAGCACAATCCATTTTCCCTCCATTTACAGATGCTCCCTGACCACTCTCCATTTCTCCTCCATTTACAGACGCTACCTGGCTCGTCTACATTTCTCCTCATTTACAGACACTCCCTGAGCAGTCTCCCTTTCTCCTCATTTACAGATGCTCCCTGACCACTCTCCATTTCTCCTCCATTTACAGACGCTCCCTGACGAGTCCCCATTTCTCCTCCTTTACAGACGCTCCCTGACCAGTCTCCATTTCCCCTCCATTTACAGACGCTCCCTGACTAGTCTCCATTACTCCTCCATTTACAGACGCTCCCTGACTAGTCTCCATTACTCCTCCATTTACAGATGCTCCCTGACCAGTCTCCATTTCTCCTCCATTTACAGACGCTCCCTGACTCGCTGGGGATTTCCCAGCACTTCCTGGTTGTCCCGGACTTTGTGTTTTAAACTGGCGGGTTGTTGTGTGAAGCGGATAATGTTGAGTGTTTTCTCCGGGCCGGGCCTGGGGCCGCACTCGGGGTGTGAGCAGCCCGCGTCCCCCCGGGGTTTATTAACCCGCTTCCTGAGCTCTCTCACCTGATGTGTCAGCGGCTGCTGCCAAGATCCGCGCATGCTCAGCTCACACTGCCCGGGTGATTGACGGGAGCTCCGGACCAATAGGAATAGCGGGGCGGGGCTGGTGGACAGTGCGGGCGGCTGGTCCTCCAAGCAATCGGAGCGTGTGAGGGGCGGGGCTTGCGGCACACAGTGGGCGGGGCTGAGCCCGGATCTCCCTCATTGGTTGAAACTCTGCCTCATTATTAAAGTTGATTTCTCTCAAACTCCAGGAGAAAACTGGACCTTTCTGTTGTGGCTTTGAACAGATGGAACCCTGTGGGGTGGAGCAAACATTGCAACATTTGGTAGTGAAATGTGAAGAGGACGGTGAATGACTTCAGTGTGAATACATGGGTTAGTAGATTAAACAGGTCGATGTCAGATGAAATTTAACATAGAGATATGTGAAGTGATACATTTTGGGAGGAAGAATGAGAGGAAACGTACATTGAATTGAAACATACAAGATTCTGAAGGGGATTAACAGGGTAGATGCTGAGAGGTTGTTTCCCCTGGCTGGAGTGTCTAGAACTAGGGGGCATAGTCTCAGGATAAGGGGTCAGCCATTTAAGACCGAGATGAGGAGGAATTTCTTCACTCAGAGGGTTGTGAATCTTTGGAATTCTCTGCCCCAGAGGGCTGTGAATGTTCAGTCTTTGAGTATATTCCAGGCTGAGATAGATAGATTTTTGCACTCTAGGGGAATCAAGGGATATGGAGATCGGGCGGGAAAGCGGAGTTGAGGTGGATGATCAGCCATGATCTTGTTGAATGGCGGAGCAGGCTCGAGGGGCCGTGTGACCTACTCCTGCTCCGAATTCTTATCTTCTTTTCAGCTACAGAAATCTTTAAATGTGAGAGGACAAGTTGATGAAGCTGTTTTAGAAATGGTATAGTAGGCTTTAATAAATAGGGGTGTAGAGTACAAAACCATTGGTTCGGCTGCAGTTGGAATATTGTGTCAGGTTTTGGGGCGTCTTACACTAGGAAGGATGTCAAGGCCATGGAGAGGGTGCAGAGAGATTCACTGAGATGATACCAGGGAAAAGAGCCTTTAGTTATCAGGAGAGATTCGAGAAACTGGGGCTCTTTTCATTCGAACAAAGAATGGTGAGAGCAGATCTGAGGGATGTGTTTAAAATTTGATCAGGAAGATCAGGAAAAACTATTTCACTGGTCGGCGAGTCAGTAACTAGAGGGAATCCATTTCAGATTATCACCGGAAGAATGAAGGAGGTTTGGAGGATTTGTTTACGCAGGGGGTTAGGACGTGGAATGTCCGACCAGAAACAGTGGGGGGAGAGGGAAGAGAAACATTTCAAAGGGCTGGGAGTGGGATTAAGCAGATAGCTCTTTCAGGAATCAAAGCAGAAAAGCTGGAAATACACAGCAGGTCAGTCAGTGTCTGTGAGGAGAACAGACAGGCTCTGGTGTTTGGGGTCTGTGCTCTTCATCTTTCAGAGATCCAGTACAGGCACGATGGGCTGAATGGCCTCCTGCTGTCCTGTGAAATTCCATGATTGTAGGAGCGAGATGATGGATGAGCCTCCATGTTAAAGAGATCAGAATTGTGAGATAGTACAAAGTATCTATTTGTATTAAGCTCCTATTTTTACATTAACCTCCACAGTTGAAACCCTGAACCTGGAACTCTGCAGACGGTAAACAGTACAATTTCTGTACAGAGGTGGTGAGCAGCCAGGCTACACATTGTTTATATATCGAGCTTCAGTTGTCTGTAACTAACTAGAATAATACATTCTGGGCCTTGCTAACCCTCAACACCAGCCTGTTGGTCTGGGACCACGGACGTCAGATAAGAGATAAATGTTTCGAACTTCTTGATAATGGGGGATGAAAACTGGTGCAAAGTTCAACAAGACCATGTGAAATATTGAAAGATAGAGAAATGGTGAGGTTGTAAGGTGAGGCTGGGAGATGAAGAAAGGAGTCACCTGGAGGGTTGAGCTCACTGACTGTAATGTGAGCACCTTGTGCGGCAAAGCACCCTTCGTAATCTCGGCATTGGCTGTGAGTCTGTAACATTTCACTTTTAATAAGCTGCAGGTGTTTGACTCCTTGTCCAAGAACTCATTCTTGGGCAGAAAGGCAGTGTAGTATTATAAAAATAGACATTTGTAGCACATGGATATGGGAGCAGTGCCTGAGACAGCGAAAGGAAGGGGAGAAAATGATCATCTCATTTAGCCTCCCACCTGCTTTTCACTGTCTGTATTAAATGGAGAAGTGGAGGAGCTCAAATGTCTGACACTCAGACCCAGGGCTGAAATATCCAGCACACTGTACCAGAATGTGAGGGATACTCACCGTCCCTCCGGATCTGTGTCTGGGCAGAAGCTGGTGGGTTTTATCTTGTCATCAAGGGGTATGGGGGGAGAGCGGGAATATGGTATTGGATAGAGATCAGCCATGATCATATTGAATGGCGGAGCAGGCTGGAAGGGCCGAATGGCCGAATCCTGCTCCTATTCTTCAATGTTTCTATCTTTGGGTTAACTGATGGATGTCAGTGAAACACAGAGTAAAGCTCTCTCTACACTGTCCCATCAAACACTACCAGGGCAGGTACACCAAGGGTTAGCTACAGAGTAAAGCTCCCACTACACTGTCCCATCAAACACTCCCAGGGCAGGTACAGCACGGGTTAGATACAGAGTAAAGCTCCCTCTACACTGTCCCATCAAACACTCCCAGGGCAGGTACAGCATGGGTTAGATACAGAGTAAAGCTCCCTCTACACTGTCCCATCAAACACTCCCAGGGCATGTACAGCACGGGTTAGATACAGAGTGAAGCTCTCTCTATACAGTCCCATCAAACACACCCAGGGCAGGTACAGCACAGGTTAGATACAGAGTAAAGCTAACTCTACACTGTCCCAATGAACACTCCCAGGGCAGGTACAGCACGGGTTAGATACAGAGTAAAGCTCCCTCTACACTGTCCCAATGAACAGTCCCAGGGTAGGTACAGCATGGGTTAGATACAGAGTAAAGCTCGCTCTACACTATCCCATCAAACACTCCCAGGGCAGGTACAGCAAGGGTTAGATAGAGACTAAAACTCCCTCTACACTGTCTCAATGAACAGTCCCAGGGCAGGTACAGCATGGGTTAGATACAGAGTAAAGCTCCCTCTACACTGTCCCATCAAACACTCCCAGGGCAGGTACAGCACGGGTTAGACACAGAGTAAAGCTCCCTCTACACTGTCCCATCAAACACTCCCAGGGCAGTTACAGCACGGGTTAGACACAGAGCAAAGCTCCCTCTAAACTGTCCCATCAAACATTCCCAGGGCAGTTACAGCACGGGTTAGATACAGAGGGAAGCTCTCTCTACACTGTCCCATCAAACACACCCAGGGCAGTTACAGCACGGGTTAGATACAGAGTGAAGCTCTCTCTACATTGTCCCATCAAACACACCCAGGGCAGATACAGCAATGGTTAGATACAGAGTAAAACTCCCTCTACACTGTCCCAATGAACACTCCCAGGGCAGGTACAGCACGGTTTAGATACAGAGTAAAGCTCCCTCTACACTGTCCCATGAAACACTCCCAGGGCAGGTACAGCACGGGTTAGATACAGAGCAAAGCTCCCTCTACACTGTCCCAATGAACAGTGCCAGGGCAGGTACAGCACGGGTTAGATTCAGAGTAAAGCTCCCTCTACACTGTCCCAATGAACACTCCCAGGGCATGTACAGCATGGGTTAGATACAGAGTAAAGCTCCCTCTGCACTGTCCCATCAAACACTCCCAGGGCAGCTACAGCACGGGTTAGATACAGAGTAAAGCCCCCTACACACTGTCCCATCAAACACTCGCAGGGCAGGTACAGCACGGGTTAGATACAGAGTAAAGCTCCCTCTACACTGTCCCATCAAACACTCCCAGGGCAGGTACAGCACGGGTTAGATACAGAGTAAAGCTCCCTCTACACTGTCCCATCAAACACTCCCAGGCAGGTACAGCACGGGTTAGATACAGAGTAAAGCTCCCTCTACACTGTCCCATCAAACACTCCCAGGGCAGGTACAGCACGGGTTAGATACAGAGTAAAGCTCCCTCTACACTGTCCCATCAAACACTCCCAGGGCAGGTACAGCACGGGTTAGATACAGAGTAAAGCTCCCTCTGCACTGTCCCATCAAACACTCCCAGGGCAGGTACAGCACGGGTTAGATACAGAGTAAAGCTCCCTCTACACTGTCCCATCAAACACTCCCAGGGCAGGTACAGCACGGGTTAGATACAGAGTAAAGCTCCCTCTACACTGTCCCATCAAACACTCCCAGGGGCAGGTACAGCACGGGTTAGATACAGAGTAAAGCTCCCTCTACACTGTCCCATCAAACACTCCCAGGGCAGGTACAGCACGGGTTAGATACAGAGTAAAGCTCCCTCTACACTGTCCCATCAAACACTCCCAGGGCAGGTACAGCACGGGTTAGATACAGAGTAAAGCTCCCTCTACACTGTCCCATCAAACACTCCCAGGGCAGGTACAGCACGGGTTAGATACAGAGTAAAGCTCCCTCTACACTGTCCCATCAAACACTCCCAGGGCAGGTACAGCACGGGTTAGATACAGAGTAAAGCTCCCTCTACACTGTCCCATCAAACACTCCCAGGGCAGGTACAGCACGGTTAGATACAGAGTAAAGCTCCCTCTACACTGTCCCATCAAACACTCCCAGGGCAGGTACAGCACGGGTTAGACACAGAGTAATGCTCCCTCTACACTGTCCCACCACAGTCAACAGCATTAAAAGTTTCCACTTCTGTGGTCCTGGAGCTTAGGCAGAGCCTGTGGAACCATAACCGCAGCGTGAGTCACTGCCTTCAGGAGAGATGGGGAAAATGGTGAGAAACCTGTAGCTTTGCTGTGTCCAGTGCACTCAGCCCTTTCTTGTTGTTACTTAGAGTGAATCGAATTAGCTGAAGACTGGCATCTGTGATGGTGGCGACCTCGGGAGGAGGCCGAGAATGATCAGCCACTTTGTGTTCCACAAAAGGCTGATTTATTTGACATTTTTGCTGATTATTAAACTCCAGCTCAGCTATATGGGTTATTGACATCAGCAGCAACAAACCCGAACAGCTAGAATTAACATGGTTCAGTCCTGGATGTGATTAACAGCAGCAATAACAGCAGAATCCAACCTCTGCAGTCACTTGTGAACTCGCTGGTGAATCGGCAGGTCGGTTGACCGAGTGAATCCCTTCCCACACTCAGAGCAGGTGAACGGTCTCTCCCCGGTGTGAACTCGCTGGTGTGTCAGCAGGTCGGATGACTGAGTGAATCCCTTCCCGCACTCAGAGCAGGTGAACGGCCTCTCCCCAGTGTGAACTCGCTGGTGTGTCAGCAGGTGAGATGACTGAGTGAATCCCTTCCCACACTCAGAGCAGGTGAACGGCCTCTCTGCGGTGTGAATTCGCTGGTGTGTCAGCAGGTGGGATGACTGAGTGAATCCCTTCCCACACTCAGAGCAGGTGAACGGCCTCTCTCCGGTGTGAACTCGCTGGTGTTTCAGCAGGTCGGATGACTGAGTGAATCCCTTCCCACACTCGGAGCAGGTGAACGGCCTCTCCCCAGTGTGAACTCGCTGGTGTGTCAGCAGGCTGGATGACTGAGTGAATCCCTTCCCACACTCGGAGCAGGTGAACGTCCGTGTGACTGCGTCGAAGAATTCCCAGCTGGGTTGGGAACTGAATTCCTTCCCACAATCCCCACATTTCCCCGGTTTCTCCGTGGTGCGGGTGTCCTTGTGTCTCTCCAGGTTGGATGATCAGTTGAAGCCTCGTCACACAGAACACTTGTACGTTTTCTCCCCGCTGTGAATGGTGCGATGTTTTTTCTGGCTGTGTAACTGGTTAAAGCTCTTTCCACAGTCAGTGCACTGGAACACTCTCACTCGGGTGTGTGTGTCTCGGTGCTTTTCCAGTCACACTGATGTTTGAAATCTTTTCCCACAGACAGAACAGACAAACATTTCTCCTTCCACATTCAAAGGCCGATGATATTCAGGTCCTGAGTAATCGAGTGACTCTGTCAGATCTTGATGTGATGTTTGGTTTGAGTTTCCCGTCTGCAAATCCTCCCCTTCTAACACCCTGTGAAAGGAGTTTACTAAAGTCATCAGTGTAAGTACAGGACAGAAATTCAGAACAGACAATTCTAGTTACTGTGGAACATTCTTTCCTCTTGTTCCCCCAAAGCTGTAAATCCCCGTCTCACACACTCTCTCCCCTCCCTGTGCTGAAATCCAAACTAATCGCACTTTCTCCAAACTGTTTTCCTCTCTTCACTGTTTTCTGTGTGCCACAACACTGGGTTCATTTTTTCCCTTACTGGCTTCCCTCTCCTCACCTGAAGGTGATGTCTCTGACTGGGTTCATTTCTGCAATAACTGGTTCTCCTCCCTCCCCTGAAGGTGATTAATGTGACTGGGTTCATTTCTGCAATAACTGGTTCCCCTCCCTCCCCTGAAGGTGATTAAGGTGACTGGGTTTATTTCTGCATGAACTGCTTCCTCCCCCTCCTTTGAAGGTGCTGACTCTGGCTGCGTTCAGTTCTACAATCGTTGGGTTCTCCTGTAGAAGAGGTGAGGTCAGTGACGGTCTGCGAATTGATGGTGTGGTGTTCAGTGGTGGGGTCATGGTCCAGGGGAGTCAGGAGGAGTTGTGTCTCTTCAAAGAAAGGGTTAATCATCGTAACAATCGTGTTTTGCAAACCGACTTGAGGTGATCAGCTGAAGGTGCTAATATAACAATGCATTGTCTTTACATTGTCCTTATTTTGACTTTAAGCAAGTGCGTTAATTCGGTAAGGATGATTCTTTACAGACGCTCCCTGACCCATCTCCATTTCTCCTCCATTTACAGATGCTCCCTGACCAGTCTCCATTACTCCTCACTTACAGATGCTCCCTCACCCGTCTCCATTTCACCTCATTTGCAGACGCTCCCCGACCAGTCACCATTTCTCCTCCATTTACAGATGCTCTCTGACCAATCTCCATTTCACCTCATTTACAGACGCTCCCTGACCAGTCTCCATTTCTCCTCCATTTATAGACATTCCCTGACCAGTCTCCTTTTCTCCTCATTTATAGATGCTCCCTGACCACTCACCATTTCACCTCATTTACAGATGCTCCCTGACCAGTCTCCTTTTCTGCTCATTTATAGACGCTCCCTGGCCAATCTCCTTTTCTCCTCATTTACAGACTCTCCCTGAGCAATCTCCATTTCACCTCATTTACAGACGCTCCCTGACCAATCTCCATTTCACCTCATTTACAGACGCTCCTTGACCAGTCCCCATTTCTCCTCATTTACAGATCTCGCTGAATTGGTTTGATTAGTTTATTTAATATTTCTCCTCTTTTTATTTTAAATATGGTTATATATCATTTCTAATCTCATCATCCGATGTCATGCCCACCTGATCTGTTTCCCTGATAAATGCTGAAGCAAAGTAATTATTTAATATTTCTGCCATTTTGCTATCACTGCCTGTGATTTTATCCTGACCGTCCCTATGTAGCCATATTCCCATTCCGACTTTCCTTTTTCTTTTTATGTGCCTGTAGAATATTTTACTATTTTGTTTTATGTTCCTTGATAATTGAATTTCATAATTCCTCTTTGCCTTCTTAATTTTTTTGACTTCTCTCCTAATCTCTTCATATTCTCCCTTGTCATGCTCTCCCCTGCTGTCCATGTACTTAGTGTTTGCCTCTTTCCTTACCCTCAATTTTTACCTTATGTCTTTATTCATCCATGGTGTCTCAATAGTGTTTAGCCTGTTCGTGTTTTTAGCAGAATATATTTACCTGCACTCTGTTGAACACCGGTTTAAATGTTTCCATTGCTGTTCTACATCATTGTTTGCCAATATTGTTGTCCATTTTATTTTCCCAAGTTGTATTAGCAGCCTCTCCAAATCGTCTTTTCTCCAATCTATTACCCTGGTCTTTGTCATACTTATGTCCTTCTCAATTATTATCTCAAAGTGTATTATATTGTGGTCACTATTGCCTTGATATTCCCCTATTTTTACTTATCTTATCTGCTCTGGTTCATTCCCCATTACTAGATCCAGTAGCGAATCCTCCCTTGTCAGGCTTCTTACATACTGGGTTAGAAAGGAGTCCAGTACACATTGTAGGAACTCCATTTCCTTATCCCCGTTACCTACCTCTTCTGGCCAATTCATTTTGGGGTATTTTAAATCCCCCATGATTATTATTCTATGTTTGTTACTCATTTTCCTAATTTGTCTGCATATTTCTTCCTCCACCTCCCTTCCACTATTAGGTGGTCTGTAGACTACCCCCATTAGTGTGATTGATCCTTTATTATCTTTTATCTCTATCCACATGGATTCTATTTCTGTCTTACTGATAGCTGCGTCACTTTTCTCTACTGCCATTATGTTATCTCTAATAAGTACAGTTACTCCACCTCACCTTTCCCCTCTCTACCATGTCTAAATATATTTAATTGCTAAATGTTTTCTGACTGTGTTTTCTAACTCGAGTTCAGGCCTGTCATTGTGAGGAAAACTTATGAGGCCTCATTTCTGGTGATTCCATCTTGACAGGCTGTAAAAGGGTTCAATAAGCTGGCAACAAGCTTTTTTTAAAGTGGAAAGTGGTGAAAAACGCCAGTGTAGGTCAGTGAGCACAGGAGTGCTGGGTGAGTGGGACTTGGTGCGAGTTACATAAGAACAGAAGGATTAGGAGCAGGGGTGGGCCATACAGACCCTTGAGCCTGCTCCGCCATTCGATATGATCATTGCCTGATCTTCGAGCTCAACTCCACTTAGCCCAGAATTCCCCGCGCGGCAGAACGTGCCCAATCAATGACTACTGGAGCCCAGTGCGCATGCGCGGGACAGGATAGTGCTCTGAGCATGCGCAGTGTGAGTGGTGGGGTCGGCCTGCGGCTGAACAGGCAGCTCGGTAGTTTGTAAGAGATTGTGGGCCCGAGGAAGGAATGGGACCCGTGGGTGGGCCGGGAAGCTCCATCAACACCTAGGGTAGGCCTCAGGCTCTGAATATGAGCCCATAGACCCCGTGTTTGCCCCGTGGTGAGAGGTCCGGACGCCCGGGTCAGCGGGGTCACTGGGCGCCATCTTGGGCAGGGTGGGATCACGGCGCATGCGCGGCCATCTTGGTACAGGAGCAGAGAGTGGGCGGGGCTTCAGGGTCCCTGTTCCCAACCGGGTCCCAGTGCCCGGGAGATGGAGCATCCTGGGCAACAGCTTTTTCAGCACCTTCACCCACTCCCAGGCCGCATGTGATGTTTGTGGTCTCGAGGAGTCCATGGGCCAGGTATATATTCAGTGTGAGAGGCTGCAGCCCCTGGAGAGTTACCTGAAGGGGCTGCTCCTCAACTATGAATGTCAGCCGTGGCTCAGTGGGTAGCACCTCGCCTCTGAGTCAGCAGGTTGTGGGTTCAAGTCCTACTCTGGAGACTTGAGCATAAAAATCTAGGCTGACTCTTCAGTGCAGTGCTGAGGGAGTGCTGCACTGTCAGAGGTGAAGTCTTTCGGAGGAGACGTTAAATCGAGGCCCGTCTGCTCTCTCAGGTGGAAATAAAAGATCCCACGGCACTATTTCGAATAAGAGCAGGGGAGGTGTCCTGGCCAATAATTATCACTCAACCAACATAACAAAAACAGGTTATCTGTTCATTATCACAGTGATGCTTGTGGGAGCTTGCTGTGCGCAAATTGGCTGCTGCTTTTCCTACATTAGAACAGTGCTTAACTTCAAAAAGTACTTCATTGGCTGTAAAGCACTTTGGGACGTCCGGTGGTTGTGAAAGGTGCTATATAAATGCAAGTCTTTCTGTTGGTTAGTCTTTAGTCCCACACTCCTAATCTTTGGCTGTGGGGGAGGGTGGGTGTGGGTAAGTTGGAGGATTGCTACTTGGGTCTGTCTAAAACAGCAATTTGTAGGTAAGTATAGGCGGGGCCCATGGGGCGGTCGCTTTGGCTGCCTCCTTCTCTTGTCCGTGTCCATGTGGCCCTGGAGAGGGAGCAGGCGGTGTCCACTGGTAAGCTTGATACCTTCCCAGACTGGTGGGCACCGCTGGTTAAAGAGGCGATAATCGATCCTCACATTCGCATTCTGATATTATTATTATTTGTGTCGCTGTATTGTACAGTATGTTTCATACTTGTGGTGCACTAGGGCCCTTGCCTTAACTTGTTCCCATCTGGTGAAACTGGGGCAACTTAGTGTCATCTCTACAGGCAGTGAAAAAGGCCCAATCTCAATCGGTGGACAAAAAATTGATTTTATCTTCACCGATTGGGGCTTTCAATAGCGGTATGTTTCCCCAGAATTCCTGGCGGTGGAGAATGTGCCCTATCATTGACGACAGGCCCGGCCGCCCGGGTGAGCGGGGTCACTGGCCGCCATCTTGGTCAGGGAGGGATCGCGGCGCATTCGTGGCCATCTTGGTACAGGAACAAAGAGTGGGCGGGGCTTCAGGGTCCCAGTGATCAGGAGAGACAATCATTGACTCATTGATTTTACTCTCACTCTGCACACAGCGGGTGCAGAACTGAACTCAGCCAGAGGAGAGGGAGGGAGAAAACTGGGAGTGGGGGAGAAAATGTTGGAGATGGTGCGACGGGTTTGGATTTCAGCACTGACAGGAGGGAGAGTGTGTGGGACGGGGATTTACAGCTTTGGGGAAACAATAGAGGAAAGAATGTTCCATAGTTCTGTCCTGTATTTACAGTAATGAGTTCTGTAAACTCCTTTTACAGGGTATTAGAACGGGAGGATTTACACACGGGAAACTCGAACCAAACATCACATCAAGATCTGACAGAGTCACTTGATTACTCAGGATCTGAATATCATCGGCCGTTGAAAGTGGAAGGAGAAATGTTTGTCTGTTCTGTCTGTGGGAAAAGATTTCAAACATCAGTGTGACTGGAAAAGCACCGAGACACACACACCCGAGTGAGAGTGTTCCAGTGCACTGACTGTGGAAAGAGCTTTAACCAGTTACACAGCCTGAAAAAACATCGCACCATTCACAGCGGGGAGAAACCATACACGTGTTCTGTGTGTGGACAAGGTTTCAACTGATCATCCAACCTGGAGAGACACAAGGACACCCGCACCACGGAGAAACCGTGGAAATGTGGGAACTGTGGGAAGGGATTCAGTTACCCATCTAAGCTGGAAATTCATCATCGCAATCACACTGGGGAAAGGCCATTCACCTGCTCTGAGTGTGGGAAGGGATTCACTCAGTCATCCCACCTACTGACACACCAGCGAGTTCACACTAATAAGAGACCATTTAAATGTTCTGATTGTGAAAAGAGCTTTAAAAGCACAAGGGATCTGCTGACACACCAATGCACTCACACTGGGGAGTGGCCGTTCACCTGCTCTGAGTGTGGGAAGGGATTCACTCAGTCATCCGACCTGCTGAGACACCAGCGAGTTCACACTGGGGAGAGGCCGTTTACCTGCTCTGTGTGTGGGAAGGGATTTACTCAGTCATCCCACCTGCTGAAACACCAGCGAGTTCACACTAGGGAGAGGCCGTTCACCTGCCCTGAGTGTGGGAAGGGATTCACTCAGTCATCCCACCTGCTGAAACACCAGCGAGTTCACACTGGGGAGAGGCCGTTCACCTGCTCTGAGTGTGGGAAGGGATTCACTCAGTCATCCCACCTGCTGACACACCAGCGAGTTCACAAGTGACAGCAGGAGTTTGATTCTGATGTTAATCACATCCCGGACTGAACCATGTTCATTCTGACAGTTGGGGTTTGTTTCTGCTGATGTTCGTAACCCCTATAACTGGGCTGGAGTTTAATATTCGGGATAAATGTCAAACACTCAGTGAATCGAGTATTTGATGTCTCTGAGATTAGAGGAGACTAATTGATGTCCTGTCACCGACTGCTCCATTTCTGGGCCTTTTCTCCTTTCTCAGTCTAGATAATTTCAGTTCTCAGACCTTCTCTTACTCTCAAGTCCCAGCTCCCCAGACCTTCCAGAGTGCGTGTAATAGAGAATGACTGAACATTTGTCCCAGTGTAACTTTTGCTGTTATGAAATCAAAAAGACTTGAATTTCTATCCCGCCTTTCACAACCTCAGGACGTCCCAAACGCTTTACAGACAATGAAATACTTTTGAAGTGTAGTCACTGTTGGAATGTAGGAAATGCGGATGCCAATATGCGCACAGCAAGATCCCACACACAGCACGATGGTATTGAGCAGATAATCTATTTTCCTGATGTTGATTGAGGATGGAAGGGGATGTGTAAAGAGATGGTCTGTGGATGGAGATGTGAAACATGGAAACGTTGTCTGTGTGATAGTGACACATCCTTGTGGTGACAGTCAGAACTTGGCACAGATATCTCAGCTTTGAGCAGGGCCAGATCACGAATGCAGTAAATAAGTTCAGTCTAACTCTCGCCAGTGTAGCTGCAGCTTGTTATAACAGACCTGGGGAGAAGAGAGCTCTGAATTCACTGTATTATCCCTGTCTCCGGACGGTTAACTATACTCTGTCTGTATTATTCCAATGCTGTTAATAAAGTTAGTAAAAGACAATCTGTTGTTGTGAGCTTGATTATCTGGTGTCTGAAAGCACAAGACTCAATTTTTAGAGTCAACAAGATGAACAAGTGAACACATCACGACGCAATACTCCAGCTCTATATTCACAGGAGAAAGTCTGTTATCCAACTCCTCGAGTAGACGGAATAGAGAAAGATCCCAACTCGAAGAACATCTACAATCTGTTGTAAATACCTTTCAAAACCCGACTGGTAAAAACTGTCGGTTTCATTTCAATCAGAAGGCAACAGAATGAAGAAAGATCCCAACTCTAAGAAACAATCAAATCATTTGTAAATATCTTTCAAATTCTGACAGATTCCAAATATCAATGGAAGATGAAAGGGGGTTTGGAGAGTAGGGGTGAAAGAGGAGTTGGGGTGAGGTGGTTGGAGAGTAAGGGTGAAAGAGGAGTTGGGGTGAGGGGGTTGGAGAGTTGTGAAAGAGGAGTTGGGGTGAGGGGTTGGAGAGTAGGGGTGAAAGAGGAGTTGGGGTGAGAGGGGGGTTGGAGAGTAGGGGTGAAAGAGGAGTTGGGGTGAGGGGGGTTGGAGAGTAGGGGTGAAAGAGGAGTTGGGGTGAGGGGGTTGGAGAGTAGGGTGGAAAGAGGAGTTGGGGTGAGAGGGGGTTGGAGAGTAGGGATGAAAGAGGTGTTGGGACGAGGGGGGTTGGAGAGTAGGGGTGAAAGAGGAGTCGGGGTGAGGGCGTTGGAGAGTAGGGGTGAAAGGAGTTGGAGTGAGGGGGTTTGGAGAGTAGGGGTGAAAGAGGAGTTGGGGTGAGTGGGGTTGGAGAGTAGGGGTGAAAGAGGAGTTGGGGTGAAGGGGTTGGAGAGTAGGGGTGAAAGTGGAGTTGGGGTGAGGGGGTTGAAGAGTAGGGGTGAAAGGAGTTGGAGTGAGGGGGTTTGGAGAGTAGGGGTGAAAGAGGAGTTGGGGTGAGTGGGGTTGGAGAGTAGGGGTGAAAGAGGAGTTGGGGTGAGTGGGGTTGGAGAGTAGGGGTGAAAGAGGAGTCGGGGTGAGGGGGGTTTGGAGAGTAGGGGTGAAAGAGGAGTTGGGGTGAGGGGGTTGGAGAGTAGGGGTGAAAGAGGAGTTGGGGTGAGTGGGGTTGGAGAGTAGGGGTGAAAGAGGAGTTGGGGTGAGTGGGGTTGGAGAGTAGGGGTGAAAGAGGAGTCGGGGTGATGGGGGTTTGGAGAGTAGGGGTGAAAGAGGAGTTGGGGTGAGTGGGGTTGGAGAGTAGGGGTGAAAGAGGAGTCGGGGTGAGGGGGGTTGGAGAGTAGGGGTGAAAGAGGAGTTGGGGTGAGGGGGTTGGAGAGTAGGGGTGAAAGAGGAGTTGGGGTGAGTGGGGTTGGAGAGTAGGGGTGAAAGAGGAGTTGGGGTGAGGGGGTTGGAGAGTAGGGGTGAAAGAGGAGTCGGGGTGATGGGGGTTTGGAGAGTAGGGTGAAAGAGGAGTTGGGGTGAGGGGAGTTGGAGAGTAGGGGTGAAAGAGGAGTCGGGGTGATGGGGGTTTGGAGAGTAGGGGTGAAAGAGGAGTTGGGGTGAGTGGGGTTGGAGAGTAGGGGTGAAAGAGGAGTCGGGGTGATGGGGGTTTGGAGAGTAGGGGTGAAAGAGGAGTTGTGGTGAGGGGGTTGGAGAGTAGGGGTGAAAGAGGAGTTGGGGTGAGGGGTTGGAGAGTAGGGGTGAAAGAGGAGTTGGGATGAGTGGGGTTGGAGAGTAGGGGTGAAAGAGGAGTTGGGGTGAGTGGGGTTGGAGAGTAGGGGTGAAAGAGGAGTCGGGGTGATGGGGGTTTGGAGAGTAGGGTGAAAGAGGAGTTGGGGTGAGTGGGGTTGGAGAGTAGGGGTGAAAGAGGAGTCGGGGTGAGGGGGGTTTGGAGAGTAGGGGTGAAAGAGGAGTTGGGGTGAGGGGGTTGGAGAGTAGGGGTGAAAGAGGAGTTGGGGTGAGTGGGGTTGGAGAGTAGGGGTGAAAGAGGAGTTGGGGTGAGTGGGGTTGGAGAGTAGGGGTGAAAGAGGAGTCGGGGTGATGGGGGTTTGGAGAGTAGGGTGAAAGAGGAGTTGGGGTGAGGGGGGTTGGAGAGTAGGGGTGAAAGAGGAGTTGGGGTGAGGGGGGTTGGAGAGTAGGGGTGAAAGAGGAGTTGGGGTGAGTGGGGTTTGGAGAGTAGGGGTGAAAGAGGAGTCGGGGTGAGGGGGTTGGAGACTCGGGGTGAAAGAGGAGTTGGGGTGAGGGGGTTGGAGACTCGGGGTGAAAGAGGAGTCGGGGTGAGGGGCTTTCACTGCCCATTAATAGACTCTGTTGAACTATTATGGGGTTTATTTTCTCTTTACAATGTTTTGAACTGTGTATAACTGAAGTCAGATGCGGGGCTGCAGTTAATTGCGGGCACTGGGCTGTTTCTGATGAATTAATATGGACAGTGTTAATGGGGAATAGAGTCACGTGGGATCATTCTGTGCTGAACACATTGCTGGGCTGCGGGTTTGCACTCAATTCCAATGAAGAAGTGCTGTTGTAACACAAACTTGCCGGAGATTTAAACACTGTGGGCAATCACGCAATTATGTCAATGTTGCCGGGTGAAAGATTCCTAACCCCGGGACCAACCGCCCCGCCTCCCCCTCCCCCGCTAGTGTGCACTGAACTTCCAATCACAGCCTGATAGCAAATCCAGTGACTATTTACACTGTGACCCCAAATCGAGAGACCACTTACAGTAAGACACCAAAATCCAGGGACCTCTTCCATTGAGACAACAAAGTCAGGGATCTCTTACTCTGTGACACCAAATCCAGGGACCACTTACACTGTGACACCAAATCCAGGGGCCACTTACACCGTGACACCAAATCCAAGGACTACTTACACTGTAGCCCCAAATCCTGGCACCACTTACATTGAGATACCAAATCCAGGGACCAGTTACATTGCTGCACCAAATCCAGGGACCACTACATTGTGACCCAAATTCCAGGGACCACTTAAACTGTGAGATGAAATCCAGGGACCACTTACACGGTGACACAAAATCCAGGGACCACTTACACTGAGAAACCAAACCCAGGGTTCACTTATACTGAGGCACCAAATCCAGGGACCACTTACACTGAGTCTATAAAATGAGAATCAGAGAGCCTCAGTATGGGGAATGGTCATGGTGGTGAAACCAGCTCCAGTGTTTCCCTTGGCTGGGGTGTCTAGAACTAGGGGGCATTGTCTCAGGATAAGGGGTAGGCCATTTACGACTGAGATGAGGAGGAATTTCTTCACTCAGAGGGTTGTGAATCTTTGGAATTCTCTGCCCCAGAGGGCTGTGAATGCTGAGTCTTTGAGTATATTCAAGGCTGAGATAGATAGATTTTTGGACTCTAGGGGATTCAAGGGATATGGGGATCGGGTGGGAAAGTGGAGTTGAGGTCGATGATCAGCCATGATCTTATTGAATGGCGGAGCAGGCTCGAGGGGCCGTATGGCCTACTCCTGCTTTTAGTTCTTATGTTGTTATGATCATCTCATTTACTGACACACCAGCACAGTCACACCGGAGGGAGACCGTTTAAATACTTCACGTGTGGGAAGGGATTCACTCTGTTGTCCCAACTGTTGACACTCCAGAGTGTCCACATTGAGAACAGTTGACTTAAATACTCTGATAGTGAGAAAAGCTTTCAAAGTTCAAAGCAGCTGATGCACGATCAGTGCATTGATACTGGAGAGAGGCTGTTTCAATATCCTGTGTGTGGGAAGAAATTCACCCCACCTGCTGAGACACCAGAGTTCACTTGTGACTGCAGGGAATTGGATTCTGTTATTAATCACATCCAGGACTGAACCATGGCAGAGTGCCCGTGCACTTGGGTGTCTGTGTGAATTATTGATGAATTTTCTCTCAATGGGATCACAGAAACTCATTCTCCATTCACTAATTGGGGCTTTCAATGGCGGGGCTATTCCCCAGCATGCCCCGCGGGGGAGAATGTGCCCTATACAAACACTGGAGGAGCACAGTGCGCAGGCGCAGTGCCCGCCTGTATTTGGAGCATGCGCAGTGCCCGCCTGTATTTGAAGCATGCGCAGTGTCATTGTGATCAGAGCCAGGCGAGGGCGACAAAGGACAAAGGCAGAAAGATTTTAGTCGCGGTTTTGCACTGATTACGAATCAGCGGGGCACAGAGAGGTAACGCACCCGACGGGTGAGCTTCATAAACACCTGGTGTAGGCCGCAAGCCCCGAATGAGAACCTACAGGTTCCGCGATTGCAGCTCGGAGGCTTTTTCCCGGGACCAGGCCCAGGATCAGGGCCGCCATCTTTGTTATGGAAAGCTGAGGGTTTGTGCGCCGCCATCTTACTTCTTGGAGCATTAGAGCGCATGCGCGGCCATCTTTGTAAAGGACCAAAGGTTGGGGGCATCGGAACAAGTGAGTGTCGAACAATCCCAACCAGAGTTCGTGGGGAAAACAAACTGTCTTGAGATTTGCGGTGAGTTTGGATTTTAGCACAGGGAGGAGGGAGAGTGTGTTGGACGGGGATTTACAGCTTTGGAGGAACAAGGCAACACGGTGGCATAGTGGTTAGCACTGGTGCCTCACAGCGCCAGAGACCCGGGTTCGAATCTGACCTCGGGTGACTGTCTGTGTGGAGTTTGCACATTCTCCCCGTGTCTGCGTGGGTTTCCTCCGGGTGCTCCGGTTTCCTCCCACAGTCCAAAAATGTGTGGGTTAGGTTGATTTGGCTATGATAAATTGACCCTTAGTGTTAGGGGGGGATTAAATACGTGGGGTTACGGGGGTAGGGTGGGATATGTGTACTGTGGGGATTAAAGCAGGGATGATCAGCCATGATCGTATTGAATGGCGGAGCAGGCTCGATGGGCCGAATGGCCTACTCCTGCTCCTAGATTCTATGTTTCTATGTTAAGAGAGGAAAGAATGTTCCCCAGAAACTGGAATTGTCTGTTCTAAATTTCTGTCCTGTACTTACAGTGATGAGTTTTGTAAACTCCTTTTACAGGGTATTACAAGGGGAGGATTTGCAGACCGGAAACTGAAACCAAACATCACGTCAAGATCTGTCAGAGTCCCTCAATTCATCAGGACCTGAATATCATCGGCCTTTGAATGTGGAAGGAGAAATATTTCTTTCTTCTATCTGTGGGAAAAGATTTCAAACATCAGTGTGACTGGAAAAGCACCGAGACACACACACCCGAGTGAGAGTGTTCCAGTGCACTGCCTGTGGAAAGAGCTTTAACCAGTTACACATCGCACCATTCACAGCGGGGAGAAACCGTACACGTGTTCTGTGTGTGACGAGGCTTCAACTGATCGTCCAACCTGGAGAGACACAAGGACGCCCGTACCACGGAGAAACCGTGGAAATGTGGGGAATGTGGGAAGGGATTCATTTCCCCGTCAAAGCTGGAAATTCATCGGAGCTGTCACACCGGGGAGAGGCCGTTCACTTGCTCCGTGTGTGGGAAGGGATTCACCAATTCATCCCACCTGCTGATACACCAACGAGTTCACACTGGGGAGAGGCCGTTCACCTGCTCTGAGTGTGGGAAGGGATTCACTCAGTCATCCCACCTGCGGACACACCAGCGAGTTCACACTGGGGAGAGGCCGTTCACCTGCCCCATGTGTGGGAAGGGATTCCCTTCATCATCCAGCCTGCTGAGACACCGGCAACTTCACACTGGGGAGAGGTCACTCACCTGCTCTGAGTGTGGGAAGGGATTCACTTGTTCATCCTACCTTGTAACTCACCAGCGAGTTCACACTGGGGAGAGGCCTTTTACTTGCTCTGAGTGTGGGAAGAGATTCACTCTGTTATCCAGCCTGCTGAAACATCAGCGTGTTCACACTGGGGAGAGGCCGTTCACCTGCTCTGAGTGTGGTAAGGAATTCACTATTTCATCCAGCCTGCTGAGACACCAGCGAGTTCACACTGGGGAGAGACCGTTCACCTGCTCCGAGTGTGGGAAGGGATTCACTCAGTCATCCACCCTGCTGACACACAAGCGAGTTCACACCGGGGAGAGACCGTTCACCTGCTCCGTGTGTGGGAAGGGATTCACCCGGTCATCCAACCTTCTAATTCACCAGCGAGTTCACACCGGCGAGAGGCCGTTTACCTGCTCCGAATGTGGGAAGGGATTCACTCAGTCATCCCACCTGCTGACACACCAACGAGTTCGCAAGTGACTGCAGGGGTTGGATTCTGCTGTTATTTCTGCTGTTAATCGTATCATGGACTGAATCCTATTCATTCTGACAGTTGGAGTTTGTTTCTGCTGATGTTAATAACCCCTATAACTGGGCTGGAGTTTAATATTTTGATATTTCAAATAACACAGTGTGTCGATATTTGATGTCTCCGAGATAAGAAGAGACTAATTGACATCCTGTTACCGAATACTCCATTTTTGGGCCTTTTCTCCTTTCTAACTCGAGATTATTTCAGTTCTCGTACCTTCGGTTACTCTCATGGACAAGTCCCAGCTCCCCATACCTTCCAGAGTGCCTCTCCTAGCCTTGGTATCCAGGGAAGATCTCGGTAACACGCCCGGGATCACTAAACACAAAACCCAGTCTGTTAATCACTTTCAGCTACTGGACTTAGCGTGTGTCCCACAGCATCTCTCTCACCTTCGATGTGTGAATGGAGCATCACGCCTGCAAACCTGCTTTCAATTTCAATTTGAATCCACTCAGCAAGTGTATTTAAAACAATACGTACAAGTAAACAGATCACATCAAATAATTGGCAAAGGTTTAGAGTCAACAAGATGAACAAGTGAACACATCACGGCCCAATACCCCAGCTCTATATTCACAGGAGAAAGTCTGTTATCTAACTCCTCGAGTGGACAGAATCGAGAAAGATCCCAACTCTAAGAACATCTAGAATCTGTTGTAAATATCTTTCAAATCCTGACTGGTCCAATCTGTCGGTTTCCTTTCAACTGAAGTGAATGAAAGATGAGAGGGGTGTTGGCATATGGACCTCGGTTAATTCAGCTTCTGAAAGGTGTTCATGTTTAGTTCATTCGATATCAGGGAAAATGTGGTTGGTATCATTAGAGAGAGAGAGAGATTTCACTGAGCAACAGCTGGTGTTTGCAACCAACTGGCCTTGGATATTTTCATCATAGAATGTTTCGATCAGAAATATGATGTTGGGATAAGGAAAGTCTGGAGACTAGTGGTTTGTGCTGCCCCAGGAAGGCCACAGTGTTTTTACCTGCTTCTAACGTTGTTGATGTGTGTTGAAGAAAATGCAGACTTGTGTCTCTGGACTGTGCAGTAGCCAGAGACGACCATATTAGGCAATGCCAGCTCCAGTTTGATAAGAGGTCGATGGCAGAGCAAGAGATCCAGCAGTTTTAAGAATTTATCTCCCGTTATCTGCAGACATCGAATGTCACAGCGTGCTGACAAAATTGGACTTAAGACTTTAACCTATTGGGTTCAATTATTGGGATCGATTGTTATAGAATTGAATTGTTATAGAATGGAAAAGTAGTGAAGTTATGCTAAACTTGTATCGAACCTTGGTTAGACCACACTTGGAGCACTGCGTACAATTCTGGTCACCATATTATAAAAAGGATATAGAGGCACTGGAGTGGGTGCAGAGAAGATTTACAAGGATGATACCCGAAATGAGAGGATATACCTGTCAGGAAAGGATGGACAGGCTGGGTCTCTTTTCTCTTGAAAAAAGAAGGCTGAGGGGTGACCTAATAGAGGTCTTTAAAATGATGAAAGGTTTTGATAGAGTAGATACAGAGAGAGTGTTTCCACTTGTGGGGAAGAGCATAACTAGAGGCCATCAATATAAGATAGTCACCAAGAAATCCAATAGGGAATTCAGGAGAAACTTCTTTACCCAGAGAGTGGGGAGAATGTGGAACTCGCTACCACAGGGAGTGGTTGAAGCGAATAGTATAGATACATTTAAGGGGAGGCTAGACAAGCATATGAGGGAGAAGGGAATAGAGGGTTATGCTGATAGAGCTAGATGGGGAAAGACGGGAGGAGGCTCGAGTGGAGCATAAACGCTGCCATGGACTGGTTGGGCCGAATGGCCTGTTTCTGTGCCGTATATCCTGTGTAGTCACAGCAAACAGACAGTTTTACAGACTGCCCATGGTCCACTCTAACCCCCACCTTCTCTCTCTCTCACTATTCATGGACACTGCTGCAGTAATTGCTCCTCTGACCTTTCCTCTCTTGTCCCTCCTACACCCCTAATACACGGCCCGACACAATCTCCTCCCCCTACATCCTCACTGTGCTGGAATCCACACCAGTCTCCCCATCTGCTCCTTGTTCTCTCCCTGGATCCGAAAACTACTGAACTCAGTCTTCCCTCCTGAAGTCTACAAGCTCTAAAACTGAAGCTTGGTGTCCCTCAGTCCCTACTCCTCCCCTTCTCTCCTCCTCTTTTCCCCGGGGTGTGTTCCACACTCTGGCCTTGGGCCTTGCCCGGGGATTCTCAGTATGAACAGGTGGGGTGTGTTTTGAGACAGGGTGTCCCCGCTCTCCTCCTCTTTCCCCCGGGGTGTGTCCACACTCTGGGCCTTGGGCCTTGCCCGGGGATTCTCAGTATGAACAGGTGGGGTGTGTTTTGAGACAGGGTGTCCCCGCTCTCCTCCTCTTTTCCCCCGGGCTGTGACCACACTCTGGGCCTTGGGCCTTGCCCGGGGATTCTCAGTATGAACAGGTGGGGTGTGTTTTGAGACAGGGTGTCCCCGCTCTCCACCTTTAAAGGGACAAGGAGACGACCAGCTGGGCTGAATGGCCCTGCTTTATGACATCACTGCAGTGCCTAGCAACCAACCTCCCTGAGCCCTGCTCATTCTGGGCTGGCAGTGTTTGATGGGACAGTGCAGAGGGAGCTTAACTCTGTATCTAACCCGTGCTGTACCTGCCCTGGGAGTGTTTGATGGGACAGTATAGAGGGAGCTTTTCTCTGTATCTGACCCGTGCTTCACCTGCCCTGGGAGTGTTTGATGGGACAGTGTAGAGAGAGTTTACTCTGTATCTAACCTGTGCTGTACCTGCCCTGGGAGTGTTTGATGGGACAGTGCAGAGGGAGCTTTACTCTGTATCTAACCCGTGCTGTATCTGCCCTGGGAGTGTTTCATGGGACAGCATAGAGGGAGCTTTACTGTGTATCTAACCCGTGCTGTACCTGCCCTGGGAGTGTTTGATGGGACAGTGCAGAGGGAGCTTTACTCTGTATCTAACCCGTGCTGTCCCTGCCCTGGGAGTGTTTGATGGGACAGTGTAGAGGGAGCTTTACTCTGTATCTAACCCGTGCTGTACCTGCCCTTTCAGTGTTTGATAGGACAGTGCAGAGGGAGCTTTACTCTGTATCTAACCCGTGCTGTACCTGCCCTGGTAGTGTTTGATGGGACAGTGCAGAGAGACCTTTACTCTGTATCTAACCCATGGTGTACCTGCCCTGGGATTGTTTGTTGGGACAGTGCAGAGGGAGCTTTACTCTGTATCTAATGCGTGCTGTACATGCCCTGGGAGTGTTCAATGAGACAGTGTAGAGGGAGCTTTACTCTGTATCTAACCCGTGCTGTACCTGCCCTTGCAGTGTTTGATAGGACAGTGCAGAGGGAGCTTTACTCTGTATCTAACCTGTGCTGTATCTGCCCTGGGAGTGTTTGATGGGACAGCACAGAGGGAGCTTTACTCTGTATCTAACCCGTGCTGTACCTGCCCTGGGAGTGTTTGATGGGACAGTGCAGAGGGCGCTTTACTCTGTATCTAACCTGTGCTGTATCTGCCCTGGTAGTGTTTGATGGGACAGCATTGAGGGAGCTTTCACTGTATCTAACCCGTGCTGTACCTGCCCTGGGAATGTTTGATGGGACAGTATAGAGGGAGCTTTTCTCTGTATCTGACCCGTGCTTTACCTGCCCTGGGAGTGTTTGATGGGACAGTGTAGAGAGAGTTTACTCTGTATCTAACCTGTGCTGTACCTGCCCTGGGAGTGTTTGATGGGACAGTGCAGAGGGAGCTTTACTCTGTATCTAACCCGTGCTGTATCTGCCCTGGGAGTGTTTCATGGGACAGCATAGAGGGAGCTTTACTGTGTATCTAACCCGTGCTGTACCTGCCCTGGGAGTGTTTGATGGGACAGTGCAGAGGGAGCTTTACTCTGTATCTAACCCGTGCTGTCCCTGCCCTGGGAGTGTTTGATGGGACAGTGTAGAGGGAGCTTTACTCTGTATCTAACCCGTGCTGTACCTGCCCTTTCAGTGTTTGATAGGACAGTGCAGAGGGAGCTTTACTCTGTATCTAACCCGTGCTGTATCTGCCCTGGGAGTGTTTGATGGGACAGCATAGAGGGAGCTTTACTGTGTATCTAACCCGTGCTGTACCTGCCCTGGGAGTGTTTGATGGGACAGTGCAGAGGGAGCTTTACTCTGTATCTAACCCGTGCTGTACCTGCCCTGGTAGTGTTTGATGGGACAGTGCAGAGAGACCTTTACTCTGTATCTAACCCGTGCTGTACCTGCCCTGGGATTGTTTGTTGGGACAGTGCAGAGGGAGCTTCACTCTGTATCTAACCCATGGTGTACCTGCCCTGGGAGTGTTTGATGGGACAGCATAGAGGGAGCTTTACTCTGTATCTAATGCGTGCTGTACATGCCCTGGGAGTGTTCAATGAGACAGTGTAGAGGGAGCTTTACTCTGTATCTAACCCGTGCTGTACCTGCCCTTGCAGTGTTTGATAGGACAGTGCAGAGGGAGCTTTACTCTGTATCTAACCTGTGCTGTATCTGCCCTGGGAGTGTTTGATGGGACAGCACAGAGGGAGCTTTACTCTGTATCTAACCCGTGCTGTACCTGCCCTGGGAGTGTTTGATGGGACAGTGCAGAGAGAGCTTTACTCTGTATCTAACCCGTGCTGTACCTGCCCTGGGAGTGTTTGATGG
>JASTWF010000165.1:0-233960 GCA_030390025.1 Squalus acanthias | reverse complement strand
TTGTAATATAAACAGAGACAGGGTCTAGTGTAATATAAACAGAGACAGGGTCTAGTGTAATATAAACAGAGACAGGGTCTAGTGTAATATAAACAGAGACAGGGTCTAGTGTAATATAAACAGAGACAGGGTCTAGTGTAATATAACACAGAGACAGGGTCAGTGTAATATAAACAGAGACAGGGTCTAGTGTAATATAAACAGAGACAGGGTCTAGTGTAATATAAACAGAGACAGGGTCTAGTGTAATATAAACAGAGACAGGGTCTAGTGTAATATAAACAGAGACAGGGTCCTAGTGTAATATAAACAGAGACAGGTCTAGTGTAATATAAACAGAGACAGGGTCTAGTGTAATATAAACAGAGACAGGGTCTAGTGTAATATAAACAGAGACAGGGTCTAGTGTAATATAAACAGAGACAGGGTCAGTGTAATATAAACAGAGACAGGGTCTAGTGTAATATAAACAGAGACAGGGTCTAGTGTAATATAAACAGAGACAGGGTCTAGTGTAATATAAAACAGAGACAGGGTCTAGTGTAATATAAACAGAGACAGGGTCTAGTAAGTAATAAACAGAGATAGAGTCTAGTGTAATATAAACAGAGACAGGGTCTAGTGTAATATAAACAGAGACAGGGTCTAGTGTAATATAAACAGAGACAGGGTCTAGTGTAATATAACAGAGACAGGGTCTAGTGTAATATAAACAGAGACAGGTCTAGTGTAATATAAACAGACAGGGTCTAGTGTAATTAAACAGAGACAGGGACCTAGTGTAATATAAACAGAGACAGGGTCTAGTGTAATATAAACAGAGACAGGGTCTAGTGTAATATAAACAGAGACAGGGTCTAGTGTAATATAAACAGAGACAGGTCTAGTGTAATATAAACAGAGACAGGGTCTAGTGTAATATAAACAGAGACAGGTCTAGTGTAATAAAAACAGAGACAGGGTCTAGTGTAATATAAACAGAGACAGGGTCTAGTGTAATATAAACAGAGACAGGGTCTAGTGTAATATAAACAGAGACAGGGTCTGTGTAATATAAACAGAGACAGGGTCTAGTGTAATATAAACAGAGACAGGGTCTAGTGTATTATAACAGAGACAGGGTCTAGTGTAATATAAACAGAGACAGGGTCTAGTGTAATATAAACAGAGACAGGGTCTAGTGTAATATAAACAGAGACAGGGTCTAGTGTAATATAAACAGAGACAGGGTCTAGTGTAATATAAACAGAGACAGGGTCTAGTGTAATATAAACAGAGACAGGGTCTAGTGTAATATAAACAGAGACAGGGTCTAGTGTAATATAAACAGAGACAGGGTCTAGTGTAATATAAACAGAGACAGGGTCTAGTGTAATATAAACAGAGACAGGGTCTAGTGTAATATAAACAGAGACAGGGTCTAGTGTAATATAAACAGAGACAGGGTCTAGTGTAATATAAACAGAGACAGGGTCTAGTGTAATATAAACAGAGACAGGGTCTAGTGTAATATAAACAGAGACAGGGTCTAGTGTAATATAAACAGAGACAGGGTCTAGTGTAATATAAACAGAGACAGGGTCCTAGTGTAATATAAACAGAGACAGGGTCTAGTGTAATATAAACAGAGACAGGGTCTAGTGTAATATAAACAGAGACAGGGTCTAGTGTAATATAAACAGAGACAGGGTCTAGTGTAATATAAACAGAGACAGGGTCTAGTGTAATATAAACAGAGACAGGGTCTAGTGTAATATAAACAGAGACAGGGTCTAGTGTAATATAAACAGAGACAGGGTCTAGTGTAATATAAACAGAGACAGGGTCTAGTGTAATATAAACAGAGACAGGGTCTAGTGTAATATAAACAGAGACAGGGTCTAGTGTAATATAAACAGAGACAGGGTCTAGTGTAATATAAACAGAGACAGGGTCTAGTGTAATATAAACAGAGACAGGGTCTAGTGTAATATAAACAGAGACAGGGTCTAGTGTAATATAAACAGAGACAGGGTCTAGTGTAATATAAACAGAGACAGGGTCTAGTGTAATATAAACAGAGACAGGGTCTAGTGTAATATAAACAGAGACAGGGTCTAGTGTAATATAAACAGAGACAGGGTCTAGTGTAATATAAACAGAGACAGGGTCTAGTGTAATATAAACAGAGACAGGGTCTAGTGTAATATAAACAGAGACAGGGTCTAGTGTAATATAAACAGAGACAGGGTCTAGTGTAATATAAACAGAGACAGGGTCTAGTGTAATATAAACAGAGACAGGGTCTAGTGTAATATAAACAGAGACAGGGTCTAGTGTAATATAAACAGAGACAGGGTCTAGTGTAATATAAACAGAGACAGGGTCTAGTGTAATATAAAGAGACAGGGTCTAGTGTAATATAAACAGAGACAGGGTCTAGTGTAATATAAACAGAGACAGGGTCTAGTGTAATATAAACAGAGACAGGGTCTAGTGTAATATAAACAGAGACAGGGTCTAGTGTAATATAAACAGAGACAGGGTCTAGTGTAATATAAACAGAGACAGGGTCTAGTGTAATATAAACAGAGACAGGGTCTAGTGTAATATAAACAGAGACAGGGTCTAGTGTAATATAAACAGAGACAGGGTCTAGTGTAATATAAACAGAGACAGGGTCCTAGTGTAATATAAACAGAGACAGGGTCTAGTGTAATATAAACAGAGACAGGGTCTAGTGTAATATAAACAGAGACAGGGTCTAGTGTAATATAAACAGAGACAGGGTCTAGTGTAATATAAACAGAGACAGGGTCTAGTGTAATATAAACAGAGACAGGGTCTAGTGTAATATAAACAGAGACAGGGTCTAGTGTAATATAAACAGAGACAGGGTCTAGTGTAATATAAACAGAGACAGGGTCTAGTGTAATATAAACAGAGACAGGGTCTAGTGTAATATAAACAGAGACAGGGTCTAGTGTAATATAAACAGAGACAGGGTCTAGTGTAATATAAACAGAGACAGGGTCTAGTGTAATATAAACAGAGACAGGGTCTAGTGTAATATAAACAGAGACAGGGTCTAGTGTAATATAAACAGAGACAGGGTCTAGTGTAATATAAACAGAGACAGGTCTAGTGTAATATAAACAGAGACAGGGTCTAGTGTAATATAAACAGAGACAGGGTCTAGTGTAATATAAACAGAGACAGGGTCTAGTGTAATATAAACAGAGACAGGGTCTAGTGTAATATAAACAGAGACAGGGTCTAGTGTAATATAAACAGAGACAGGGTCTAGTGTAATATAAACAGAGACAGGGTCTAGTGTAATATAAACAGAGACAGGGTCTAGTGTAATATAAACAGAGACAGGGTCTAGTGTAATATAAACAGAGACAGGGTCTAGTGTAATATAAACAGAGACAGGGTCTAGTGTAATATAAACAGAGACAGGGTCTAGTGTAATATAAACAGAGACAGGGTCTAGTGTAATATAAACAGAGACAGGGTCTAGTGTAATATAAACAGAGACAGGGTCTAGTGTAATATAAACAGAGACAGGGTCTAGTGTAATATAAACAGAGACAGGGTCTAGTGTAATATAAACAGAGACAGGGTCTAGTGTAATATAAACAGAGACAGGGTCTAGTGTAATATAAACAGAGACAGGGTCTAGTGTAATATAAACAGAGACAGGGTCTAGTGTAATATAAACAGAGACAGGGTCTAGTGTAATATAAACAGAGACAGGGTCTAGTGTAATATAAACAGAGACAGGGTCTAGTGTAATATAAACAGAGACAGGGTCTAGTGTAATATAAACAGAGACAGGGTCTAGTGTAATATAAACAGAGACAGGGTCTAGTGTAATATAAACAGAGACAGGGTCTAGTGTAATATAAACAGAGACAGGGTCTAGTGTAATATAAACAGAGACAGGGTCTAGTGTAATATAAACAGAGACAGGGTCTAGTGTAATATAAACAGAGACAGGGTCTAGTGTAATATAAACAGAGACAGGGTCTAGTGTAATATAAACAGAGACAGGGTCTAGTGTAATATAAACAGAGACAGGGTCTAGTGTAATATAAACAGAGACAGGGTCTAGTGTAATATAAACAGAGACAGGTCTAGTGTAATATAAACAGAGACAGGGTCTAGTGTAATATAAACAGAGACAGGGTCTAGTGTAATATAAACAGAGACAGGGTCTAGTGTAATATAAACAGAGACAGGGTCTAGTGTAATATAAACAGAGACAGGGTCTAGTGTAATATAAACAGAGACAGGGTCTAGTGTAATATAAACAGAGACAGGGTCTAGTGTAATATAAACAGAGACAGGGTCTAGTGTAATATAAACAGAGACAGGGTCTAGTGTAATATAAACAGAGACAGGGTCTAGTGTAATATAAACAGAGACAGGGTCTAGTGTAATATAAACAGAGACAGGGTCCAGTGTAATATAAACAGAGACAGGGTCTAGTGTAATATAAACAGAGACAGGGTCTAGTGTAATATAAACAGAGACAGGGTCTAGTGTAATATAAACAGAGACAGGGTCTAGTGTAATATAAACAGAGACAGGGTCTAGTGTATATAAACAGAGACAGGGTCTAGTGTAATATAAACAGAGACAGGGTCTAGTGTAATATAAACAGAGACAGGGTCTAGTGTAATATAAACAGAGACAGGGTCTAGTGTAATATAAACAGAGACAGGGTCTAGTGTAATATAAACAGAGACAGGGTCTAGTGTAATATAAACAGAGACAGGGTCTAGTGTAATATAAACAGAGACAGGGTCTAGTGTAATATAAACAGAGACAGGGCCTAGTGTAATATAAACAGAGACAGGGTCCTAGTGTAATATAAACAGAGACAGGGTCTAGTGTAATATAAACAGAGACAGGGTCTAGTGTAATATAACAGAGACAGGGTCTAGTGTAATATAAACAGAGACAGGGTCTGTGTACTATAAACAGAGACAGGGTCTAGTGTAATATAAACAGAGACAGGGTCTAGTGTAATATAAACAGAGACAGGGTCTAGTGTAATATAAACAGAGACAGGACCTAGTGTAATATAATCCGAGACAGGGTCGAGTGTAATATAAACCGAGACAGGGTCTAGTGTATTATAAAGTGAGACAGGTTCTAGTGTCATATAAACAGAGACAGGGTCTAGTGTAATACAAACAGAGACAGGGCCTAGCGTAATACAAACACAGACAGGGTCTAGTATAATATAAACAGAGACAGGGATTGGTGTAATATAAACAGTGACAGGGTCTAGTGTAATATAAACAGAGACAGGGTCTAGTGTAATATAAACAGAGACAGGGCCTAGTGTAATGTAAACAGAGACAGGGTCTATTGTAATAAACACAGAAACAGGGTCTAGTCTAATATTAACAGAGACAGTGTCTAGTGTAATACAAACAGAGACAGGGCCTAGCGTAATACAAACACAGACAGGGTCTACTATAATATAAACAGAGACAGGGATTGGTGTAATATAAACAGTGACAGGGTCTAGTGTAATATAAACAGAGACAGGGTCTAGTGTAATATAAACAGAGACAGGGTCTAGTGTAATACAAACAGAGACAGGGCCTAGCGTAATACAAACACAGACAGGGTCTAGTGTAATATAAACATAGACAGGGTCTAGTGTAATATAAACAGAGACAGGGTCTATTGTAATATAAACAGAGACAGGGTCTAGTGTAATATAAACAGAGACAGGGTCTAGTGTAATATAAACAGAGACAGGGTCTAGTGCAATATAAACTGAGATAGGGTCCAGTGTAATATCAAGAGAGACAGGGTCTATTGTAATATAAACAGAGACAGAGTCTCGTGTAATATAAACTGAGATAGGGTCTCGTGTAAAATAAACAGAGACAGGGTCTAGTGTAATATAAACACAGACAGTGTCTTGTGTAATATAAACAGAGACAGGGCATAGTGTAATATAAACAGAGAGAGGACCTAGTGTAATATAAACCGAGACAGGGTCTAGTGTAATATAAACAGAGACAGGGTCCAGTGTAATATAAACAGAGACAGGGTCTAGTGTAATATAAACAGAGACAGGGTCTCGGACAAGTAATAACAGAGACAGGGTCTAGTGTAATATAAACAGAGACAGGGTCCAGTGTAATATAAACAGAGACAGGGTCTAGTGTAATATAAACAGAGACAGGGTCTATTGTAATATAAACAGAGACAGGGTCTATTGTAATATAAACAGAGACAGGGTCTAGTGTAATATAAACAGAGACAGGGTCTAGTGTAATATAAACAGAGACAGGGTCTAATGTAATATAAACAGAGACAGGGTCTAGTGTAATATAAACAGAGACAGGGTCTAGTGTAATATAAACAGAGATAGTGCCTAGCGTAATATAAAGAGACATAGTCTAGTGTAATATAAACAGAGACAGTGTCTGGTGCACGACAAACAGAGACAGGGTCTAGTGTAATATAAACAGAGACAGGGTCTAGTGTAATATAAACAGAGACAGGGTCTAGTGTAATATAAACAGGGACAGGGTCTAGTGTAATATAAACAGAGACAGGGTCTATGGAATATAAACAGAGGCAGGGTCTAGTCTAATATAAACAGAGACAGGGTCTAGTGTAATATAAACAGAGACAGGGTCTAGTGTAATATAAACAGAGACAGGGTCTATTGTAATATAAACAGAGACAGGGTCTAGTGTAATATAAACAGAGACAGGGTCGAGTGTAATATAAACAGAGACAGGGTCTGGTGTAATATAAACAGAGACAGAGACTAGTGTAATATAAACAGAGACAGAGCCTAGTGTAATATAAACAGAGACAGGGCCGAGTGTAAAATAACCAGAGACAGGGCCGAGTGTAATATAAACAGAGATAGTGCCTAGCGTAATATAAAGAGACATAGTCTAGTGTAATATAAACAGAGACAGGGCCTAGTGTAATACAAACACAGACAGGGTCTAGTATAATATAAACAGAGACAGGGATTGGTGTAATATAAACAGTGACAGGGTCTAGTGTAATATAAACAGAGGCAGGGGCTCGTCTAATATAAACAGAGACAGGGTCTAGTGTAATATAAACAGAGACAGGGTCTAGTGTGAAATAAACAGAGACAGGGTCTAGTGTAATATAAACAGAGACAGGGCCTAGTGTAATGTAAACAGAGACAGGGTCTAGTGTAATATAAACAGAGTCAGGGCCTAGTGTAATATAAACAGAGACAGTTTCTAGTGTAATATAAACAGAGACAGGGTCTAGTGTAATATAAACAAAGACAGGGTCAAGTGCAACATAAACCGAGACAGGGTCTAGTGTAATATAAACAGAGACAGGGTCTAGTGTACGACAAACAGAGACAGGGTCTAGTGTAATATAAACTGAGATAGGGTCTAGTGTAAAATAAACAGAGACAGGGTCTAGTGTAATCTAAACAGAGACAGGGTCAAGTGCAACATAAACCGAGACAGCGTCTAGTGTAATATAAACAGAGGCAGGGTCTAGTGTAATATAAACAGAGACAGGGTCTAGTGTAATATAAACAGAGACAGGGTCTAGTGTAATATAAACAGAGACAGGGTCTAGTGTAATATAAACAGAGACAGGGTCTAGTGTAATATAAACAGAGACAGGGTCTAGTGTAATATAAACAGAGACAGGGTCTAGTGTAATATAAACAGAGACAGGGCCTAGTGTAATATAAACAGAGACAGGGTCTAGTGTAATATAAACAGAGACAGGGTCTAGTGTAATATAAACAGAGACAGGGTCTAGTGTAATATAAACAGAGACAGGGTCTAGTGTAATATAAACAGAGACAGGGTCGAGTGTAATATAAACAGAGACAGGGTCTAGTGTAATATAAACAGAGACAGGGTCTAGTGTAATATAAACAGAGACAGGGTCTAGTGTAATATAAACAGAGACAGGGTCTAGTGTAATATAAACAGAGACAGGGTCTAGTGTAATATAAACAGAGACAGGGTCTAGTGTAATATAAACAGAGACAGGGTCTAGTGTAATATAAACAGAGACATGGTCTAGTGTAATATAAAGAGAGACAGGGTCCAGTGTAATATCAACAGAGACAGGGTCTAGTGTAATATATACAGAGACAGGGTCCAGTGTAATATAAACAGAGACAGGGTCCAGTGTAATATAAACAGAGACAGGGTCCTGTGTAATATAAACAGAGACAGGGTCTAGTACAAGTAATAACAGAGACAGGGTCTAGTGTAGTATAAACAGAGACAGGGTCTAGTACAAGTAATAACAGAGACAGAGTCTAGTGTAGTATAAACAGAGACATGGTCTTGTGTAATATAAACAGAGAGAGGGTCTAGTGTAATATAAACAGAGATAGGGGCTAGAGTAATATAAACAGAGACAGGGCCTAGTGTAATATAAACAGAGACAGGGCCTAGTGTAATATAAACAGAGACAGGGTCTAGTGTAATATAAACAGAGACAGGGCCGAGTGTAAAATAAACTGAGACAGGGCCGAGTGTAATATAAACAGAGATAGTGCCTAGCGTAATATAAAGAGACATAGTCTAGTGTAATATAAACAGAGACAGTGTCTGGTGCACGACAAACAGAGACAGGGTCTAGTGTAATATAAACAGAGGCAGGGTCTAGTGTAATATAAACAGAGACAGGGTCTAGTGTAATATAAACAGGGACAGGGTCTAGTGTAATATAAACAGAGACAGGGTCTATTGTAATATAAACAGAGGCAGGGTCTAGTCTAATATAAACAGACACAGGGTCTAGTGTAATATAAACAGAGATAGGGGCTAGTGTAATATAAACAGAGACAGGGTCTATTGTAATATAAACAGAGGCAGGGTCTAGTCTAATATAAACAGAGACAGGGTCTAGTGTAATATAAACAGAGACAGGGTCTAGTGTAATATAAACAGAGACAGGGTCTAGTGTAATATAAACAGTGACAGGGTCTAGTGTAATATAAAGGGAGACAGGGTCCAGTGTATTATAAAGTGAGACAGGTTCTAGTGTCATATAAACAGAGACAGGGTCTACTGTAATACAAACAGAGACAGGGCCAAGCGTAATACAACCACAGACAGGGTCTAGTATAATATAAACAGAGACAGGGTTTGGTGTAATGTAAACAGTGACAGGGTCTAGTGTAATATAAAGGGAGACAGGGTCTAGTGTACGACAAACAGAGACAGGGTCTAGTGTAATATAAACAGAGGCAGGGTCTAGTGTAATATAAACAGAGACAGGGTCTAGTGTAATATAAACAGAGACAGGGTCTAGTGTAAAATAAACAGAGACAGGGTCTAGTGTAATATAAACAGAGACAGGGCCTAGTGTAATGTAAACAGAGACAGGGTCTATTGTAATAAACACAGAAACAGGGTCTAGTCTAATATTAACAGAGACAGTGTCTAGTGTAATATAAACAGAGATAGGGGCTAGAGTAATATAAACAGAGACAGGGTCTAGTGTAATATAAACAGACAGGGTCTAGTGTAATATAAACAGAGACAGGGTCTGGTGTAATATAAACAGAGACAGAGACTAGTGTAATATAAACAGAGACAGGGCCTAGTGTAATATAAACAGAGACAGGGTCTAGTGTAAAATAAACAGAGACAGGGCCTAGTGTAATATAAACAGAGACAGGGTCTAGTGTAATATAAACAGAGACAGGGCCGAGTGTAAAATAAACCGAGACAGGGCCGAGTGTAATATAAACAGAGATAGTGCCTAGTGTAATATAAACAGTGACAGGGTCTAGTGTAATATAAAGGGAGACAGGGTCCAGTGTATTATAAAGTGAGACAGGTTCTAGTGTCATATAAACAGAGACAGGGTCTAGTGTAATACAAACAGAGACAGGGCCTAGCGTAATACAAACACAGACAGGGTCTAGTATAATATAAACAGAGACAGGGATTGCTGTAATATAAACAGTGACAGGGTCTAGTGTAATATAAAGGGAGACAGGGTCTAGTGTACGACAAACAGAGACAGGGTCTAGTGTAATATAAACAGAGGCAGGATCTAGTCTAATATAAACAGAGACAGGGTCTAGTGTAATATAAACAGAGACAGGGTCTAGTGTAAAATAAACAGAGACAGGGTCTAGTGTAATATAAACAGAGACAGGGCCTAGTGTAACGTAAACAGAGACAGGGTCTATTGTAATAAACACAGAAACAGGGTCTAGTCTAATATTAACAGAGACAGTGTCTAGTGTAATATAAACAGAGACAGTGTCTAGTGTAATATAAACAGAGACAGTGTCTAGTGTAATATAAACAGAGACAGGGTCTAGTGTAATATAAACAAAGACAGGGTCAAGTGCAACATAAACCGAGACAGGGTCTAGTGTAATATAAACTGAGATAGGGTCTAGTGTAATATAAACAGAGTCAGGGCCTAGTGTAATATAAACAGAGACAGGGTCTAGTGTAATATAAACACAGACAGTGTCTTGTGTAATATAAACAGAGACAGGGCCTAGTGTAATATAAACAGAGACAGGGTCTAGTGTAATATAAACAGAGACAGGGTCTAGTGTAATATAAACAGAGACAGGGTCTAGTGACATATAAACAGAGACAGGGTCGAGTGTAATATATACAGAGACAGGGTCGAGTGTAATATAAACAGAGACAGGGTCTGGTGTAATATAAACAGAGACAGGGTCTAGTGTAATATAAACAGAGACAGGGTCTAGTGTCATATAAACAGAGACAGGGTCTAGTGTAATATAAACAGAGACTGGGTCTAGTGTAATATAAACAGAGACATGGTCTAGTGTAATATAAACAGAGACATGGTCTAGTGTAATATAAAGAGAGACAGGGTCTAGTGTAATATAATCAGAGACAGGGTCTAGTGTAATATAAACAGAGACAGGGTCTAGTGTAATATAAAGAGAGACAGGGCCTAGTGTAATATAAACAGAGACAGGGTCTAGTGTAATCTAAACACAGACAGTGTCTTGTGTAATATAAACAGACACAGGGCCTAGTGTAATATAAACAGAGACAGGGTCTAGTGTAATATTAACAGAGACACGGTCCAGTGTAATATAAACAAAGACAGGGTCTAGTGTAATATAAACAGAGACAGGGTCTAGTGTAATATAAACAGAGACAGGGTCTAGTGTCATGTAAACAGAGACAGGGTCTAGTGTAATATAAACAGAGACAGGGTCTAGTGTAATATAAACAGAGACATGGTCTAGTGTAATATAAACAGAGACATGGTCTAGTGTAATATAAACAGAGACAGGGTCTAGTGTCATGTAAACAGAGACAGGGTCTAGTGTAATATAAACAGAGAGTGTCTTCTGTAATATAAACAGAGACAGGGCCTAGTGTAATATAAACAGAGACAGGGTCTAGTGTCATATAAACAGAGACAGTGTCTAGTGTAATACAAACACAGAGTGTCTTGTGTAATAGAAACAGAGAAAGGGCTAGTGTAATATAAACAGAGACAGGGTCTAGTGCAATATAAACAGAGACAGGGTCTAGTGTAATATAAACAGAGACAGGGTCTAGTGTAATATAAACAGAGACAGGGTCTAGTGTCATATAAACAGAGACAGGGTCTAGTGTAATATAAACAGAGACTGGGTCTAGTGTAATATAAACAGAGACATGGTCTAGTGTAATATAAACAGAGACATGGTCTAGTGTAATATAAAGAGAGACAGGGTCTAGTGTAATATAATCAGAGACAGGGTCTAGTGTAATATAAACAGAGACAGGGTCTAGTGTAATATAAAGAGAGACAGGGCCTAGTGTAATATAAACAGAGACAGGGTCTAGTGTAATCTAAACACAGACAGTGTCTTGTGTAATATAAACAGACACAGGGCCTAGTGTAATATAAACAGAGACAGGGTCTAGTGTAATATTAACAGAGACACGGTCCAGTGTAATATAAACAAAGACAGGGTCTAGTGTAATATAAACAGAGACAGGGTCTAGTGTAATATAAACAGAGACAGGGTCTAGTGTCATATAAACAGAGACAGGGCTGGTGTAATATAAACAGAGACTGGGTCTAGTGTAATACAAACAGAGACATGGTCTCGTGTAATATAAACAGAGACATGGTCTAGTGTAATATAAACCGCGACAGGGTCTAGTGTAATATAAACAGAGACAGGGTCTCGTGTAATATAAACAGAGACAGGGTCTAGTTTAATATAAAGAGAGACAGGGTACAGTGTAATATAAACCGAGACAGGGCCTAGTGTAATATCAACAGAGACAGAGTCTCGTGTAATATAAACAGAGACAGGCATAGTGTAATATAAACAGAGACAGGGTCTAGTGTAATATAAACAGAGACAGGGTCTAGTGTAATATAAACACTGACAGTGTCTTGTGTAATATAAACAGAGACAGGGTCTAGTGTAATATCACTTCACATTTTTCTGCGTTAAATTTCATCTGCCACGTGTCCGCCCATTCCACCAGCCTGTCTCTGTCCTCTTGAAGTCTGTCACTATCCTCCTCACTGTTCACTATACTTCCAAGTTTTGTTTCATCTGCAAATTTTGAAATTGTGCCCTGTACACCCACGTCCAAGTCATTAATATATATCAAGAAAAGCAGTGGTCCTAGACTGACCCCTGGAGAACACCACTGTATACCTTCCTCCAGTCCGAAAAACAACCGTTCACCACTACTCTCTGTTTCCTGTCACTTAGCCAATTTCGTATCTATGCTGCCACTGTTCCTTTTATTCCATGGGTTTCAACTTTGCTGGCAAGCCTATTATGTGGCACTTTATCAAACGCCTTTTGGAAGTCCATGTACACTACATCAACCACATTACCCTCATCAACTGTTTCTGTTACCTCATCAAACAACTCAGTCAAGTTAGTTAAACACGATTTGCCTTTGACAAATCCATGCTGGCTTTCCTTAATTAATCCACACTTGTCCAAGTGACTGTTAATTTTGTTCCAAATTATCGTTTCTAAAAGATTCCCCACCATCGAGGTTAAACTGACTGGCCTGTATTTGCTGGGTTTATCCTTACACCCTTTTTTGAACAAGGGTGTAACATTTGCAATTCTCCAGTCCTCTGGCACCACCCCCGTATCCAAGGAGGATTGGAAGATTATGGCCAGTACCTCTGCAATTTTCACCCTTACCTTCTTCAGCATCCTGGGATGCATCCCATCCGGTCCTGGTGACTTATCTACTTTAAGTACAGCCAGTCTTTCTAGTACCTCGTCTTTATCAATTTTTCTCCCAGCCAGTATCTCAACTACCTCCTCTTTCACTGTGACTTTGGCAGCATCTTCTTCCTTGGTAAAGACAGATGCAAAGGACTCATTTAGTACCTCAGCCATGTCATCTGCCTCCATGCATAGGTCTCCTTTTGGTCCCTAATCAGCCCCACCCCTCCTCTTTCTACCCATTCATTATTTATACGCTATAGAAGACTTTAGGATTGCCTTTTATGTTAGCTGCCAGTCCATTCTCATACTCTCTCTGCCCCTCTTATTTCCTTTATCACTTCCCCTCTGAACGTTCTATATTCAGCCTGGTTCTCACTTGTATTCTCAACCTGACATCTGTCATACACCCCCTTTTTCTGCTTCATCTTACTCCCTATCTCTTTCGTCATCCAAGGAGCTCTGGCTTTGGTTGTCCTACCTTTTCCCCTCGTGTGAATGTACCTTGATTGTACCCGAACCATCTCCTCTTTAATGGCAGCCCTCTGTCCCTGCACACTCTTTAAAACTGTGCCATTAAGTGTATATTGACTCTCCCTGTTCCTTCTGCCAAAATGCATCACCTCACACTTCTCTCTATTCCATCTGCCACTTGTCTGCCCATTCTGCTAGCCTTTCTATGTCCTGTTGCAGTCGATTGATATCATCCTCACTGTTTGCCACACCCCCGAGTTTGGTGTCATCGGCACATTTAGAAATTCTACTTTGTATTCCAATATCCAGGTCATTTATACATATCAAAAGAAGCAGTGGCCCCAGCACAGACCCTTGGGGAACACCACTGTCCACCATCCTCCAGTCTGAAAAACAGCCATTTACCACAACTCGCTGTTTTCTGTCCTTAAGCCAATTCCTTATCCAAGCTGCCACTGACCCACCTGTTCCATGAGCCTCCATTTTGTTAACCAGCCTTCTATGTGGTACTTTGTCAAACGCCTTCCTAAAATCCATGTAGACAACATCCATTGCATTCCCTTCATCAATCCTCCCTGTAACTTCATCAAAAAATTCAATTGGATTAGTCAAACACGATCTGCCTTTTACAAATCCCTGTTGGCTCTCCTTAATTAGCTTAAACCTCTCCAAGTGCCCGTTATATCCAGGAATATTTAGGACCCAATCCTGCCTTTTTTTGAGCCAGGTCTCCGTTATCGCCACGACATCATATTTCCATGTGGCTATCTGCGCCTGCAGCTCACCAACCTTATTTACCACGCTTCGTGCGTTTACACACATGCACTGTAAACCTATCTTAGACCTTCTTGTATTCTCTCTTAGTCTGATCCCATCTATTACCTTACTCTGTCTTACTATAATGCTCTCTGTCTCTCCCAATTCTTTGTTTCTCCTTTCTAATGCTACATCCTGGTGCCCATCCCCCTGCCAAATTAATTTAAACCCTCCCCAACAGCACTAACTTCTCGACTCTCCAGCCAGGGGGAAAAAACCTCTCAATCCCCCCTCAGAATCTTATGTTTCAATGAGATGGTCCGTAGCCTTGTATGCTATGGCGTTTCAAGTGCTCATCTAAATGCTTCTTGAATGTTGTGAGGGTTCCTGCCTCTACCACCCTTTCAGGCAGTGAGTTCCAGATTCCAACCACCCTCTGGGTGAAAAGGTTTTTCCTCAAATCCCCTCTAAACCTCCTGCCCCTTACCTTGAAACTATGCCCCCTGGTTATTGACCCCTCTACTAAGGGGGAAAGTTCCTTTCTATCTACCCTATCCAAGCCCCTCATAATTTTGTACACCTCAATCAGGTCCCCCCTCAGCCTTCTCTGCTCTAAGGAAAACAACCCCAGCCTGTCCAGTCTCTCTTCAAAGAAGGGTTAATCATAGTAGCAACCATGTTTTGCCAAACCGACTTGAGGTGATCAGCTGAAGAAACTAATATAACAATGCATTGTCATTACATTGTCGTTATGTTGACTTTTAGCCTGTGTGTTAAATAGGTAAGTATGATTCTTTACAGACCCGCCCTAACCCATCTCCATTTCTCCTCATTTACAGACACTCCCTGAGCAATCTCCATTTCTCCTCCATTTACAGACGCTCCCCGACCAGTCTCCATTTCTCCTCCATTTCCAGACGCTCCCTGACCAGTCTCCATTCCTCCTCCATTTACAGACGCTCCCTGATCAGTCTCCATTTCTCCTCTATTTACAGACGCTCCCTGACCAGTCTCCATTCCTCCTCCATTTACAGACGCTCCCTGACCAGTCTCCATTCCTCCTCCATTTACAGACACTCCCTGACCAGTCTCCATTTCTCCTCCATTTACAGACGCTCCCTGACCAGTCTCCATTTCTCCTCCATTTACAGACGCTCCCTGACTCGCTGGGGATTTCCCAGCACTTCCTGGTTGTCCCGGAGTTTGTGTCTTAAACTGGCGGGTAGTTGTGGGGAGGCGGATAATGTTGAGTGTTTTCTCCGGGCCGGGCCTGGGGCCGCACTCGGGGTGTGAGCAGCCCGCGTCCCTCCGGGGTTTATTAACCCGCTCCCTGAGCTCTCTCACCTGATGTGTCAGCGGTTGCTGCCAAGGTCCGCGCATGCTCCGCTCACACTGTCCAGGTGATTGACGGGAGCTCCGGACCAATAGGAAGAGGGGGGCGGGGCTGGAGGACCGAACGGGCGGTTGGTCTTCCAACCAATCGGAGTGTGTGAGGGGCGGGGCTTACAGCACCCAGTGGGCGAGGTTGAGCCCGGAGCTCCCTCATTGGCTGAAACTCTGCATCATTTTCAAACTTGATTTCTCTCAAACTCCAGGGACCATGCTGGTATATTACCGCCAATCCCATGAGCCCTAATGTTGTTTAATAACCTCTTGTGTGGCATCTTATCGATTGTTTCTGAAAATCCAAATACCACATCCACTGGTTCCCCCTTATCTAAAATAACAACAGAAAACGCTGGAAAAACTCAGCAGGCGAGGCAGCATCCGTGGAGAGAGAAACAGAGTTAACGTTTCAGGTCGAAGACCTTTCATCAGAACCCTTTCCCCTTATCTATCCTGCTCGTTACAAACAGTCAGGGGGAGATAGAGGAAAAGATATGTCGGCAAATCTCAGAGAAGTGTAGAAATAATAGGGTAATAATAGTAGGGGATTTCAACTTCCCCAATCTATACTGGGATAGTCAGAGTGTGAAAGGCTTAGAGGGTGTGGAATTCTTAAAGTGCATCCAGGAGAGCTTTTTGAGCCAGCGTGTAGAAAGTCCAACAAGAGAGGGGGCGGTACTGGACCTAATTCTAGGGATTGTAGCCGGGCAAGTGGTAGAAGTTTCAGTAGGGGAGCATTTTGGTGACAGTGACCATAATTCGGTGAGATTTAAGGTAGTCATGGAAAAGGACAAAGATGGACCGGAAATAAAGGTTCTAAATTGGGGGAAGGCCGATTTTAATATGATAAGGCAGGATCTGGCCAAAGTGGACTGGGATCAGCTACTTGTAGGAAAATCCACATCAGAGCAGTGGGAGTCATTCAGAAAAGAAATAGAAAGAGTACAGCACCAACATGTTCCCATAAAGGTCAAGGGTGGGACCAACAAGTCCAGGGAACCCTGGATGACAAGGGATATACAAGAGTGGATTAGGAAAAAAAGAGAGGCTTTTGGCAGATACAAAGGACTAAAAACAGTGGAAGCCCTAGAGGAGTATAGAAAGTGCAGGGGGGTACTTAAAAAAGAAATTAGGAGAGCGAAGAGGGGGCATGAAAAAACACTGGTGGGCAAAATAAAGGAAAATCCCAAGGTATTTTATAAGTATATTAAGGACAAGAGGATAACCAGGGAAAGAGTAGGGCCCATTTGGGACCAAAGTGGCGATCTGTGTTCAGAGCCGGAAGATGTGGGTGAGGTTTTAAATGAATATTTTGCATCTGTGTTCACTATGGAGAAGGACGATGTAGGCATAGAAATCAGGCAGGGGTATTGTGATATACTTGAACAAATTAGTATTGCGAGGGAGGAGGTACTAGCAGTTTTAGCGGGCTTAAAAGTGGATACATCCCCAGGCCCAGACGAGATGTATCCCAGGCTGCTGTGTGAGGTAAGGGAGGAGATTGCAGGGGCTCTGACACAAATTTTCAGAACCTCTCTGGCCACAGGGGAGGTGCCAGAGGACTGTAGGACAGCTAACGTAGTACCATTATTCAAGAAGGGTAGTAGGGATAAACCAGGGAATTACAGGCCAGTGAGCCTAACATCAGGAAATTATTGGAAAATATTCTGAGGGACAGAATTAGTCTCCACTTGGAGAGGCAAGGATTAATCAAGGATAGGCAGCATGGCTTTGTCAGGGGGAGATCATGTCGAACCAATTTGATTGAATTTTTTGAGGGGCTGACTAGGTGTGTGGACGAGGGTAGTGCAGTTGATGTCGTCTACATCGACTTCAGTAAGGCTTTTGACAAAGTCCCGATTGGGAGACTGGTCAAGAAGGTGAGAGTCCATGGGATCCAGGGCAATTTGGCACATTGGATCCAACATTGGCTGAGTGGCAGGAGGCAGAGGGTGATGGTCAAAGGTTGTTTTTGTGACTGGAAGCCTGTGTCCAGTGGTGTATCGGTGCTGGGTCCCTTGCTGTTTGTAGTGTACATTAATGATTTAGATATGAATGTAGGAGCTATGATCAGTAAGTTCGCAGATGACACGAAAATTGGTGGAGTGGTAAATAGCGAGGAGGGAAGCCTCAGGCTACAGGACGGGTTGGTCAGATGGGCAGAACAGTGGCAAATGGAATTTAACCCTGAAAACTGTGAGGTGATACATTTTGGGAGGACTAACAAGGCAAGGGAAAACACAATGAATGATAGAACCCTAGGAAGGACAGAGGATCAGAGGGACCTTGGTGTGCATGTACATAGATCCCTGAAGGCAGCAGGACAGGTAGATAAGGTGGTTAAGAAGGCATATGAGATACCTGCCTTCATTAGCCGAGGCATAGAATATAAGAGCAGGGAGGTTATGATGGAGCTGTACAAAACGCTAGTTCGGCCACAGCTGGAATACAGTGTGCAGTTCTGGTCGCCACACTTTAGGAGTGATGTGATTGTATTGGAGAGGATGCAGAGGAGATTCACCAGGATGTTATCAGGGCTGGAGCGCTTCAGCTATGAAGAGAGACTGGACAGGCTGGGGTTGTTTTCCTTAGAGCAGAGAAGGCTGATTGAGGTGTACAAAATTATGAGGGGCATAGATAGGATAGATAGAAAGGAACTTTTCCCCTTAGCAGAGGTGTCAATAACCAGGGGGCATAGTTTCAAAGTAAGGGGCAGGAGGTTTAGAGGGGATTTGAGGAAAAACTTTTTCACCCAGAGGGTGGTTGGAATCTGGAACTCACTGCCTGAAAGGGTGGTAGAGGCAGGAACCCTCAACATTCAAGAAGCATTTAGATGAGCACTTGAAACGCCATAGCATACAAGGCTAGGGACCAAGTGCTGGAAACTGGGATTAGAATAGACAGGGCTTGATGGGCGGCTCGGACACGATGGGCCGAAGGGCCTCTTTCTGTGCTGTCTAACTCTATGACTCAATGACGTGTCCCGCGGGGACAATGTGACCTGTTCACACTGGAGGAGCCCAGCGCGCAGGCGCAGAGCCCGCCCGTATCTGTAGCATGCGCAGTGTCACTGTGATCCGGGACCTCCCAGTGCGCCAAGCGGATTTAGGCGGGAGGAGCCGTTTTTGCGCCGATTACGAAACAGGGAGGTAACGCATCCGGCGGATGAGCTTTCTAAACACCTGGTGTAGGCCGCAAACCCCGAATCAGAACCTACGGGTTCCGCGTTTGCAGCGCCGGGGCTTTTTCCCGGTAGCAGGCCCAGGCTAAGGGCGGCCATCTTTGTAAAGCAAAGCAGCGTCTTTGTTCGTCGCCATCTTGATTCGTGTGGCCATCTTTGTAAAGGAACCAAACGTGGGCGGGGCTTCAGGGTCCCAGGAGAACTGAAGCCAGCCAGAGTCAGCACCTTCAGGGGAGGAGAGGGAGGGGAACCAGTGAGTGTAGAACTGAACCCAGCCAGAGTCAGCACCTTCAGGGGAGGAGAGGGAGGGGAACCAGTGAGTGTCGAACTGAACCCAGCCAGAGTCAGCACCTTCAGGGGAGGAGAGGGAGGGGAACCAGTGAGTGTAGAACTGAACCCAGCGAGAGTTGGTGGTGAAAACTGGGAGCGGAGGAAAAACTGTCTTGAGACGTGCGATGTGTTTGGATTTTAACACAGGGAGGAGCGACAATGTGTGGGACGGGGATTTACAGCTTTGGAGGAACAAGAGAGGAAAGAATGTTCTTTAGAAACTGGAATTGTCTGTTCTGAATTTCTGTCCTGTACTTACAGTGATAAGTTTTGTAAACTTCTTTTACAGGATATTAGAAGGGGAGGATTTGCAGACGGGAAACTCAAACGAAACATGAAGATCTGACAGAGTCACTGCATTCCTCAGGACCTGAATATCATCAGCCTTTGAATGTGGAAGGAGAAATGTTTGTCTGTTCTGTCTGTGGGAAAAGATTTCAAACATCAGTGTGACTGGAATAGTACTGAGACACACACACCCGAGTGAGAGTGTTCCAGTGCACTGACTGTGGAAAGAGCTTTAACCAGTTACACAGCCTGAAAAAACATCGCACCATTCACAGCGGGGAGAAACCGTACACGTGTTCTGTGTGTGGACGAGGCTTCAACTTATCGTCCAACCTGGAGAGACACAAGGACACCCGCACCACGGAGAAACCGGGGAAATGTGGGGACTGTGGGAAGGGATTCAGTTACCCATCTGAGCTGGAAATTCATCGGCGCTGTCACACTGGGGTGAGACAATTCACCTGCTCTGAGTGTGGGAATGGATTCACTCGGGCATCCGACCGACTGACACATCAGCGAGTTCACACCGGGGAGAGGCCGTTCACCTGCTCTGAGTGTGGGAAGGGATTCACTCGGTCAGCCATCCCGTTGGCACACCAGCGAGTTCACACTGGGGAGAGGCCGTTCACCTGCTCTGTGTGTGGGAAGGGATTCACTGAGTCATCTGACCTGCTGAAACACCAGAGAGTTCACAAGTAACCGCAGTGGTTGGATTCTGCTGTTATTGCTGCTGTTAATCACATCCCAGACTGAATCGTGTTCACACTGACAGTTGGGGTTTGTTTCTGATGATGTTAATAACCCCTATAACTGGGCTGGAGTTTAATATTTTGATATTTCAAATAACAGTGTGTCGATAGATCCTTTCAGTGTCTCTCGATCTGAAAGGTTGTGCTGTTTTTGACAACAGATAACAATTTTTTGAGAAAATATCGATTTTTGAGAAGAGATATCCATTTTTTGAGAACAGATTTTTGAGAAGAGATTTTTGAGAACAGATATCAATTTTTCAGAAGAGATATTGATTTTTGAGAAGTGATATCGATTTTTGGGAACAAATATTGATTATTGGGAATCAATATCGATTTTTGCAAAGAGGTCTTGATTTTTGAGAACAGATTGATTTTTGAGAAGTGATATCGATTTTTGAGAAGTGATATTGATTTTTGAGAAGAGATATTGATTTTTGAGAAGTGAAGAGAGTGAAGAGACTCAGATCAAACTGTCACAGGACGGAGTGAAGAGACTCAGATCAAACTGTCACAGGACGGAGTGAGGAGACTCAGATCAAACTGTCACAGAAGTGTATTGTTTTAATTTAAATTAATTAAAGGGTAAATAATATTAATAAATTTAATTAATTACATAGAATTGGAGAGCAGGTGATGTGTTACTGCTGCAATATGTGGGAGCTGGTGGACACCATTGATGTTCACGGTGATCACATTTGCAGTAAGTGTTGGCTGCTCGAGGAACTCCGGCTCCGTGTTGATGAGCTGGAGTCCGAGCTTCAAACACTGCGACACATCAGGGAGGGGTAGAGTTACCTGGACTCTGTGTTCCAGGAAGTAGTCACACCAATTAGATTAACTAATTCAGAAGTAGCCCGTGGTCAGGGACAGGAGGGTGTGACTACGAATGAGGCAGGTACGGGGATCTAGGAGGTAGTGTTGGAGGAGCCGCAGCCCTTGCTCTTGTCCAACAGGTTCGAGGCTCTTACTCCCTGTGAGGACGGGAGCAGGGACTGCAGGGAGGATGAGCAACCTGGCCACAGCACCGTGGTACGGGGAGCCATTCAAGTGGGGGGAGTAAAAAGAAATGTTGTAGTGGTAGGGGATAGTATCATTAAGGGGATAGATAGGGTTCTTTGCAGCCGAGAGCGAGAGTCCCGAAGGCTGTGTTGCCTGCCCGGTGCCAGGGTTAAGGACATCTCCTCTGGGCTGGAGAGAAACTTGGAGTGGGAGGGGGAAGATCCAGTTGTAGTGGTCCATGTTGGTACCAATGACATAGATAGGACAAGGAAATAGGTTCTGCTGAGGGAGTATGAGCAGCTCGGGGCCAAATTAAAAAACAGAACCTCGAGGGTAGTAATCTTTGGATTACTACCTGAGCCATGAGCAAATTTGGCTAGGACAAATAAAATTAGAGAGTTAAATGCGTGGCTCAAAGACTGGTGTGGGAGAAATGGGTTTTGCTTCCTGGGACACTGGCACCAGTACTGGGACAGGAGAGAGCTGTTCCGTTGGGATGGACTTCACTTGGCCAGTGCTGGGACTAGAGTCCTGGCGGATCATATAACTAGGGCTGTAGAGAGGGCTTTAAACTAACTAGTGGGGGGGGAGGTTCCTAGAGAGCAAATACAAAAAATGTCAGCGGCGAAGGCAATAGAGCAAAGTAGCAGTGGGGTAATTAAAAACCAGAGCGTGTCAGGAAGGGACAGAATATATAAAGATAAAGGTAAAGTAGTAAAGGGGGTAAAAGCAGGAATAAATTGTCACAAAACATATTTAAAAGTTCTTTATCTGAATGCACGCTGCATTCGTAACAAAATAGACGAGTTAACGGTACAAATAACTACGTATGGGTATGATCTTGTGGCCATTACAGAAACATGGCTGCAGGGTGACAACGACTGGGAATTAAATATGCCAGGGTATTTAACAATCAGGAAGGACAGGCAGGAAGGAAGAGGAGGTGGGGTGGCTATGTTAATAAAGGAAGGAATCACTGTATTACAGAGAAATGATATTGGGTCAAAGGATCAGGATAATGAAACAGTTTGGGTGGAGATAAGGAATAATAAGGGGAAAAAAACACTAGTGGGAGTAGTATATAGGCCTCCTAATAGTTGCAACTCTGCTGGAAAAGTATTAATCAGGAAATAGTTGGGGCATGTAATAATGGAACAGCTATAATTATGGGGGATTTTAACTATCATATTAACTGGACAAATCAAATTGGGCAGGGCAGCCTTGAGGAAGAGTTTATTGAGCGTATTAGGGATGGATTTCTTGAGCAGTATGTAACTGATCCTACAAGGGGGCAAGCAACCTTGGACCTGGTCCTGTGTAATGAGTCAGGATTAATTAATAATGTCCTAGTTAAGAATCCCCTTGGAATGAGTGACCATAACATGGTTGAATTCCATATCCAATTAGAGGGTGAGAAGGTTGGTTCTCAAACAAGCGTGCTAAGCTTGAATAAAGGAGACTATGATGGTATGAGAGCGGAATTGATTAAAGTGGACTGGGAAAATAGATTAAAGGGTAAGACGGTACATGAGCAGTGGTGTTCATTTAAGGAGTTATTTTACAACTTTCAAAAGAAATATATTCCAATGAGGAAAAAAGGGTGTAAAAGAAATGACAGCCATCCGTGGCTAAGTAAAGAAATTAAGGATAGTATCCGACTAAAAACAAGGACATATAAGGTAGCCAAACTTAGTGGGAGGATAGAAGATTGGGAAGTCTTCAAAAGACAGCAAAAAGTAACTAAAGGATTGATTAAGAAAGGGAAGATAGATTATGAAAATTAATTAGCAAAAAATATAAAAACAGATAGCAAGAGTTTCTATAGTTATATAAAAAGAAAAAGGGTGGTTAAGGCAAACGTAGGTCCCTTAGAGGATGAGACCGGGAAATTAATGGTGGGAAACATGGAGATGGCAAAAATGCTGAACAAATATTTTGTTTCAGTCTTTACGGTAGAGGACACTAAGAATATCCCAACACTGGACAAACAGGGGGCTCTAGTGGGGGAGGAGCTAAATACGATTAAAATCACTAAGGAATTGGTACTCAGTAAAATAATGGGTCTCAAGGCGGATAAATCCCCTGGACCTGATGGCTTACATCCTAGGGTCTTGAGGGAAGTGGCAGTAGGGATTGTGGATGCTTTGGTAATAATTTTCCAAAATTCCCTGGACTCAGCAAAGGTCCCGGCAGATTGGAAAACTGCTAATGTAACACCCTTATTTAAAAAGGAAAGTAGGCAGAAGGCTGGAAATTATAGACCAGTTAGCCTAACATATGTGGTGGGTAAAATTTTGGAGTCTATTATTAAGGAGACAGTAACGGAACATTTAGATAAACATAATTTAATAGGACAAAGTCAGCATGGCTTTATGAAGGGGAAGTCATGTCTGACAAATTTGCTTGAGTTCTTTGAGGACATAACGTACAGGGTGGATAAAGGGGAACCAGTGGACGTAGTGTATTTAGACTTCCAGAAGGCATTCGACAAGGTGCCACAGAAAAGATTATTGCTCAAGATAAAAAATCACTGGATTGGGGGTAATATTCTGGCATGGGTGGAGGATTGGTTATCTAACAGGAAGCAGAGAGTTGGGATAAATGGTTCATTCTCGGACTGGCAACCAGTAGCCAGTGGTGTTCCGCAGGGTTGGTGCTGGGTCCCCAACTCTTTACAATCTATATTAATGATTTGGAGGAGGGGACCGAGTGTAACATATCAAAGTTTGCAGATGATACAAGGATGGGAGGGAAAGTAGAAAGTGAGGAGGACATAAAAAACCTACAAGGGGATATAGACAGGCTGGGTGAGTGGGCGGAGATTTGGCAGATGCAATAGAATATTGGAAAATGTGAGGTTATGCACTTTGGCAGGAAAAATCAGAGAGCAAGTTATTATCTTAATGGCGAGAAACTGGAAAGTACTGCAGTACAAAGGGATCTGGGGGTCCTAGTGCAAGAAAATCAAAAAGTTAGTATGCAGGTGCAGCAGGTGATCAAGAAGGCCAACGGAATATTGGCTTTTATTGCTAGGGGGATAGATTATAAAAACAGGAAGGTATTGCTGCAGTTATATAAGGTATTGGTGAGACCGCACCTAGAATACTGCGTACAGTTTTGGTGTCCATACTTAAGAAAAGACATACTTGCTCTCGAGGCAGTACAAAGAAGGTTCACTCGGTTAATCCCGGGGATGAGGGGGTGGGCATATGAGGAGAGGTTGAGTAGATTGGGACTCTACTCATTGGAGTTCAGAAGAATGAGAGGCGATCTTATTGAAACATATAAGATTGTGAAGGGGCTTGATCGGGTGGATGCGGTAAGGATGTTCCCAAGGATGGGTGAAACTAGAACTAGGGGGCATAATCTTAGAATAAGGGGTTGCTCTTTCAAAACTGAGATGAGGAGAAACTTCTTCACTCAGAGGGTAGTAGGTCTGTGGAATTTGCTGCCCCAGGAAGCTGTGAAGCTACATCATTAAATAAATTTAAAACAGAAATAGATAGTTTCCTAGAAGTAAAGGGAATTAGGGGTTACGGGGAGCGGGCAGGAAATTGGACATGAGGCTGAGTTCGGATCGGTCAAGGCCCTGTGGGTGGCAGAGCGGGCCCAGGGGCTGAGTGGCCGGATCCTGCTCCTACTTCTTGTTTTCTTTAGATTTGAGGTTAGGATCAGATCAGCCATGATCTTATTGAATGGCGGAGTAGGCTCGAGGGGCCGATTGGCCTACTCCTGCTCCTATTTCTTATGTAAACTGTCCCATCAAGCACTCCCAGGGCAGGTACAGCACGGCTTAGATACCGAGTAAAGCTCCCCCTACACTGTCCCATCAAACATTCCCAGGGCAGGTACAGCACGGGTTAGATACCGAGTAAAGCTCCCTCTACACTGTCCCATCAAACACTCCCAGGACATGTACAACACCGGTTAAATACAGAGTAAAGCTCCCTCTACACTGTCCCATCAAACACTCCCAGGGCAGGTACAGCACGGGTTACAGGACCGGTAAGCCTGACATCGGTAGTGGGGAAAATGCTAGAGTTCATTATAAAAGATGTAATAGCAGATCACTTGGAAAACAGTCAACATGGATTTACAAAAGGTAAATCGTGCTTGACTAATCTACTGGAATTTTTTGAGGATGTAACTGGTAAAATAGATAAGGGAGAACCAGTGGATGTGGTGTATTTGGACTTTCAGAAGGCTTTCGATAAGGTCCCGCATAAGAGATTAGCGTGTAAAGTTAAAGTACACGGGATTGGGGGTAAGGTACTGTCTTGGATAGAGAACTGGTTGGCGGACAGAAAGCAATGAGTTGGAATAAATGGGTCTTTTTCCGAGTGGCAGGCAGTGACTAGTGGGGTACCGCAGGGATTGGTCCTAGGACCCCAGCTATTCACAATATATATTAATGATCTAGACGAGGGAATTGGATGTAATATCTCCAAGTTTGCAGACGACACAAAGCTGGGTGGGAGTGTGTGCCATGAGGAGGATGCCGAGAAACTCCAGTATGATTTGGACAGGTTGGATGATTGGGCAGAAGCATGGCAGATGCAATATAATGTGGATAAATGCGAGGTTATCCACTTTGGTGTCAAAAACAGGAAGGCAGATTATTATCTGAATGGCAATAGATTGGGAGAAGGGGAAGTGCAACGAGACCTGGGTGTCCTTGTGCACCAGTCGCTGAAGGTAAGCATGCAGGTGCAGCAGGCGGTTGAGAAGGCAAATGGTTTGTTGGCCTTCGTAGCGAAAGGGTTCGAGTACAGGAGCAAGGATGTCTTGCTGCAGTTGTACAGGGCCTTGGTGAGACCACACCTTGAATTTTGTGTGCAGTTTTGGTCGCCTTATCTGAGGAAGGATGTTCTTGCCATGGAGGGAGTGCAGCGAAGATTCACCAGGCTAATACCTGGGATGGCAGGAATGATGTATGAGGAGAGATTGGGTCGATTGGGCTTATACTCGCTGGAGTTTAGAAGAATGAGAGGGGATCTCATTGAAACTTATAAAATTCTAACAGGACTAGACAGACTAGATGCAGGAAGGATGTTCCCGATGGTCGGGGAGTCCAGAACCAGGGGTCACAGTCTAAGGAAAAGGGGTAAGCCATTTAGGACTGAGATGAGGAGGAATTTCTTCACCCAGAGAGTGGTGAACCTGTGGAATTCTCTACGACAGAAGGCAGTAGAGGCCAATTCATTAAATATATTCAAGAAGGAGTTAGATATATTTCTTAAACCTCAAGGGATATGGGGAGAAGGCAGGGACAGGGTACTGAATTTGGATGATCAGCCATGATCTCATTGAATGGCGGAGCAGGCTCGATGGGCTGAATGGCCTACTCCTGCTCCTATCTTCTATGTTTCAATGTTTCTCGATACAGAGTAAAGCTCGCTCTACACTGTCCCATGAATCACTCCCAGGGCAGGTACAGCAAGGGTTAGATACAGAGTAAAGCCCCCTCTACACTGTCCCCATCAAACACTCCCAGGGCAGGTACAGCACGGGTTAGATACAGAGTAAAGCTCCCTCTACACTGTCCCATCAAACACTCCCAGGGCAGGTACAGCACGGGTTAGATACTGAGTAAAGCTCCCTCTACACTGTCCCATCAACCACTCCCAGGGCAGGTACAGCACGGGATAGATACAGAGTAAAGCTCCCTCTACATTGTCCCATCAAACACTCCCAGGGCAGGTACAGCACGGGTAAGATACAGAGTAAAGCTCCCTCTACATTGTCCCATCAAACACTCCCAGGGCAGGTACAGCACGGGTTAGATACAGAGTAAAGCTCGCTCTGCACTGTCCCATCAAACACTCCCAGGGCAGGTACAGCGCGGGTTAGATACAGAACAAAGCTCCCTCTACACTGTCGCATCAAACACTCCCAGGGCAGGTACAGAACGGGTTAGATACAGAGTAAAGTTCCCTCTACATTGTCCCATCAAACACTCCCAGGGCAGGTACAACACGGGTTAGATACTGAGTAAAGCTCCCTCTACAGTGTCCCATCAAACAATCCTGGGGCAGGTATAGCACGGGTTAGATACAGAGTAAAGCTCCCTCTACAGTGTCCCATCAAACAATCCTGGGGCAGGTATAGCACGGGTTAGATACAGAGCAAAGCTCCCTCTGCACTGTCCCATCAAACACTCCCAGCCCATAATGAGCAGGGCTCAGGGAGGTTGGTTGCTAGGCACTGCAGTGATGTCATAAAGCAGGGCCATTCAGCCCAGCTGGTCGTCTCCTTGTCCCTTTAAAGGTGGAGAGCGGAGACACCCTGTCTCAAAACACACCCCACCTGTTCATACTGAGAATCCCCGGGCAAGGCCCAAGGCCCAGAGTGTGGACACAGCCCGGGGAAAAGAGGAGGAGAGCGGGGACACCCTGTCTCAAAACACACCCCACCTGTTCATACTGAGAATCCCCGGGCAAGGCCCAAGGCCCAGAGTGTGGAACACAACCAAGGGGGAAAAGAGGAGGACAGCGGAGACACCCTGTCTCAAAACACATCCCACCTGTTCATACTGAGAATCCCCGGGCAAGGCCCAAGGCCCAGAGTGTGGACACACCCCGGGGGAAAAGAGGAGGAGAGCGGGGACACCCTGTCTCAACACACACCCCACCTGTTCATACTGAGAATCCCCGGGCAAGGCCCAAGGCCCAGAGTGTGGACAAACCCCGGGGGAAAAGAGGAGGAGAGCGGGGACACCCTGTCTCAAAACACACCCCACCTGTTCATACTGAGAATCCCCGGGCAAGGCCCAAGGCCCAGAGTGTGGACACAACCAAGGGGGAAAAGAGGAGGAGAGCGGAGACACCCTGTCTCAAAACACACCCCACCTGTTCATACTGAGAATCCCTGGGCAAGGCCCAAGGCCCAGAGTGTGGACACACCCCGGGGGAAAAGAGGAGGAGAGAAGGGGAGGAGTAGGGACTGAGGGACACCAAGCTTCAGTTTTCGAGCCTGTAGACTTCAGGAGGGAAGACTGAGTTCAGTAGTTTTCGGATCCAGGGAGAGAACAAGGAGCAGATGGGGAGACTGGTGTGGATTCCAGCACAGTGAGGATGTAGGGGGAGGGAGATTGTGTCGGGCCGTGTATTAGGGGTGTAGGAGGGACAAGAGAGGAAAGGTCAGAGGAGCAATTACTGCAGCAGTGTCCATGAATAGTGAGAGAGAGAGAAGGTGGGGGTTAGAGTGGACCAGGGGCAGTCTGTTAAACTGTCTGTTTGCTGTAAGTACACAGGATTACACAGGATATACGGCACAGAAACAGGCCATTCGGCCCAACCAGTCCATGCCGGCGTTTATGCTCCACTCGAGCCTCCTCCCGTCTTTCCCCATCTAACTCTATCAGCATAACCCTCTATTCCCTTCTCCCTCATATGCTTGTCTAGCCTCCCCTTAAATGCATCGATACTATTTGCTTCAACCACTCCCTGTGGTAGCGAGTTCCACATTCTCCCCACTCTCTGGGTAAAGAAGTTTCTCCTGAATTCCCTATGTGATTTCTTGGTGACTATCTTATATTGATGGCCTCTAGTTATGCTCTTCCCCACAAGTGGAAACATTCTCTCTGTATCTACTCTATCAAAACCTTTCATAATTTTAAAGACCTCTATTAGGTCACCCCTCAGCCTTCTTTTTTCAAGAGAAAAGAGACCCAGTCTGTCCATCCTTTCCTGATAGGTATACCCTCTCATTTCTGGTATCATCCTTGTAAATCTTCTCTGCACCCTCTCCAGTGCCTCTATATCCTTTTTATAATATGGTGACCAGAATTGTACACAGTGCTCCAAGTGTGGTCTAACCAAGGTTCGATAGAAGTTTAGCATAACTTCACTACTTTTCCATTCTATAACAATTCAATTCTATAACAATCGATCCCAATAATTGAACCCAATAGGTTAAAGTCTTAAGTCCAATTTTGTCAGCACGCTGCGACATTCGATGTCTGCAGATAACGGGAGATAAATTCTTAAAACTGCTGGATCTCTTGCTCTGCCATCAACCTCTTATCAAACTGGAGCTGGCATTGCCTAATATGGTCGTCTCTGGCTACTGCACAGTCCAGAGACACAAGTCTGCATTTTCTTCAACACACATCAACAATGTTAGAAGCAGGTAAAAACACTGTGGCCTTCCTGGGGCAGCACAAACCACTAGTCTCCAGACTTTCCTTATCCCAACATCATATTTCTGATCGAAACATTCTATGATGAAAATATCCAAGGCCAGTTGGTTGCAAACACCAGCTGTTGCTCAGTGAAATCTCTCTCTCTCTCTAATGATACCAACCACATTTTCCCCGATATCGAATGAACTAAACATGAACACCTTTCAGAAGCTGAATTAACCGAGGTCCATGTGCCAACACCCCTCTCATCTTCCATTCACTTCAACTGAAAGGAAACCGACAGATTGGACCAGTCAGGATTTGAAAGATATTTACAACAGATTCTAGATGTTCTTAGAGTTGGGATCTTTCTCTATTCTGTCCACTCAAGGAGTTAGATAACAGACTTTCTCCTGTGAATATAGAGCTGGGGTATTGGGCCGTGATGTGTTCACTTGTTCATCTTGTTGACTCTAAATCTTTGACAATTATTTGATGTGATCTGTTTACTTGTCCGTATTTTTTTAAATACACTTGCCGAGTGGATTCAAATTGAAATTGAAAGCAGGTTTGCAGGCGTGATGCTCTATTCACACATCGAAGGTGAGAGAGATGCTGTGGGACACACGCTGAGTCCAGTAGCGGAAAGTGATTAACAGACTGGGTTTTGTGTTTAGTGATCCCGGGCGTGTTACCGAGACCTTCCCTGGATACCAAGGCTAGGAGAGGCACTCTGGAAGGTATGGGGAGCCGGGACTTGTCCATGAGAGTAACCAAAGGTACGAGAACTGAAATAATCTCGAGTTAGAAAGGAGAAAAGGCCCCAAAATGGAACAGTCGGAAACAGGACATCAATTAGTCTCCTCTTATCTCGGAGACATCAAATATCGACACACTGTTACTTGAAATATCAAAATATTAAACTCCAGCCCAGTTATAAGGGTTATTAACATCAGCAGAAATAAACCCCAACTGTCAGAATGAACATGGTTCAGTCCTGGATGTAATTAACAGCAGCAATAACAGCAGAATCCAACCCCTGCAGTCACTTGTGAACTCGCTGGTGTGTCAGCAGGCTGGATGATCGAGTGAATCCCTTCCCACAATCGGAGCAGGTGAACGGCCTCTGCCCAGTGTGATCTCGCTGGTGTTTCAGCAGGCTGGATGGCCGTGTGAATTCCTTCCCACACACGGAGCAGGTGAACGGCCTCTCCCCAGTGTGAACTCGCTTGTGTTTCAACAGGCTGGATGGCCGAGTGAATTCCTTCCCACACACGGAGCAGGTGAACGGCCTCTCCCCGGTGTGAACTCGCTGGTGTATCAGCAGATCGGATGACCGAGTGAATCCCTTCCCACACTTGGAGCAGGTAAACGGCCTCTCCCCAGTGTGAACACGTTGGTGTTTCAGCAGGTGGGATGAATTAGTGAATCCCTTTCCACACACGGAGCAGGTGAACGGTCTCTCCCCGGTGTGACTGCGTCGATGAATTTCCAGCTGGGATGGGGAAATGAATCCCTTCCCACAGTCCCCACATTTCCACGGTTTCTCCGTGGTGCGGGTGTCCTTGAGTCTCTCCAGGTTGGACGATCAGTTGAAGCCTCGTCCACACACAGAACACGTGTATGGTTTCTTCCCGCTGTGAATGGTACGATGTTTTTTCAGGCTGTGTAACTGGTTAAAGCTCTTTCCAGGTCAGTGCACTGGAACACTCTCACTCGGCTGTGTGTGTCTCGATGCTTTTCCAGTCACACTGATGTTTGAAATCTTTTCCCACAGACAGAACAGACAAATATTTCTCCTTCCACATTCAAAGGCCGATGATATTCAGGTCCTGATGAATCGAGTGACTGTCAGATCCTGATGTGCTGTTTGTTTCGAGTTTCCCGTCTGCAAATCCTCCACTTCTAATACCCTGTAAAAGGAGTTTACAAAACTCATCACTGTGAGTACATGACAGAAATTCAGAACAGGCAATTCTAGTTTCTGGGGAACATTCTTTCCTCTCTTGTTCCTCCAAAGCTGTAAATCCCCGTCCCACACACTCTCCCTCCTCCCTGTGCTGAAATCCATTCTCACCACACATCTCTAAACAATTTCTCCTCCACTCCCAGTTTTCTCCCCCAACCCTGGCTGGGTTCAGTTCTACACTCACTGGTTCCCCTCCCTCTCCTCCCCTGAAGGTGCTGACTTTGGCTGGGTGCAGTTCCACACTCACTGGTTCTCCTCCCCTGAAGGTGCTGACTCTGGCTGGGTTCAGTTCCACACTCACTGGTTCCCCTCCCTCTCCTCCCCTGAAGGTGCTGACTCTGGCTGGCTTCAGTTCTCCTGGGACCCTGAAGCCCCGCCCACGTTTGGTTCCTTTACAAAGATGGCCACACGAATCAAGATGGCGACGAACAAAGACGCTGCTTTGCTTTACAAAGATGGCCGCCCTTAGCCTGGGCCTGTTACCGGGTAAAAGCCTCCGAGCTGCAAACTCGGAACCCGTAGGTTCTCATTCGGGGCTTGCGGCCTACACCAAGTGGTTATGAAGCTCACCCGCCGGATGCATTACCTCCCTGCGGCCCCTGGTTCGTAATCGGCGCAAAAACAGCTTCTCCCGCCGAATTCCGCTGGTCGCACTCGGAGGGCCCGGATCACAGTGACACTGCGCATGCTCCAGATACGGGCGGGCACTGCGCCTGCGCGCTGGGCTCCTCCAGTGTGAACAGGTCACATTGTCCCGCGGGACACGTCATAGAGTCATAGAGTTAGACAGCACAGAAAGAGGCCCTTCGGCCCATCGTGTCCGCGCCGCCCATCAAACCCTGTCTATTCTAATCCCAGTTTCCAGCACTTGGTCCCTAGCCTTGTGTGCTATGGCGTTTCAAGTGCTCATCTAAATGCTTCTTGAATGTTGTGAGGGTTCCTGCCTCTACCACCCTTTCAGGCAGTGAGTTCCAGATTCCAACCACCCTCTGGGTGAAAAAGTTTTTCCTCAAACCCCCTCTAAACCTCCTGCCCCTTACCTTGAAACTATGCCCCCTGGTTATTGACCCCTCTACTAAGGGGAAAAGTTCCTTTCTATCTATCCTATCCATGCCCCTCATAATTTTGTACACCTCAAACAGGTCCTCCCTCAGCCTTCTCTGCGCTATGGAAAACAACCCCAGCCTGTCCAGTCTCCCTTCATAGCTGAACCGCTCCAGCCCAGATAACATCCTGGTGAATCTCCTCTACACCCTCTCCAATACAATCACATCACTCCTACAGTGTGGCGACCAGAACTGCACACAGTATTCCAGCTGTGGCCTAACTAGCGTTTTGTACAGCTCCATCATAACCTCCCTGCTCTTGCCTTCATTAGCCGAGGCATGGAATATAAGTATCCCATATGCCTTCTTAACCACCTTATCTACCTGTCCTGCTGCCTTCAGGGATCTATGTACATGTACACCAAGGTCCCTCTGATCCTCTGTCCTTCGTAGGGTCCTACCATTCATTGTGTATTCCCTTGCCTTATTAGTCCTCCCAAAATGCATCACCTCACACTTTTCAGGGTTAAATTCCATTTGCCACTGTTCTGCCCATCTGACCAACCCGTCCATATCGTCCTGTAGCCTGAGGCTTCCCTCCTCGCTATTTACCACTCCACCTATTTTCGTGTCATCTGCGAACTTACTGATCATACCTCCTACATTCATATCTAAATCATTAATGTACACTACAAACAGCAAGGGACCCAGCATCGATCACTACGGTCCACCACTGGACACAGGCTTCCAGTCACAAAAACAACCTTTGACCATCACCCTCTGCCTCCTGCCACGAAGCCAATTTTGGATCCAATGTGCCAAATTGCCCTGGATCCCATGGGCTCTTACCTTCTTGATCAGTCTCCCATGTGGGACTTTGTCAAAAGCCTTACTGAAGTCCATGTAGACTACATCAACTGCACTACCCTCATCCACACACCTAGTCACCCCCTCAAAAAAATCAATCAAATTGGTTAGACATGATCTCCCTCTGACAAAGCCATGCTGACAATCCTTGATTAATCCTTGCCTCTCCAAGTGGAGACTAATTCTGTCCCTCAGAATATTTTCCAATAATTTCCCTACCACTAATGTTAGGCTCACTGGCCTGTAATTCCCTGGTTTATCCCTACTACCCTTCTTAAATAATGGTACTATGTTATCTGTCCTCCAGTTCTCTGGCACCTCCCCTGTGGCCAGAGAGGTTCTGAAAATTTGTGTCATAGCCCCTGCAATCTCCTCCCTTGCCTCACACAGCAGCCTGGGATACATCTCGTCTGGGCCTGGGGATTTATCCACTTTTAAGCCCGCTAAAACCGCTAGTACCTCCTCCCTCGCAATGTTAATTTGTTCAAGTATATCACAATCCCCCTGCCTGATTTCTATGCCTACATCGTCCTTCTCCATAGTGAACACAGATGCAAAATATTCATTTAAAACCTCACCCACATCTTCCAGCTCTACACACAGATTGCCACTTTGGTCCCTAATGGGCCCTACTCTTTCCCTGGTTATCCTCTTGCCCTTAATATACTTATAAAACACCTTGGGATTTTCCTTTATTTTGCCCGCCAGTGTTTTTTCATGGCCCCTCTTCGCTCTCCTAATTTCTTTTTTAAGTACCCCCCTGCACTTTCTATACTCCTCTAGGGCTTCCACTGTTTTTAGTCCTGTGTATCTGCCAAAAGCCTCTCTTTTTATCCTAATCCACTCTTGTATATCTCTTGACATCCAGGGTTCCCTGGACTTGTTGGTCCCACCCTTGACCTTTATGGGAACATGTTGGTGCTGTACTCTGTCTATTTCCTTTCTGAATGACTCCCACTGCTCTGATGTGGATTTTCCTACAAGTAGCTGATCCCAGTCCACTTTGGCCAGATCCTGCCTTATCATATTAAAATTGGCCTTCCCCCAATTTAGAACCTTTATTTCCGGTCCATCTTTGTCCTTTTCCATGACTACCTTAAATCTCAACGAATTATGGTCACTGTCACCAAAATGCTCTCCTACTGACACTTTTACCACTTGCCCGGCGACATTCCCGAGAATTTGGTCCAGTACTGCCCCCTCTTTCTATATGCTGGCTCAAAAAGCTCTCCTGGATGCACTTTAAGAATTCCGCACCCTCTAAGCCTTTCACACTCTGACTATCCCAGTTAATATTGGGGAAGTTGAAATCCCCTACTATTATTACCCTATTATTTCTACACTTCTCTGAGACTTGCCTACATATCTTTTCCTCTATCGCACCCTGACTGTTTGTAACTAGCAGTTTGGCACATAAGGGGGAACCAGTGGATGTGGTGTATTTGGATAAGAACATAAGAACATAAGAAATAGGAGCAGGAGTAGGCCAATCGGCCCCTCGAGCCTGCTCCGCCATTCAATAAGATCATGGCTGATCTGATCCTAACCGCCAATCTACTATCTATCACAGAACCATCTCCTGCATCTAACAGAATTGCACACACAAAATAGGAGCAGAATCAGGCTACACAGTCCCTGGGCACGCTCCACTACCCACAGGGCCATGACCGATCCGAACCTAGACTCATGTCCAAATTCCTGCCCGCTCCCCGTAACCCTTAATGCCCTTTACTTCTAGGAAACTGTCTATTTCTGTTTTAAATTTAATTAATGTTGTAGCTTCTACAGCTTTTTGTGGCAGCATATTCCATGGACCTACCACCCTCTGAGTGAAGTAGTTCCTCCTCATCTCAGTTTTGAAAGAGCAGCCCCTTATTCTAAGACTATGTCCCCTAGTTCTCGTCTCACCCGTCATCGGGAACATCCTCCCCGCATCCACCCGATCCAACCCCTTCACAATCTTATATGTTTCAATAAGATCGCCTCTCATTCTTCTGAACTCCAATGAGTAGAGTCCCAATCTACCCAACCTCTCCTCATATGACCACCCCCTCATCCCCGGGATTAACCGAGTGAACCTTTTTTGCACTGCCTCGAGAGCAAGGATGTCTTTCCTTAAGTAAGGACACCAAAACTGTATGCAGTATTCCAGGTGCGGTCTCACCAATACCTTGTACAACTGAAGCAATACCTCCCTATTTTTATATTCTATCCCCCTAGCAATGAAAGCCAACATTCCATTTGCCTTCTTAATCACTTGCTGCACCTGCATACTAACCTTTTGAGTTTCGTGCACCAGGACCCCCAGATCCCTTTGCACTTCAGTACTCTCCAGTTTCTTGCCATTAAGATAATAAATTGCTCTAGGATTTTTCCTGCCAAAGTGCATCACCTCACACTTTCCAGTGTTGTATTCCATCTGCCAAATCTCTGCCCACTTACTTAGCCTGTCTATGTCCCCTTGCAGGTTTTTTATGTCCTCCTCACTCACTACTTTCCCTCCCATCTTAGTATCATCTGCAAATTTTGATATGTTACACTTGGTCCCTTCCTCCAAATCGTTAATATAGATTGTAAAGAGTTGGGGACCCAGCACTGACCCCTGTGGAACACCACTAGTTACTGATTGCCAGTCTGAGAATGAACCATTTATCCCAACTCTTTGCTTTCTGTTAGATAGCCAATCCTCTATCCATGCCAGAATATTACCCCCAATCCCGTGATTTTTTACCTTAAGCAATAATCTTTTGTGTGGCACCTTGTCAAATGCCTTTTGGAAGTCTAAATACACTACGTCCACTGGTTCCCCTTTATCCACTCTATATGTTACTTCCTCAAAGAACTCCAGCAAATTTGTCAAACATGACTTCCCCTTCGTAAAACCATGCTGACTTTGTCCTATTAAATTATGATTATCCAAATGTCCTGTTACTGTTTCCTTAATAATGGACTCCAAAATTTTACCTACCACAGATGTTAGGCTAACCGGTCTATAGTTACCAGCCTTCTGTCTACTGCCCTTTTTAAATAAGGGTGTTACATTAGCAGTTTTCCAGTCTGCCGGGACCTTAGCGGAATCCAGGGAGTTTTGAAAAATTATTACCAATGCATCTACAATCCCTACCGCCACTTCCTTCAAGACTCTAGGATGTAAGCCATCAGGTCCAGGTGATTTATCCGCCTTGAGTCCCATTATTTTACCGAGTACCACTTCCTTAGTGATTTTGATCGTGTTTAGCTCCTCTCCCCCTATAGCCCCCTGTTTGTCCAGTGTTGGGATATTCTTAGTGTCTTCTACTGTAAAGACTGATACAAAATATTCATTCAGTGTTTTTGCCATCTCCATATTTCCCACCATTAATTTCCCGGTCTCATCCTCTAAGGGACCAACATTTACTTTAGCCACCCTTTTTCTTTTTATATAACTATAAAAACTCTTACTATCTGTTTTTATATTTTTTGCTAATTTACTTTCATAATCTATCTTCCCTTTCTTAATCAATCTTTTTGTTATTTTTTGCTGCCTTTTAAAGTTTTCCCAATCCTCCGTCCTCCCACTAGATTTCTCTACCTTATATGCCCTTGTTTTTAGTCGAATACTATCCTTAATTTCTTTACTTAGCCACGGATGACTGTCCTTTCTTTTACACCCTTTTCTTTTCAGTGGAATATATATTTTTTGGAAGTTGTAAAATAACTCCTTGAATGTACACCACTGATCATGTGTCGTCTTACCCTTTAATCTATTTTCCCAATCCACTCTACTCAATTCCGCTCGCATACCTTCATAGTCTCCTTTATTCAAGCTTAGCACGCTTGTTTGAGATCCAACCTTCTCACCCTCTAATTGAATATGGAATTCAACCATGTTATGGTCACTCATTCCAAGGGGATCCTTTACTAGGACATTTTTAATTAATCCTGTCTCGTTACACAGGACCAGATCTAAGGTTGCTTGCCCCCTGGTCGGTTCAGTTACATACTGCTCAAGAAACCCATCCCTAATACACTCAATGAACTCATCCTCAAGGCAGCCCTGCCCCATTTGATTTGTCCAATTAATATGATAGTTAAAATCCCCCATAATTATAGATGTTCCCTTATTACATGCCTCAACTATTTCCTGATTGATACTCCGTCCAACAGAGTTGCAACTGTTCGGAGGCCTATAGACTACGCCCACTAGTGTTTTTTTCCCCTTATTATTCCTTATCTCCACCCAAACTGTTTCATTATCATGATTTTTTGACCCAATATCATTACTCTGTATTACAGTGATTCCTTCCTTTATTAACATAGCCACCCCACCTCCCCTTCCTTCCTGCCTGTCCTTCCTGATCGTTAAATAACCTGGTATGTTTAATTCCCAGGCATTGTCACCCTGCAGCCATGTTTCTGTAATGGCCACAATATCATAACCATATGTTCAGAAACAATCGATAAGATGCCACACAAGAGGTTATTAAACAAAATTAGGGCTCATGGGATTGGCATGGTCCCTGGAGTTTGAGAGAAATCAAGTTTGAAAATGATGCAGAGTTTCAGCCAATGAGGGAGCTCCGGGCTCAACCCCGCCCACTGGGAGCCGTAAGCCCCACCCCTCACACACTCCGATTGGTTGGAAGACCAACCGCCCGCTCAGTCCTCCAGTCGCGTCCCGCTCTTCCTATTGGTCCCGATCTCCCGTCAATCACCTGGGCAGTGTGAGCTGAGCATGCGCGGACCTAGGCAGCAGCCGCTGACACATCAGGTGAGAGAGCTCAGGGAGCGGGTTAATAAACCCCGGGGGGACGCGGGCTGCTCACACCCCGAGTGCGGCCCCAGGCTCGGCCCGGAGAAAACACTCAGCATTATCCGCCTCCCCACAACTACCCGCCAGTTTAAAACACAAACTCCGGGACAACCAGGAAGTGCTAGGAAATCCCCAGCGAGTCAGGGAGCGTCTGTAAATGGAGGAGAAATAGTGACTGGTCAGGGAGCGTCTGTAAATAACGAGAAATGGCGAGTGGTCAGGGAGCATCTGTAAATGGAGGAGAAATGGAGAGTGGTCAGAGAGCATCTGTAAATGGGGGAGAAATGGAGACTGGTCAGGGAGCGTCTGTAAATGAGGAGAAATGGTGACTGGTCAGGGAGCGTCTGTAAATAACGAGAAATGGAGAGTGGTCAGGGAGCGTCTGTAAATGAGGAGAAATGGTGACTGGTCAGGGAGCGTCTGTAAATGACGAGAAATGATGACTGGTCAGGGAGCGTCTGTAAATGAGGAGAAATGGTGACTGGTCAGGGAGCATGTGTAAATAACGAGAAATGGAGACTGGTCAGGGAGCGTCTGTCAATGAGGAGAAATGATGACTGGTCAGGGAGCGTCTGTAAATGGGGGAGAAATGGAGAGTGGTCAGGGAGCGTCTGTAAATGGGGGAGAAATGGAGAGTGGTCAGGGAGCGTCTGTAAATGAGGAGAAATGGAGATGGGTTTGGGAGCGTCTGTAAAGAATCATACTTACCTATTTAACACACAGGCTAAAAGTCAACATAATGACAATGTAAAGACAATGCATTGTTATATTAGTTTCTTCAGCTGATCACCTCAAGTCAGTTTGGAAAAACACGGTTGTTATTATGATTAAACCTTTCTTTGAAGAGACACAACTCCTCCTGCCTCCCCTGGACCATGACCCCACTACTGAACACCACACCATCAATTCTCAGACCGTCACTGACCTTACCTCTTCTACAGGAGAACCCAGCGATTGTAGAACTGAACACAGCCAGAGTCAGCACCTTCAAAGGAGGGAGAGGAAGCAGTTCATGCAGAAATAAACCCAGCCAAGAGTCAACACCTTCAGGGCAGGAGAGGGAGGGAGGGAACCAGTTATTGCACAACTGAACCCAGCCAGAGTCAGCACCTTCAGTGGAGACACAGAACAAGTTAGTGCAGGAATGAAACCAGTCAGAGGAATCACCTTCAGGGCAGGTGAGGGAGAGAGTGGAACCAGTTAGTGTCGAACTGAACGCAGAGTTGTGGCACTCAGAAAACTGGGAATAGAGGAAAAAAGTTTGAAGTAAGTGCGATTGGTTTGGATGTCAGCACAGGGAGGAGGGAGAGTGTGTGGGACGGGGATTTACAGCTTTGGGGAACAAGAGAGGAAAGAATGTTCCATAGAAACTAGAATTGTCTGTTCTGAATTTCTATCCTGTGCTTACAGTGATGACTTTTGTAAACTCTTTTTACAGGGTATTGGAAGGGGAGGATTTGCAGACGGGAAACTTAAACCAAACATCACATCAAGATCTGACAGAGTCACTCGATTCATCAGGACCTGAATATCATCGGCCTTTGAATGTGGAAGGAGAAATGTTTGTCTGTTCTGTCTGTGGGAAAAGATTTCAAACATCAGTGTGACTGGAAAAGCACCGAGACACACACACCTGAGTGAGAGTGTTCCAGTGCACTGACTGTGGAAAGAGCTTTAACCAGTTACACAGCCTGAAAAAACATCGCACCATTCACAGCGGGGAGAAACCGTACACGTGTTCTGTGTGTGACGAGGCTTCAACTGATCGTCCAACCTGGAGAGACACAAGGACACCCGCACCACGGAGAAACCGTGGAAATGTGGGGACTGTGGGAAGGGATTCAGTTACCCATCCCAGCTGGAAATTCATCAACGCAGTCACACCGGGGAGAGGCCGTTCACCTGCTCCGAGTGTGGGAAGGGATTCAAGTTTTCATCCCACCTTCTGACACACCAGCGAGTTCACACTGGGGAGAGACCGTTCACTTGCTCCGAGTGTGGGAAGAGATTCAGGCGTTCATCCACCCTGCTGACACACCAGCGAGTTCACACTGGGGAGAGGCCGTTCACCTGCTCCGAGTGTGGGAAGAGATTCACTCAGTCATCCCACCTGCTGCAGCACCAGCGAGTTCACACTGACGACAAACCTTTTAAATGCCCAGACTGCGGGAAGTGCTTTAAATGTTCCGGGGAACTGACGTGTCATCAACGTGTTCACACTGACGAGAGACCGTTCAGGTGCTCTCACTGCGGGACTGGGTTCAGGCGATCATCTGACCTCACTGTACACCAGCGCACACACACTGGGGAGAGACCGTTCACCTGCTCCGAGTGTGGGAAGGGATTCACTCGGTCATCCAGCCTGCTGACACACCAGCGAGTTCACAAGTGACTGCAGGGGTTGCATTCTGCTGTTATTGCTGCTGTTAATCACATCCAGGACTGAATCGTGTTCATTCTGACAGCTGGGGTTTGTTTCTGCTGATGTTAATAACCCCTGTAACTGGGCTGGAGTTTAATATTATGGATATATGTCAAATAAATCAGTTTGCTTTAAACACATTGTTGTGGATTTTTGTCGTTCCCACCTGAGTGTTTAGCATCACCTGGCTGGAGCTCAGAAAGGACAATCTGGGGGGAGGATCGTACGGCGGGAACAGAACTACAGCCTGGACACAGTCCTTCAGGGCCACACTGAGAGGGGCAAACGGCACTTTGGTCTTTCTCGTCTCTTCACTGACAGCAATGTCCCCGTGCAGGTTAATCTTGAGGCCTGTAAGGAATGTGTCCCAGCCGCCCTCTCCCATGGGTCAGAGCTCCTAGGCATGGAACAGAAGGCTCCTTTACAACTGTGTTTAGAGTCAGGAAGAACAACGGTGAATGCTGGAAACATGCTGTCAAATCAGAGATTGGTGTCAAACTGCGATCTGTTCCTGACTGAAAGTGAAACGGCAGGGTTAAGTTTCCAGTCTCAAAATGACTGGTAATTATTCTATGAAGGTTTAACGTGTTCGTAGAATCATAGAATGGTTACAGCACAGAAGGTGGCCATTCGGCCCGTCGAGCCCGTGCCGGCTCTCTGCAAGAACACTTCAGCTAGTCCCACTCCCCCACCCTTCCCTCGTAGCCCTGCAAATTTTTGTCCTTCAGGTACTCATCCAATTCCCTTTTGAAAGCCACGATTGAATCTGCCTCCACCACCCTTTCAGGCAGTGCATTCCCGATCCTAACCACTCACTGCGTAAAAAGTTTTTCCCCATGTCACCTTTGGTTCTTCTGCCAATCACCTTAAATCTGTGTCCTCTGGTTCTCGACCCTTCCACCAATGGGAACAGTTTCTCTCTATCTACTCTGTCTAGACCCCTCTAGACTTTGAACACCTCTATCAAATCTCCTCTCAACCTTCTCTGCTCCAAGGAGAACAACCCCAGCTTCTGCAGTCTATCAACGTAACAGATGTCCCTCATTCCTGGAATCATTCTTGTCAATCTTTTCTGCACCCTCTCTCAACCTTCACATCCTTCCTGAAGTGTGGTGCCCAGAATTGGACACAGTACTCCAGTTGGGGCCGAACCAGTGTTTCATCATCATTTCCACACTTTTGTACTCTATACCTCTATTTATTAAGTCCTGGGTCCCATAAGCCTTTTTAACTGCTTTCTCAACCTGCCCTGCCACCTTCAAGGATTTGTGCACACATACCCCTAGGTCTCTCTGTTCGTGCACCCACTTTAGGATTGTACCATTTAGTTTACATGTCCTCTCCTCATTCTTTCCTCCAAAATGTATCACTTCACACTTTTCTGCGTTAAATTTCATCTGCCACGTATCCGCCCATTTCACCAACCTGTCTATGTCTTCCTGAAGTCCATCACTATCCTCCTCACTGTTCACTATACTTCCAAGTTTTGTGTCATCTGCAAATTTTGAAATTGTGCCCTGTACACCCATGTCCAAGTCATTAATATATATCAAGAAAAGCAGTGGTCCTAGAACTGACCCCTGGGGAACACCACTGTATACCTTCCTCTAGTCTGAAAAACAACCGTTCACCACTACTCTCTATTTCCTGTCACTTAGCCAATTTCGTATCCATGCTGCCACTGTTCCTTTTATTCCATGGGCTTCAACTTTGCTGTCACTCGGAAAAAGACCGGTTTATTCCAACTCTTTGCTTCCTGTCTACCAACCAGTTCTCTATCCAAGACAGTACCTTACCCCCAATCCCATGTGCTTTAACTTTGCACACTAATCTCTTATGCGGGACCTTATCGAAAGCCTTCTGAAAGTCCAAATACACCACATCCACTGGTTCTCCCTTATCTATTCTACCAGTTACATCCTCAAAACGCTCTCTGTTACCTCATGAAAAAACTTGATGAAGTTGGTTAAATACGATTTGCCTTTAACAAATTCGTGCTGGCTTTCCTTAATTAATCCACACCTATCCAAGTGACTATTAATTTTGTCCCTGATTTCTGTTTCTAAAAGCTTCCCCACGACCGAGGTTAAACTGACTGGCCTGTAGTTTCTGGGTTTATCCTTGCATCCTTTTTTGAACAATGGTGTAATATTTGCAATTCTCCAGTCCTCTGGCACCACCCCGGTATCTCTGGAGGATTGGAATATTATGGTCAGTACCTCCGCGATTTCCTCCCTCAATTCCCTCAGCATCCTAGGATGCATCCCGTCCACTCCTGGTGATTTATTTACTTTAAGTACAGCCAGTCTTTCAAATACATAGAAACATAGAAACCTCGAAAAATAGGAGCAGGAGTAGGCCATTCGGCCCTTTGAGCCTGCTCCACCATTCAATATGATCATGGCTGATCCTCTATCTCAATACCATATTCCCGCTTTCTCCCCATACCCCTTGATGCCTTTTGTGTCTAGAAATCTATCTATCTCCTTCTTAAATATATTCAGTGACTTGGCCTCCACAGCCTTCTGTGGTAGAGAATTCCACAGGTTCACCACCCTCTGAGTGAAGAAATTTCTCCTCATCTCAGTCCTAAATGTCCTACCCCGTATCCTCAGACTGTGACCCCTCGTTCTAGACCCCCCAGCCAGGGAAAACATCCTCCCTGCATCCAGTCTGTCTAGCCCTGTCAGAATTTTATACGTTTCAACAAGATCCCCTCTCATTCTTCTAAACTCTAGTGAATACAGGCCTAGTTGACCCTGCCATGTATTTGCCCACTCACTCAACTTGTCTAAATCGCCTTGAAGCCTCTTTGCATCCTCCTCACAACTCACAATCCCACCTAGTTTCGTGTCGTCAGCAAACTTGGAATATTACATTTGGTTCCCTCATCCAAATCATTGATATATATTGTGAATAGCTGGGGCCCAAGCACTGATCCTTGCGGTACCCCACTAGTCACCGCCTGCCACCCCGAAAAAGACCCGTTTATTCCTACTCTCTGTTTCCTGTCTGTTAACCAATTTTCAATCCATGCAAGTATATTACCCCCTAATCCCATGTGCTTTAATTTTGCACACTAACCTCTTATGTGGGACTTTATCAAAGGCCTTCTGAAAATCCAAATACACCATATCCACTGATTCTCCCTTATCTATTCTACCAGTTACATCCTCAAAAAACTCCAGTAGGTTTGTCAAACACAATTTCCCTTTCATAAATCCATGTTGAATTTGTCTAATCCCGTTGATATTTTCTAAGTGTCCTGTTATCACATCCTTTATAGACTCTAGCATTTTCCCTACTACTGATGTTAGGCTAACCTATGATGTAGTTCCCTGTTTTCTCTCTCCCTCCTTTTTTAAATAGTGGGGTTACATTTGCCACCCTCCAATCTGCAGGAACTGTTCCATAATCAATAGAATTTTGGAAGATGACAACCAATGCATCCAATAATTCCATGGCTACCTGTTTTTGTACTCTGGGATGCAGATTATCAGGCCCTGGGGATTTATCAGCTTTCAGTCCCATTAATTTCTCCAGCACTATTTTTTTTACTAATACTAATTTCCTTTAATTCCTCCTTCTCACTAGACACTTGGTTCCATAGCATTTCTGGGAAGTTATTTGTGTCCTCTTCCATAAAGACAGAACCAAAGTATTTGTTTAATTGCTCTGCCATTTCCTTGTTCCTCATTATAAATTCTCCCATTTCTGACTGTAAAGGACCTACATTTGTCTTCACTAATCTTTTTCTTTTTACATACTTGTAGAAGCTTTTACAGTCCGCTTTTATGTTCCTTGCAAGTTTACTCTCATACTCTATTTTTCCCCTCTTAATCAATCTCTTGGTCCTTTTTTGCTGACCTCTAAACTGCTCCCAATCCTCATGCTTTCTGCTTTTTCTGGCAACTTTATATGACTCCTCTTTGGATCTAATATTATCCATAATTTCTTTTGTTAGCCATGGTTGGGCCGCTTTTCCTTTTGTGATTTTGCGCCAGAAAGGAATGTATAACTTTTGCAATTCATGCATTCGTTCCTTAAATGTTAGCCATTGCCTATCCACTGTCATGCCTTTTAATGAAGCTCCCCAATCTATCATAGTCAACTCACTGCTCATACCTTCGTAGTTTCCTTTGTTTAGATTTAGGACCCTAGTTTCGGATTGGACTTCTTCACTTTCCATCTTAATGAAGAATTCTATCATGTTATGGTCACTCTTCCCTAAAGGACCCCGCACAACAAGATTATTAATTAACCCCTTCTCATTGCACAATACCCAATCTAGGATAACCTGTTCCCTAGTTGGCTCCTCAACGTACTGGTCTAAAAAAACATCTCGTACACACTCCAGGAACTCATCCTCCACAGTATTATTGCTAATTTGGTTTGGGCAGTCTATATGTCGATTAAAGTCACCCATGATTACTGTAGTACCCTTGTTACATGCGTCTCTAATTTCCTGTTTGGAGGCCGATAGACAACTCCCACCAATGTTTTCCGCCCTTTGGTGCTTAGCTCCACCCAGACTGATTCTACATCTTTATTTTCTGAGCCAATATCCTTTCTCACTGTTTCTCTGATTTCATCCTTTACTAACAATGCCACTCCACCTCCTTTTCCTTTTCGCCTGTCCTTCCTAAATATCGAATATCCTTGGATATTCAGCTCCCAGCCTTGGTCACCCTGCAGCCATGTCTCCGTAATTGCAATTATATTGTATCCGTTTACATCTATTTGTGCTGTTAATTCGTCTACATTATTACGAATGCTTCGTGCATCCAGATACAGTGCCTTTAGATTTGTCTTTTTAACATTTTTAGACATCTTAACATTTTTTTGTACTATGGCCCTATTTGTCTCATGTGCATTTTTTCTTACCCGGACCCTATTTGTTAGTGCACTCCTTTGTTTGTACGCTCTGTCTCTTCCTGACACAATCTGGTTATCCTTACCCCAATCACTTTCCTGCACTGCTTGTCTTTTCTCTTCAGCATCTTTAGTCACTCGCTCATCTCACCCATTCCCACATAAACATGTTCATAAGGGGGAGAATCCATTCACTGCTCTGTATGTGGAAAGTGATTCAATCGACCATCCCATTTACTGTCACACCAGCAAAGTCACACCGGAGAGAGACCGTTCAGATACTTCATGTGTGGGATGGGATTGACTCCGTTGTCCCAACTGTTGACACTCCAGAGTGTCCACATTGAGAACAGTTGCTGTAAATACTCTGACTGTGAGAAAAGCTTTCAAAGTTCAAAGCAGCTGATGCACGTTCAGCGCATTGATACTGGAGAGAGGCTGTTTCAATATCCTGTGTGTGGGAAGAAATTCACACCACCTGCTGAGACTCCAGTGAGTTCACATGTGACTGCAGGGGTTTGGAATCTGTTATTAATCACATCCAGGACTGAACCATGGCAGAGTGCCCGTGCACTTGGGTTTCTGTGTGAATTATTGATGAATTTTCTCTCACTCGGATCACAGAAACTCATTTTCCATTCACTAATTGGGGCTTTCAATGTTCCCCAGCATGCCCCGCGGGGGTGAATGTGCCCTATTCACACTGGAGGAGCCCAGTACGCAGGCGCAGTGCCCGCCTGTATTTGGAGCATGCGCAGTGTCACTGTGATCAGAGCCAGGCGAGTGCTGGGAGCGGGCCGAGTTCGGAGACGCGGTTTTTTGCGCCGATTACGAATCAGGGGGCGGAGGGAAGTAATGCATCCGGCGGGTGAGCTTCATAAACACCTGGTGCAGGCCGCAAGCCCCGAATGAGAACCTACATGTTCCCCATTTGCAGCTCCGGGGCTTTTTCCCGGGAAAACGCCCAGATTAACGGCGGCCATCTTTGTACAGGAAAGTATTGGCTTTGTTCGACGCCATCTTGATTCTCACGGCCATCTTTGTAAAGGACCCAAGCGTGGGCATGGCCTCAGGGTTCCCTCGAGTCTGCAACTGAACACAGCCAGAGTCAGCACCTTCAGGGGAGGAGAACCAGTGAGTGTAGAACTGAACCCAGCCAGAGTCAGCACCTTCAGGGGAGGAGAGAGAGGAACTAGTGAGTGCAGAACTGAACGCAGCCAGAGTCAGCACCTTCAGGGGAGGAGAGGGTGGGGAACCAGTGAGTGTGGAACTGAACCCAGCCAGAGTCAGCACCTTCAGGGGAGGAGAGGAGAGGGAGGAGAACCAGTGAGTGTGGAACTGAACCCAGCCAGAGTCAGCACCTTCGGGGGAGGAGAGGGAGGGGACCCAGTGAGTGTAGAACTGAACCCAGCCAGAGTCAGCACCTTCAGGGGAGGAGAGGGAGGGGAACCAGTGAGTGTAGAACTGAACCCAGCCAGAGTCAGCACCTTCGGGGGAGGAGAACCAGTAGAACTGATCATACTGAAAACTGAGAGCGGAGGACAAACTATCTTGAGACGTTTGGATTTTAGCACAGGGAGGAGGGACAATATGTGGGATGGGGATTTACAGCTTTGGAGGAATAAGAGAGGAAAGAATGTTCGATATAAACTAAAATTGTCTGTTCTGAATTTCTGTCCTGTACTTACAGTGATGAATTTTGTAAACTCCTTTTACAGGGTATTAGAAGGGGAGGATTTGCAGATGGGAAACTCAAACCAAACATCACGTCAAAATCTGACAGTCACTCGTTTACTCAGGACCTGAATATCATCGGCCTTTGAATGTGGAAGGAGAAATGTTTGTCTGTTCTGTCTGTGGGAAAAGATTTCAAACATCAGTGTGACTGGAAAAGCACCGAGACACACACACCCGAGTGAGAGTGTTCCAGTGCACTGACTGTGGAAAGAGCTTTAACCAGTTACACAGCCTGAAAAAACATCGCACCATTCACAGCGGGGAGAAACCGTACACGTGTTCTGTGTGTGGACAAGGCTTCAACTGATCGTCCAACCTGGAGAGACACAAGGACACCCGCACCACGGAGAAACCGTGGAAATGTGGGGACTGTGGGCAGGGATTCAATTACCCGTCTGAGCTGGAAATTCATCATCGCACTCACACTGGAGAGAGGCCGTTCACCTGCTCTGAGTGTGGGAAGGGATTCCCTTTACCATCCAGGCTGCTGAAACACCAGCGAGTTCACACTGGGGAGAGACCGTTCACCTGGTCTGAGTGTGGTAAGGGATTCACTCAGTCATCCGACCTGCTGAGACTTCAACGAGTTCACAAGTGACTGCAGGGGTTGGATTCTGCTGTTATTGCTGCTGTTAATCACATCCAGGACTGAATTGTCTTCATTCTGACAGGTGGAGTTTCTTCCTGCTGATGTTAATAACCCCTATAACTGGGCTGGAGTTTAATATTTTGATATTTCAAATAACACAGTGTGTCGATATTTGATGTCTCCAAGATAAGAGGAGACTAATTGATGTCCTGTTACCGACTGCTCCATTTGTGGGCCTTTTCTCCTTTCTAACTCGAGATTATTTCAGTTCTCGTACCTTCGGTTACTCTCATGGACAAGTCCCAGCTCCCCATACCTTCCAGAGTGCCTCTCCTAGCCTTGGTATCCAGGGAAGGTCTCGGTAACACGCCCGGGATCACGAAACACAAAACCCAGTCTGTTAATCACTTTCAGCTACTGGACTTAGCGTGTGTCCCACAGCATCTCTCTCACCTTCGATGTGTGAATAGAGCATCACGCCTGCAAACCTGCTTTCAATTTCAATTTGAATCCACACAGCAAGTGTATTTAAAAAAATACGTACATGTAAACAGATCACATCAAATAATTGGCAAAGGTTTAGAGTCAACAAGATGAACAAGTGAACACATCACGGCCCAATACTCCAGCTCTATATTCACAGGAGAAAGTCTGTTATCTAACTCCTCGAGTGGACAGAATAGAGAAAGATCCCAACTCTAAGAACATCTAGAATCTGTTGTAAATATCTTTCAAATCCTGACCGGTCCAATCTGTCGGTTTCCTTTCAATTGAAGTGAATGGAAGATGAGAGGGATGTTGGCATATGGACCTCGGTTAATTCAGCTTCTGAAAGGTGTTCATGTTTAGTTCATTCGATATCGGGGAAAATGTGGTTGGTATCATTCGAGAGAGAGGGAGATTTCACTGAGCAACAGCTGGTGTTTGCAACCAACTAGCCTTGGATATTTTCATCATATAAAGTTTCGATCAGAAATATGATGTTGGGATAAGAAAAGTCTGGAGACTAGTGGTTTGTGCTGCCCCAGGAAGGCCACAGTGTTTTTACCTGCTTCTGACGTTGTCGATGTGTGTTGAAGAAAATGCAGACTTGTGTCTCTGGACTGTGCAGTAGCCAGAGACGACCATATTAGGCAATGCCAGCTCCAGTTTGAGAAGAGGTTGATGGCAGAGCAAGAGATCCAGCAGTTTTAAGAATTTATCTCCCGTTATCTGCAGACATCGAATGTCGCAGCGTGCTGACAAAATTGGACTTAAGACTTTAACCTATTGGGTTCAATTATTGGGATCGATTGTTATAGAATTGAATTGTTATAGAATGGAAAAGTAGTGAAGTTATGCTAAACTTGTATCGAACCTTGGTTAGACCACACTTGGAGCACTGCGTACAATTCTGGTCACCATATTATAAAAAGGATATAGAGGCACTGGAGAGGGTGCAGAGAAGATTTACAAGGATGATACCAGAAATGAGAGGGTATACCTGTCAGGAAAGGATGGACAGGCTGGGTCTCTTTTCTCTTGAAAAAAGAAGGCTGAGGGGTGACCTAATAGATGTCTTTAAAATGATGAAAGGTTTTGATAGAGGAGATACAGAGAGAGTGTTTCCACTTGTGGGGAAGAGCATAACTAGAGGCCATCAATATAAGATAGTCACCAAGAAATCCAATAGGGAATTCAGGAGAAACTTCTTTACCCAAAGACTGGTGAGAATGTGGAACTCGCTACCACAGGGAGTGGTTGAAGTGAATAGTATAGATACATTTAAGGGGCGGTTAGATAAGCATATGAGGGAGAAGGGAATAGAGGGTTATGCTGATAGAGTTAGATGGGGAAAGACGGAAGGAGGCTCGAGTGGTGCATAAACGCCGGCATGGACTGGTTGGGCCGAATCGCCTGTTTCTGTGCCGTATATCCTGTGTAATCCTGTGTAGTCACAGCAAACAGACAGTTTAACAGACTGCCCCTGGTCCACTCTAACCCCCACCTTCTCTCTCTCTCACTATTCATGGACACTGCTGCAGTAATTGCTCCTCTGACCTTTCCTCTCTTGTCCCTCCTACACCCTTAATACACGGCCCGACACAATCTCCCTCCCCTACATCCTCACTGTGCTGGAATCCACACCAGTCTCCCCATCTGCTCCTTGTTCTCTCCCTGGATCCAAAAACTACTGAACTCAGTCTTCCCTCCTGAAGTCTACAGGCTCTAAAACTGAAGCTTGGTGTCCCTCAGTCCCTACTCCACCCCTTCTCTCCTCCTCTTTTCCCCGGGGTGTGTCCACACTCTGGGCCTTGGGCCTTGCCCGGGGATTCTCAGTATGAACAGGTGGGGTGTGTTTTGAGACAGGGTGTCCCCGCTCTCCTCCTCTTTCCCCCGGGGTGTGTCCACACTCTGGGCCTTGGGCCTTGCCCGGGGATTCTCAGTATGAACAGGTGGGGTGTGTTTTGAGACAGGGTGTCTCCGCTCTCCACCTTTAAAGGGACAAGGAGACGACCAGCTGGGCTGAATGGTCCTGCTTTATGACATCACTGCAGTGCCTAGCAACCAACCTCCCTGAGCCCTGCTCATTATGGGCTGGCAGTGTTTGATGGGACAGTGTAGAGGGAGCTTTACTCTGTATCTAACCCGTGCTGTACCTGCCCTGGGAGGTTTTGATGGGACAGTGTAGAGGGAGCTTTTCTCTGTATCTAACCCGTGCTGTACCTGCCCTGGGAGTGTTTGATGGGACAGTGTAGAGGGAGCTTTACTCTGTATCTAACCCGTGCTGTACCTGCCCTGGGAGTCTTTGATGGGACAGTGTAGAGGGAGCTTTACTCTGTATCTAACCCATGCTGAACCTGCCCTGGGAATGTTTGATGGGACAGTGTAGAGGGAGCTTTACTCTGTATCTAACCCGTGCTGTACCTGCCCTGGGAGTATTGGATGGGACAGTGTAGAGGGAGCTTTACTCTGTATCTAACCCGTGCTGTACCTGCCCTGGGAGTGTTTATTGGGACAGTGTTGAGGGAGCTTTACTCTGTATCTAACCCGTGCTGTACCAGATCTGGGAGTGTTTGATGGGACAATGTAGAGGGAGCATTACTCCGTATCTAAACCGTGCTGTACCTGCCATGTGAGTGTTTGATAGGACAGTGTAGAGGGAGTTTTACTTTGTATCTAAACAGTGCCATACCTACCCTGGCCGTGTTTGATGGGACAGTGTAGAGCGAGCTTTACTCTTTACCTGACCCGTGCTGTACCTGCCCTGGGAGTGTTTGATGGGACAGTGTAGACATCAGAAAGGAAGAAAAAAAGTCCACTGCCACCTCTCTTCTAGGAATGCCCACCTTGACGAAGTTCTGCTCTTCTCTTCGACGGGACCTCTGTTTGTCTCTTCAACCTTGTTCAAATTCATTGCTTTCAGTTTCCCTTCTCGTGTTTGATCAGGTATCTGCCAAGACTCGGTTTCACAGCCACATTACTTTCCTCAGCAACTGTCTCCGGTTCCGACTTATTCCACGTGGATTCCAACTCAACTTCCACCCTTCGTGTTTCGGATCCACCCAGGATTACAAATATCTCCAAGATATTCATCGTTCCTCGAACTACTGCTCTCGCCGCATCTTGAGATCCACGCTCAACGCCATGCGGCGCCACATGAACACTCTCGACCTCTCTCTTCAGCAGCACCGACGCACTCTATCTCAAAGCTGTCCGGGTCCACAGTTCCATTTCATCCTTAGACTCATCCGACGCTTCAACAAAAAACTTTTTTTCTTCCTTTCTGATGTCAAGGATCGCAAGCTTCAACAACTCTCGGACACTAACGCCCCTCCGGAACCTTCTTCCCCTTCACTTTCCTCTGACCCCCCTTCTCCCAATCTCACTCCCTGCCGCGTTTTCACTATCCCTTCTGACCTTCCCCTCTCTGACCCCGAACGATCAGTCCTCAGCAAAGGCCTGAGCTTCATCCCCTTACGCCCCCACCTCAATGAATTTCGAGCTCGGCACGATGCTGAGCTCTTTTTCCGTCGCCTCCGTCTCTGTGCCCACTTCTTTGGCCAGGAGTCTTCCCCCCGCATGGCTGACCCTTTCTCCCGCTTTCAGAATTCTCGTTCCACCTGGACCCCTCCCTCTGGCCTCTTACCCTCTCTAGATCTTTTCATTGCTAACTGCCGCCGTGACATCGGCCATCTCAATTTCTCTGCTCCCCTCACTCACTCCAACCTACCTTCCTCTGAACTTGCAGCACTCCATTCTCTCCGATCCAACCCTGACATTGTCATTAAACCTGCTGACAAGGGTGGCGCTGTTGTTGTTTGGCGAACCGACCTCTACCTAGCGGAAGTTGAACGCCAACTCTCTGACACCTCCTCCTACCTCCACCTGGACCATGACCCCACTACCGAACATCAAGCCACCGTTTCCAAGACTGTCACTGACCTCATCTCCTCTGGAGATCTTCCCCCCACGGCCGCCAACCTCATAGTTCCCCAACCCCGCACAGCCCGCTTCTACCTCCTTCCCAAGATACAAAAACAGGACTGCCCCGGTAAACCCATCGTTTCAGCCTGTTCTTGCCCCACGGAACTTTCTCTTCCTATCTCGACTCTGTTTAAAAGGAGTAGAGCAGCAGAACAGTAAAGAGGTTTAAGATTCTAGCTGATGCCTTGTCTTATTAATTAGCAGGTTCAAGAGTCTCGTGTCAGCAACTTTAATACCTTATTAGAAATATAAGATGAGCAGATTCTCTGTCCTCTACCGTACCTTACATTGATCCATCAATCAGAGTAAGCTTGCAAGTTCCGCGTGTCCACAGTAACTTACACTGTCCCATCAAACACTCCCAGAGCAGGTGCAGCACGGGTTAGATACAGAGTAAAGCTCCCTCTACACTGTCCCTTCAAACACTCCTCCCAGGGCAGGGACAGCACGGGTTAGATCCAGAGTAAAGCTCCCTCTGCACTGTCCCATCAAACACTCCCAGGGCAGGTACAGCATGGGTATGATACAGAGTAAAGCTCCCTCTACACTGTCCCATCAAACACTCCCAGGGCAGGTACAGCACGGGTTAGATACAGAGTAAAGCTCCCACTACACTGTCCCATCAAACACTCCCAGGGCAGGTACAGCACGGGTTAGATACAGAGTAAAGCTCCCTCTACACCGTCCCATCAAATACTCCCAGGGCAGGTACAGCACGGGTTAGATACAGAGGAAAGCTCCCTCTACACTGTCCCATCAAACTCTCCCAGGGCAGGTACAGCACGGGTTAGATACAGAGTAAAGCATCCTCTACACTGTCGCATCAAACACTCCCAGGGAAGGTACAGCACGGGCTAGATACGGAGTAAAGCTCACACGAAACTGTCCCATCAAACACTCCCGGGGCAGAAAAGCACAGGTGAGATACAGAGTAAAGCTCCCTCTACACTGTCCCATCAAACACTCCCAGGGCAGGTAAAGCACGTGTTTGATACAGAGTAAAGCTCCCTCTGCACTGTCCCATCAAAAACTCCCAGGGCAGGTACAGCACGGGTTAAATACAGAGTAAAGCTCCCATGACACTGTCCCATCAAAGACTCCCAGGGCAGGTACATCATGGGTAAGACACAGAGTAAAGCTCCCTCTACACTGTCCCATCAAACACTCCCAGGAAAGGTACAGCACGGGTTAGATACAGACAAAAGCACCCTCTACTGTCCCATCAAACACTCCCAGGGCAGGTACAGCACGGGTTAGATACAGAGTAAAGCTCCCTCTACACTGTCCCATCAAACACTCCCAGGGCAGGGACAGCACGGGTTACAGAGTAAAGCTCCCACTACACTGTCCCATCAAACACTCCAATGGCAGGTACAGCATGGGTTAGATACAGAGTAAAGCTCCCTCTCTACTGTCCCATCAAACACTCCCAGGGCAGTTACATCATGGGTTAGACACAGAGTAAAGCTCCCTCTACACTGTCTCATCAAACACTGCCAGGGCAGGTACAGCACGGGTATGAAACAGAGTAAAGCTCCCACTACACTGTCCCATCAAACACTCCCAGGGCAGACACAGCACGGGTTAGATACAGAGTAAAGCTCCCTCTACACTGTCCCATCAAACACTCCCAGGGCAGGTACAGCACGGGTTAGATACAGAGTAAATCTCCCTCTACACCGTCCCATCAAATACTCCCAGGGCAGATACAGCACGGGTTAGATACAGAGTAAAGCTCCCTCTACACTGTCCCATCAAACATTCCCAGGGTAGGTACAGCCCGGGTTAGATACACAGTAAAACTCCCTCTACACTGTCCCATCAAAAACTCCCAGGGCAGGTACAGCCCATGCTAGATAGAGAGTAAGGCTCTCTCTACGCTGTCCCATCAAACACTCCCAGGACAGGTACAGCACGGGTTAGATACGGAGTAAAGCTCGCACTAGACTGTCCCATCAAACACTCCCGGGGCAGTAAAGCACGGGTTAGATACAGAGTAATGCTCCCTGTACACTGTCCCATCAAACACTCCCGGGGCAGGTACAGCACAGGTTAGATACAGAGTAAAGCTCCCTCTACACTGTCCCATCAAACACTCGCAGGGCAGGTACAGCACAGGTTAGATACAGAGTAAAGCTCCCTCTACACTGTCTCATCAAACACTCCCAGGGCAGGTACAGCACAGGTTACATACAGAGTAAAGATCCCTTGACACTATCCCATGAAACACTCCCAGGGCAGGTACAGCACGGGCTAGATACGGAGTAAAGCTCACACTATACTGTCCCATCAAACACTCCCGGGGCAGAAAAGCACGGGTTAGATACAGAGTAAAACTCCATCTACACTGTCCCATCAAACACTCCCAGGGCAGGTTCAGCACGGGTTACAGAGTAAAGCTCCCTCTACACTATCCCATCAAAAATTCCCAGGGCAGGTACAGCACGGGTTAAATACAGAGTAAAGCTCCCACTACACTGTCCCATCAAACACTCCCAGGGCAGGTACATCATGGGTTAGATACAGACAAAACCACCCTCTACTGTCCCATCAAACACTCCCAGGGCAGGTACAGCACGGGTTAGATACGGAGTAAAGCTCCCTCTACACTGTCCCATCAAACACTCCCAGGAAAGGTACAGCACGGGTTAGATACAGAGTAAGGCTCTCTCCACACTGTCCCATCAAACACTCCCAGGAAAGGTACAGCACAGGTTAGATACAGAGTAAGGCTCTCTCCACACTGTCCCATCAAACACTCCCTGGGCAGCTACAGCACAGGTTAGATACAGAGTAAATCTCCCTCTACACTGTCCCATCAAACACTCCTAGGGCACGTACAGCATGGTTTAGATACAGAGTAAAGCTCCCTTTATACTGTCTCATCAAACTCTCCCAGGGCAGGTACAGCACAGGTTACATACAGAGTAAAGCTCCCTTGACACTAGCCCATGAAACACTCCCAGGGCAGGTACAGCACGGGCTAGATACGGAGCAAAGCTCACACTATACTGTCCCATCAAACACTCCCGGGGCAGAAAAGCACGGGTTAGATACAGAGTAAAGCTCCCTCTACACTTTCCCGTCAAACACTCCCAGGGCAGATACAGCACGGGTTAGATACAGAGTAAAACTCCATCTACACTGTCCCATCAAACACTCCCAGGGCAGGTACAGCACGGGTTAGATACAGCGTAAAGCTACCTCTACACTGTCCCATCAAACACTCCCAGGGCAGGGACAGCACGGGTTAGATACAGACCAAAGCTCCCTCTACACAGGCCCATCAAACACTCCCAGGGCAGGTAAAGCACGTGTTTGATACAGAGTAAAGCTCCCTCTACACTGTCCCATCAAAAACTCCTAGGGCAGGTACAGCACGGGTTAAATACAGAGTAAAGCTCCCACTACACTGTCCCATCAAACACTCCCAGGAAAGGTACAGCACGGGTTAGATACAGACAAAAGCACCCTCTACTGTCCCATCAAACACTCCCAGGGCAGGTACTGCACGGGTTAGATACAGAGTAAAGCTCCCTCTACACTGTCCCATCAAACACTCCCAGGAAAGGTACAGCATGGGTTAGATACAGAGTAAAGCTCCCTCTACACTGTCCCATCAAACACTCCCAGGGCAGATACAGGACGGGTGAGATACAGAGTAAAACTCCATCTACACTGTCCCATCAAACACTGAGAGGTCGCACAACACCAGGTTATAGTCCAACAGTTTTATTTGAAATCACAAGCTTTCGGAGCTATCGATTGCCCCTTCCTCAGGTGAAGTAAATAGATACAGAATCGCCAAAGCATATATAGATAGAGAACAAAGCATGTGTACCTTACAATTGCAGACAACTAAATTAAATCATCCTGACTATCTGCCGAGGTGTGATAAAGTTAATCAGGTCAGCCAGGAAGGTACCACATCAAAGACATAGAAAGATACAACTGAGACAATGAGGTGTAGTCGCAGGGGTTCTAACGTGTGAAAAGCTGCCATCTGTATGTAAAACGAAAAGCTTTAAAATTTTTACTTTTTTACTGGGAAAATTTTTACTTTTTTACTGGGAATCACATCTGTGAACAAGCCAACGACGACTCGAGTCCGGATCACGTCATGTATCGTGACATAAACCCAAGATCCCGGTTGAGACCGTCTTCATGAGTGCGGAACTTGGCTATCAGTTTCTGCTCGATGATTTTGCGTTGTCGTGTGTTTCTAAGGTTGCCTTGGAGAACGCTTACCCGCAGATCCGAGGCTGAATGTCCCTGACTGCTGAAGTGTTCCCTGACTGGGAGGTAACAATCCTGCCTGGCGATTGTTGCGCGGTGCTCGTTCATACGTTGTCTCAGTGTCTGCATGGTCTCGCCGATGTACCATGCCGCGGTGCATTCTTTCCTGCAACGTATGAGGTAGACAACGTTGGCCGAGTCACATGAGTATGTACCATGTACCTGGTGGGTAGTGTCCTCACGTGTGATGGTGGTATCTGTGTTGATGATCTGGCATGTCTTGCAGAGTTTGCCGTGGCAGGGTTGTGTGGTGTCGTGGTCGCTGTTATCCTGAAAGCTGGGTAATTTGCTGCGAACGATGGTACTTCTGAGGTTAGGCGGCTGTTTGAAGGCAAGTAGTGGAGGCGTGGGGATGGCCTTAGCGAGGTGTTTGTCGTCATCGATGACATGTTGAAGGCTGCGAAGAACATGGCGTAGTTTCTCCGCTCCGGGGAAGTACTGGACAACCCTGTTGGTTGTGTCCCGTGTTTGCCTTCTGAGGAGGTCTATGCGATTTTTCGCTGTGGCCCGTCGGAACTGTCGATCGATGAGTCAAGCGTCATATCCCGTTCTTACGAGGGCGTTTTTCAGTGTCCGTAGGTGTCCATCGCGTTCCTCCTCGTCTGAGCAGATCCTGTGTATTCGCAGGGCTTGTCCATAGGGGATGGCTTCTTTAACATGGTTAGGGTGGAAGCTGGAGAAGTGGAGCATCGTGAGGTTGTCCGTGGGCTTGCGGTAGAGTGAAATGCTGAGGTGTCCGTCTTTGATGGAGATTCGTGTGTCCAGGAATGAAACCGATTCTGAGGAGTAGTCCATGGTGAGTTTGATGGTGGGATGGAACTTGTTTATGTTATTGTGTAGTCTTTTCAGTGATCCTTCGCCATGGGTCCAAAGGAAGAAAATGTCGTCGATGTATCTGGTGTACAGCGTTGGCTGGAGGTCCTGTGCAGCGAAGAAGTCTTGCTCGAACTTGTGCATGAAGATGTTGGCGTATTGGGGTGCGAATTTGGTCCCCATGGCTGTTCCGTGTGTTTGGGTAAAAAAATGGTTGTTGAAGGTGAAGACATTGTGGTCAAGGATGAAGCGGATGAGTTGTAGGATGGCGTCTGGAGATTGGCTGTTGGTGTTGAGTACTGAGGCTGTCGCAGCGATGCCGTCATCGTGGGGGATACTGGTGTAGAGTGCCGATACGTCCATCGTGACGAGGAGTGTTCCTGGTTCAACTGGTCCGTGGGTGCTGAGTTTCTGTAAGAAGTCTGTAGTGTCGCGACAGAAGCTGGTTCCCAGTAAAAAAGTAAAAATTTTCCCAGTAAAAAAGTAAAAATTTTTAAAGCTTTTCGTTTTACATACAGACGGCAGCTTTTGACACGTTAGAACCCCTGCGACTACACCTCATTGTCTCAGTTGTATCTTGCACGGACATGTTACCGATACCTTCGCTTGATACCAAGGCTTGGAGAGGCACTCTGGAAGGTTTGGGGAGCTGGGGCTTGTGCACGAGAGTAACTAAAGGTGTGAGAACTGAAATAATCTTGATTTAGAAAAGAGAAAAGGCCCAAAAATGGAGCAGTCAGTAACAGGACATCAATTAGTCTCCTCTCATCTTGGAGAAATCAAGGATTCGACCCACGGTGTGTTAGAAACAAAGTTAATCTATTTTGACATATCGAAATATTAAACTCCAGCCCAGTTAGAGGGGTTATTAACATCAGCAGAAACAAACTCCAACTGTCAGAATGAACATGGTTCAGTCCGGGATGTGATTAAGAGCAGCAATAATAGCAGAATCCAACCTCTGCTGTCACTTGTGAACTCGCTGGTGTCTCAGCAGGGTGGATGACTGAACGAATCCCTTCCCACACTCGGAGCAGGTGAACGGCCTCTCCCCAGTGTGAACTCGCTGGTGTGTCAGCAGCTGGGATGGCTGAGTGAAACCGTTCCCACACAGGGAGCAGGTGAACGGCCACTCCCCAGTGTGAACTCGCTGGTGTGTCAGAAAATCCCTTGTGCTTTTAAAGCTCTTCTCACACTCAGAACATTTAAAAGGTCTCTTATCAGTGTGAACGCGTTGGTGTGAAGTGAGGCTGGAGGAGTTAGTGAATCCCTTCCCACACAGAGCAGGTGAACGGCCTCTCCCCAGTGTGAAGTCGCTGGTGTGTCAGCAGGTGGGATGACCGAGCGAATCTGTTCCCACACTCAGAGCACGTGAACAGTCTCTCCCCAGTGTGACTGCGTTGATGAGCTTCCAGGTGGGACGGGTAATTGAATCCCTGCTCACAGTCCCCACATTTCCACGGTTTCTCCGTGGTGCGGGTGTCCTTGTGTCTCTCCAGGTTGAACGATCAGTTGAAGCCTTGTCCACACACAGAACTCGTGTACGGTTTCTCCCCGCTGTGAACGGTGCGATGTTTTTTCAGACTGTGTAACTGGTTAAAGCTCTTTCCACAGTCAGTGCACTGGAACACTCTCACTCGGGTGTGTGTGTCTCGGTGCTTTTCCAGTCACACTGATGTTTGAAATCTTTTCCCACAGACAGAACAGACAAACATTTCTCCTTCCACATTCAAAGGCTGATGATACTCAGGTCCTGATCAATGGAGTGACTCCGTCAGATCTTGAAATTATGTTTGGTTTGAGTTTCCTGTCTGTAAATCCTCCCCTTCTCACAGCCTGTAAAAGGAGTTTACAAAAGACATCACTAAGTAGAGGATATAAATTCAGAACAGACAATTCTAGTTTCTATGGAACATTCTTTCCTCTCTTGTTCCCCCAAAGCTGTCAATCTCCGTCCCACACACTCTCCCTCCTCCCTGTGCTGAAATCCAAAACCATCGCACCACCTCCAACACATTTTCCTTCTTGCTGAAGGTGCTGACTCTGGCTGGGTTCAGTTCTACACTCACTGGTTCCCCTCCCTCTCCTCCCCTGAAGGTGCTGACTCGAGCTGGGTTCAGTTCTACACTCACTGGTTCCCCTCCCTCTCCTCCCCTGAAGGTGCTGACTCTGGCTGGGTTCAGTTCTACACTCACTGGTTCCCCTCTCTCTCCTCCCCTGAAGGTGCTGACTCTGGCTGGGTCCTGTTCTACACTCACTGGTTCCCCTCCCTCTCCTCCCCTGAAGGTGCTGACTCTGGCTGGGTTCAGTTCGAATCTCACTGGTTCCCCTCCCTCTCCTCTCCTGAAGGTGCTGACTCTGGCTGGGTTCAATGCGAATCTCACTGGTTCCCCTCCCTCTCCTCCCCTGAAGGTGCTGACTCTGGCTGGGTTTAGTTCTACACTCACTGGTTCCCCTTCCTCTCCTCCCCTGAAGGTGCTGACTCTGGCTGGGTTCAGTTCTACACTCACTGGTTCCCCTCTCTCTCCTCCCCTGAAGGTGCTGACTCTGGCTGGGTCCTGTTCTACACTCACTGGTTCCCCTCCCTCTCCTCCCCTGAAGGTGCTGACTCTGGCTGGGTTCAGTTCGAATCTCACTGGTTCCCCTCCCTCTCCTCTCCTGAAGGTGCTGACTCTGGCTGGGTTCAATGCGAATCTCACTGGTTCCCCTCCCTCTCCTCCCCTGAAGGTGCTGACTCTGGCAGGGTTTAGTTCTACACTCACTGGTTCCCCTCCCTCTCCTCCCCTGAAGGTGCTGACTCTGGCTGGGTTCAGTTCGCTCACTGGTTCTCCTCTCTCTCCTCCTCTGAAGGTGCTGACTCTGGCTGGGTTCAGTTCGACACTCACTGGTTCCCCTCCCTCTCCTCCCCTGAAGGTGCTGACTCTGGCTGGGTTTAGTTCTGCACTCACTGGTTCCCCTCCCTCTCCTGAAGGTGCTGACTCTGGCTGGGTTCAGTTCACTCACTGGGCCCCTGCAGCCACGCCCCCTAGCAGCTCCTTTACAAAGATGGCCACGCATGCGCTCTACCGCTCGACAAAGCAAGATGGAGACGCAAATACCCTAAGAGCTCCTTTACAAAGATGGCCACCGTTAACCCGGGCATAGTTCCTGGGAAAAAGCCACCGAGCTGCAAACACGGAACCTGTAGGTTCTCATTCCGGGCTTGCGGCCTGCACCAGGTGTTTATTAAGCTCACCCGCCGGGTGCGTTACCTCACTGCCCCCCGCTGATTCGTAATCGGATCAAAAACCGCGTCTCCCAAACCGGCCCACTCCCTGCACTCGCATGGCTCTGATCATAGTGACACTGCGCATGCTCCAGCTACGGGCGGGCACTGCGCCTGCGCACTGGGCTCCTGTAGTCTGGGTAATATTTTTATTCAAATACAATAATACCTGTACAACTCATCAATTACATAGTAAATCCATTACATAGTAAATCCATTACATTCATCCATCACAGTAAAAAATAAAGCCTTAAAAACAGCCTTATAGTTAATATAAATGCAATGATTAATTTTACAAATAATCAATAATGTTTACAGTACAAATACCCTTAAACAATACCACACAACTTTTTAGATTTGAAATAATAAATCTCAAAGTTAACTCCACATAAAACAACAACCATTTCAACACCAGTGTACAAACACATAGCACCATCATAATCCAATTAAATGCTACAGATAACATTTATTCCAATAAACCAAGAAAAAACCCGTTTTACGCCAGTCCTACTGGCATTGTTCATTCGATCATTCATTCAATTGTTCGTTTGTTCATTCAAGCGTTCATTCGTTCGATCGAGCGTAAGTTCCAATATGTATCTATGAGTGCGTGCGTGCATATCATTTGTCTAAGTGCGCGCCTGCATGCGTTTGCTCGATTATCGTTCATTTGATCGTTCACCACGTGATCATTTGTTCGATCGAGTGTAAGTTCCAATGTGCATGCTTGCGTTCGCTCGAATCGTTCGTTCGACCACTACCCCATGAGGTCGTTCGTTTGATCGAGTGTAAGTTCCAATATGTATGTCTGAATGCGTGCGTGAGTATCATTTGTCTAAGTGCGCGCCTGCTTGCGTTTGCTCGAATCGTTCGTTCTATCACTGTACAAGTGATCATTCATTCGATCGAGTGTAAGTTCCAATATGCATGAATGCGTTCGTTCGAATCGTTCGTCCGTTCGTTCACTCGAGCGTCCGTTCGTTCAATAAATTACCAATATTAATTTACTTTATCTTTTCAAACACACCAACACTAGACAATAACCTCAAAGTAAATTCCTACATAACCACCAATACATCATCATGTGCAAATTCCCACAATCCTTATCAGAAAATCAATTAAGCTTCAAGTAAACTGCTTTCAAACAGAAAACCTGAAACCTTCCCAACAAAACAATTAAATACCAGTTCTACGCCAGTCCTATTGGCAATCCATTAACGAATATCATTTGATGTTGTCGAACCATGTAAAGTCATAGTCCTTGTCCACAGTCTTCAGCCCTTCCACGGAAAAAGAAGCCATCCACTTCCTGAAATCCCGTAAAAAGACCGAACACTCAAATCTTCTTCTGCTTGCTGTTATCGCTCACAGGACCCAACCATCAAAGACTACTCATCATTCCTTACTGATATTACTTTGCTCTGTCTTTTAATTTCCTTTTATTTTCCGTCTTTTAACCATTCACATTTTCCATCTTGTAACCGCTCACGCGCCCCATTACAGATGGAAACAGTTTGCCTTTCCTTCACCAATATGGCGACGCATAAACCGGTCCCATGACCAAGAAAAAGCTTCACAGCTACCGCCAGGCAGAGCAGATGCTGGGCCACTGGAACTCATTCAGGCCCGAAACCGTTCTACAACTTTCAGAACCAGTGCAGCAATGCTCACCAACCGCATCTCCCGACTCCACCTCTGCCGACCAGCCGCCCCGCCCTGGGCCCCCCGCCTGGGGTTCTCCGTGCTGGGCCTCCCGCCCAGGCCACTCTCCTCTGAGTCTTCCACCTTGAGTGTTCTGCACCGGGCTCTCCGCACCGGCATTCCCCGTGAGCAGCCAGATTGTGGAGCAGCCCGTTCACACAGCACCGAGTTAAGCCGAGTTGAAAATCTCACAGCCTTTCCTCCCCGGGCCTTCTGCACCGGGCCCTCCGCACCGGCATTCCCCGCGAGCAGCCGGGGTGTGGAGCTCACCCGTTCACACAGCACCAAGCTGAGATGAGAATCTTGCAGCCTGGGCTTCGATTGTGTCATTGGGGCGGGCTGGGCATGATCATGGTTCAGTGCTCAGTGTAATCCTCGTAAATTCTGTTCTATTCACGAATGCAGCCATTCAATGGCGGGGATTTTACCCAGCATTCCCCGCGGTGGAGAATGTGCCGCACACGGACTACAGAAGCCCAGTGCGCAGGCGCGGGACCGCCTTGGTTTGGAGCATGCGCAGTGCGTGTCATCGCGGAAGACATTGGGTCCGGAAGACGCTGGATGCGGAATCAGGTCCGGATAAATTAGTGAGAAGCCGCCGAAGAGAACGGAGTAATCGACCGGCGGTGGGCGGGGAGGCTTCATAAACAACTAGTGTAGGCCGCAAGCACCGAATAATAACCTGAAGGTCCCGCGTTTGCAGCTTCGAGCCTTCTCCCGGTCACAAGCCCAGGATAACGGCCGCCATCTTGATTCAGTGAGTAGCAAAGCGCATGCGCACTCATCTTGGTGAGGAACAGGTAGTGGGCGGGGCTTCAGTGTCTGTTCCCAACCGGGTCCTAGTGCCCGGGCAGTAAACCATTGATTCAGTTATTTTCAGACTCTCCACACTCAGATTTCTCACCATCTCTCCTGAAGGCGCTGGTAAAAGCAGAGCATACGGTTAACATCCCACACAATTGTAACAGAAGAGCCCCAGAGCTGGGCCCCGCTTGTACAGTCCCAGGGTTAGAATCCCCATGTACAGTCCCAGGGCTGGAATCCCCATGTACAGTCCCAGGTCTGGAATCCCCATGTACAGTCCCAGGGTTGGAATCCCCATGTACAGTCCCAGGGTTAGAATCCCCTTGTACAGTCCCAGAGTTGGAATCCCCATGTACAGTCCCAGGATAGGAATCCCCATGTATAGTCCCAGGGTTGGAATCCCCTTGTGCAGTCCCAGGATAGGAATCCCCATGTACAGTCCCAGGATAGGAATCCCCATGTACAGTCCCAGGGTTGGAATCCCCATGTACAGTCTCAGGGTTAGAATCCCCATGTACAGTCCCAGGGTTGGAATCCCCATGTACAGTCCCAGGTTTAGAATCCCCATGTACAGTCCCAGGGTTGGAATCCCCATGTACAGTCCCAGGTTTAGAATCCCCATGTACAGTCCCAGGGTTGGAATCCCCATGTACAGTCCCAGGGTTAGAATCCCCATGTACAGTCCCAGGGTTGGAATCCCCATGTACAGTCCCAGGTTTAGAATCCCCATGTACAGCCCCAGGGTTAGAATCCCCATGTACATTCCCAGGGTTGGAATCCCCATGTACAGTCCCAGGGTTAGAATCCCCATGTACAGTCCCAGGGTTAGAATCCCCATGTACAGTCCCAGGGTTGGAATCCCCATGTACAGGGTCAGAATCCCCATCGTCAGTCCCAGGGTAAAAAGCCTCATGGTCAGTCCCAGGGTAAGAAGCCCCATGCAGTTGTCACAATATTTGGAAGTATGGTGAACAGTGAGGAGGACAGTGATAGACTTCAAGAAGACATCGACAGGCTGGTGAAATGGGTGGACTCGTGGCAGATGAAATTTAAAGCTGAAAATTGCGAATTACCCATTTTGGTACCCGGTGCTTTGAACATGCTCAGTGCCAGGGGTGGAGACGGACTGAGATGGAACAGGCGACTCGGGAGGCGGGAGGAGATTGTGGGCGCGGGGGAGGAATTGGACCCGCGGGTGGGCCGGGAAACTGCATCAACACCTGGGGTAGGCCTCAGGCCCCGAGTAAGAGCCCACAGGCCCCGTGTTTGACCCGCCGTGACAGGCCCATGTGAGTGGGGCCACTGGCTGCCATCTTGGACAAGGAGGGATCGCGGAGCATGCGCGGCCATCTTGGTACAGGACAAAAACAGTGGGCGGGGCTTCAGGGTCCCAGTGACCAGGAGATTTATTGAGTGTCTTAGGGATGGATTTCTTGAGCAGTATGTAACTGATCCTACAAGGGGGCAAGCAACCTTGGACCTGGTACTGTGTAATGAGTCTGGATTAATTAATAATGTCCTAGTTAAGGATCCCCTTGGAATGAGTGACCATAACATGGTTGAATTCCATATCCAATTAGAGGGTGAGAAGGTTGGTTCTCAAACAAGCGTACTGAGCTTGAATAAAGGAGACTATGATGGCATGAGAGCAGAATTGATTAAAGTGGACTGGGAAAATAGATTAAAGGGTAAGACGGTACATGAGCAGTGGTGTTCATTCAAGGAGTTATTTTACAACTTTCAAAATAAATATATTCCACTGAGGAAAAAAGGGTGTAAAAGAAATGACAGCCATCCATGGCTAAGTAAAGAAATTAAAGAAAGTATCCAACTAAAAACAAGGACATATAAGGTAGCCAAAGTTAGTGGGAGGATAGAAGATTGGGAAGTCTTCAAAAGACAACAAAAAGTAACTAAAGGATTGATTAAGAAAGGGAAAATAGACTATGAAAATAAATTAGCAAAAAATATAAAAACAGATAGCAAGAGTTTCTATAGTTATATAAAAAGAAAAAGGGTGGTTAAGGCAAACGTAGGTCCCTTAGAGGATGAGACCGGGAAATTAATGGTGGGAAACATGGAGATGGCAAAAATGCTGAACAAATATTTTATTTCAGTCTTTACGGTAGAGGACACTAAGAATATCCCAACACTGGACAAACAGGGGGCTCTAGCAGGGGAGGAGCTAAATATGATTAAAATCACTAAGGAATTGGTACTCAGTAAAATAATGGGACTAAAGGCGAATAAATCCCCTGGACCTGATGGCTTACATCCTAGGGTCTTGAAGGAAGTGGCAGTAGGAATTGTGGATGCTTTGGTAATAATTTTCCAAAACTCCCTGAACTCAGCAAAGGTCCCGGCAGATTGGAAAACTGCTAATGTAACACCCTTATTTAAAAAGGGTTGTAGGCAGAAGGCTGGAAATTATAGACCAGTTAGCCTAACATCTGTGGTGGGTAAAATTTTGGAGTCTATTATTAAGGAGACAGTAACGGAACATTTAGATAAACATAATTTAATAGGACAAAGTCAGCATGGCTTTATGAAGGGGAAGTCATGTCTGACAAATTTGCTCGAGTTCTTTGAGGACATAACGTACAGGGTGGATAAAGGGGAACCAGTGGATGTAGTGTATTTAGACTTCCAGAAGGCATTCGACACGGTGCCACATAAAAGATTATTACTCAAGATAAAAAATCACTGGATTGGGGGTAATATTCTGGCATGGGTGGAGGATTGGTTATCTAACAGGAAGCAGAGAGTTGGGATAAATGGTTCATTCTCGGACTGGCAACCAGTAGCCAGTGGTGTTCCGCAGGGGTCGGTGCTGGGTCCCCAACTCTTTACAATCTATATTAACGATTTGGAGGAGGGGACCGAGTGTAACCTATCAAAGTTTGCAGATGATACAAAGATGGGAGGGAAAGTAGAGAGTGAGGAGGACATAAAAAACCTACAAGGGGATATAGACAGGCTGGGTGAGTGGGCAGAGATTTGGCAGATGCAATACAATATTGGAAAATGTGAGGTTATGCACTTTGGCAGGAAAAATCAGAGAGCAAGTTATTATCTTAATGGCGAGAAACTGGAAAGTACTGCAGTACAAAGGGATCTGGCGGTCTTGGTGCAAGAAAATCAAAAAGTTAGTATGCAGGTGCAGCAGGTGATCAAGAAAGCCAATGGAATGTTGGCTTTTATTGCTAGGGGGATAGAATATAAAAACAGGGAGGTATTGCTGCAGTTGTATAGGGTATTGGTGAGACCGCACCTGGAGTACTGCATACAATTTTGGTGTCCATACTTAAGAAAAGACATACTTGCTCTCGAGGAAGTACAAAGAAGGTTCACTCGGTTAATTCCGGGGATGAGGGGGTGGACATATGAGGAGAGGTTGAGTAGATTGGGACTCTACTCATTGGAGTTCAGAAGAATGAGAGGCGATCTTATTGAAACATATAAGATTGTGAAGGGGCTTGATCGGGTGGACGCGGTGAGGATGTTCCCAATGATGGGTGAAACTAGAACTAGGGGACATAATCTTAGAATAAGGGGCTGCTCTTTCAAAACTGAGATGAGGAGAAACTTTTTCACTCAGAGGGTAGTGGGTCTGTGGAATTTGCTACCCCAGGAAGCTGTGGAAGCTACTTCATTAAATAAATTTAAAACAGAAATAGACCGTTTCCTAGAAGTAAAGGGAATCAGGGGTTACAGGGAGCGGGCTGGAAATTGGACATGAGTTTGAGTTCAGATCGGTCAAGGCCCTGTGGGTGGCGGAGCGGGCCCAGGGGCCGAGTGGCCTGGTCCTGCTCCTACTTCATGTGTTCTTTAGAGTTGAGGTTGGATCAGATCAGCCATGATCTCATTGAATGGCGGAGCAGGCTCGAGGGGCCGATTGGTCTACTCCTGCTCCTATTTCTTATGTTCTTATGAGAGACAATCATTGACTCATTGATTTTACTCTCACTCTGCACACAGCGGGTGTAGAACTGAACCCAGCCAGAGGAGAGGGAGGGAGAAAACTGGGAGTGGGGGAGAAAATGTTGGAGATGGTGTGATGGGTTTGGATTTCAGCACAGGGAGGAGGGAGAGTGTGTGGGACGGGGATTTACAGCTTTGGGGAAACAATAGAGGAAAGAATGTTCCATATTTCTGTCCTTTATTTACAGTGATGACTTTTGTAAACTCCTTTTACAGGGTATTAGAAGGGGAGGATTTGCAGACGGGAAACTCAAACCAAACATCACATCAAGATCTGACAGAGTCACTCGATTACTCAGGACCTGAATATCATCGGCCTTTGAATGTGGAAGGAGAAATGTTTGCCTGTTCTGCCTGTGGGAAAAGATTTCAAACATCAGTGTGACTGGAAAAGCACCGAGACACACACACCCGAGTGAGAGTGTTCCAGTGCACTGACTGTGGAATGAGCTTTAACCAGTTACACAGCCTGAAGAAACATCGCACCTTTCACAGCGGGGAGAAACCGTACTCGTGTTCTGTGTGTGTGGACAAGGTTTCAACTGATCGTCCAACCTGGAGAGACACAAGGACACCCGCACCACGGAGAAACCGTGGAAATGTGGGAACTGTGAGAAGGGATTCAGTTACCCGTCCCAGCTGGAAATTCATCGGCGCATTCACACCGGGGAGAGGCCGTTCACCTGCTCTGAGTGTGGGAAGGGATTCACTCAGTCATCCAGCCTGCTGACACACCAGCAAGTTCACACTGGGGAGAGGCCGTTCACCTGCTCTGAGTGTGGGAAGGGATTCACTCAGTCATCCAACCTGCTGACACACCAGCGAGTTCACACTGGGGAGAGGCCGTTCACCTGCTCTGAATGTGGGAAGGGATTCACTCAGTCATCCCACCTGCTGACACACCAGCAAGTTCACACTGGGGAGAGACCGTTTACCTGCTCTGAGTGTGGGAAGCAATTCACTGAGTCATCCAACCTGCTGAAACACAAGCGAGTTTACACTGGGGAGAGGCCGTTCACCTGCTCTGAGTGTGGGAAGGGATTCACTCGATCATCCTGCCTGCAGACACACCAGCTTGTTCACACTGATAAGAGACCTTTTAAATGTTCTGACTGTGAAAAGAGCTTTAAAAGCACAAAGGATCTGCTGATACACCAACGCACTCACACCGGGAGAGGCCATTCACCTGCTCTGAGTGTGGGAAGGGATTCACTTGTCATCCGAGCTGCTTACACACCAGTGAGTTCACACTGGGAGAGGCCGTTCACCTGCTCCGTGTGTGGGAAGGGATTCACTCGGTCATCCAACCTGCTAACACACCAGCGAGTTCACAAGTGACTGCAGGGGTTGGATTCTGCTGTTAATCACATCTAGGACTGTAACCCCTATAACTGGGCTGAAGTTTAATATTCTGGATAAATGTCAAACACTCAGTGAATCGAGTATTTGATGTCTCTGAGATAAGAGGAGACTAATTGATGTCCTGTCACCGACTGCTCCATTTCTGGGCCTTTTCTCCTTTCTCAGTCTAGATAATTTCAGTTCTCAGACCTGCTCTTACTCTCAAGTCCCAGCTCCCCAGACCTTCCAGAGTGCGTGTAATAGAGAATGACTGAACATTTGTCCCACTGTAACTTTTGCTGTTATGAAATCAAAAAGACTTGAATTTCTATCCCGCCTTTCACAACCTCAGGACGTCCCAAACACTTTACAGACAATGAAACACTTTTGAAGTGTAGTCACCTTTGGAATGTAGGACATGCGGCTGCCCCGCGGGGTCAATGTGTCCTATTCACACTGGGGGAGCCCAGTGCGCAGGCGCAGTGCCCGCCTGTATTTGGAGCATGCGCAGTGTCACTGTGATTGGAGCCAGGCGAGGGCGACAAAGGCAGAAAGATTTAGACGCAGTTTTCCACCGATTACGAATCAGCGGGGCGCAGGGAGGTAACGTACCCGACGGGTGAGCTTTATAAACACCTGGTGTAGGCCACAAGCCCCGAATGAGAACCTACAGGTTCCGCGATTGCAGCTCGGAGGCGTTTTCCCGGGACCAGGTTAAGGGCCGCCATCTTTGTAATGGAAAGCTGAGGGTTTGTGCGCCGCCATCTTACTTCGTGGAGCATTAGAGCGCATGCGCGGCCATCTTTGTAAAGGACCAAAGGTTGGGGGCATCAGGGAACAAGTGAGTAGAACAATCCCAACCAGAGTTCGTGGGGAAAATAAACTGTCTTGAGATTTGCGGTGAGTTTGGATTTCAGCACAGGGAGGAGGGAGAGTGTGTGGGTGAGGATTTACAGCTTTGGAGGAACAAGAGAGGAAAGAATGTTCCCCAGAATCTAGAATTGTCTGTTCTAAATTTCTGTCCTGTACTTACAGTGATGAGTTTTGTAAACTCCTTTTACAGGGTATTAGAAGGGGAGGATTTGAAGAAGGGAAACTGAAACCAAACATCAGGTCAAGATCTGACAGAGTCCCTCAATTCATCAGGACCTGAATATCATCGGCCTTTGAATGTGGAAGGAGAAATGTTTGTCTGTTCTGTCTGTGGGAAAAGATTTCAAACATCAGTGTGACTGGAAAAGCACCGAGACACACACACCCGAGTGAGAGTGTTCCAGTGCACTGACTGTGGAAAGAGCTTTAACCAGTTACACAGTCTGAAAAAACATCGCACCGTTCACAGCGGGGAGAAACCATACACGAGTTCTGTGTGTGACGAGGTTTCAACTGATCGTCCAACCTGGAGAGACACAAGGACACCCGCACCACGGAGAAACCGTGGAAATGTGGGGACTGTGGGAAGGGATTCAATTACCCATCCCAGCTGGAAGCTCATCAACGCAGTCACACTGGGGAGAGGCCGTTCACCTGCTCCGTGTGTGGGAAGGAATTCACCAATTCATCCAGCCTGTTGAGACACCAGCAACTTCACACTTTGGAGAGACCGTTCACCTGCTCCGTGTGTGGGAAGGGATTCACTTGTTCATCCTACCTTGTAACTCACCAGCGAGTTCACATTGGGGAGAGACCATTCACCTGCTCTGAGTGTGGGAAGGGATTCACTCTGTTATCCAGCCTGCTGAAACACCAGCGAGTTCACACTGGGGAGAGGCCGTTCACCTGCTCCGTGTGTGGGAAGGGATTCACTCAGTCATCCACCCTGCTGAAACACAAGTGAGTTCACACCGGTGAGAGGCCGTGCACCTGCTCCGAATGTGGGAAGGGATTCACCTGGTCATCCAACCTTCGAATTCACCAGCGAGTTCACACCGGAGAGAGGCCGTTTACCTGCTCCGAATGTGGGAAGGGATTCACTCAGTCATCCCACCTGCTGACACACCAACGAGTTCACAAGTGACTGCAGGGGTTGGATTCTGCCGTTATTTCTGCTGTTAATCACATCCAGGACTGAATCATGTTCATTCTGACAGTTGGAGTTTGTTTCTGCTGATGTTAATAACCCCTATAACTGGGCTGGAGTTTAATATTTTGATATTCAAATAACACAGTGTGTCGATATTTGATGTCTCCGAGATAAGAGGAGATTAATTGATGTCCTGTTACTGAATACTCCATTTTTGGGGCTTTTCTCCTTTCCAACTCGAGATTATTTCAGTTCTCGTACCTTCGGTTACTCTCATGGACAAGTCCCAGCTCCCCATACCTTCCAGAGTGCCTCTCCTAGCCTTGGTATCCAGGGAAGGTCTCAGTAACACGCCCGGGATCACGAAACACAAAACCCAGTCTGTTAATCACTTTCAGCTACTGGACTTAGCGTGTGTCCCACAGCATCTCTCTCACCTTCGATGTGTGAATAGAGCATCACGCCTGTAAACCTGCTTTCAATTTCAATTTGAATCCACTCAGCAAGTGTATTTAAAAAAAAATAGTTACAAGTAAACAGATCACATCAAATAATTGGCAAAGGTTTAGAGTCAACAAGATGAACACATCACGGCCCAATACCCCAGCTCTATATTCTCAGGAGAAAGTCTGTTATCTAACTCCTCGAGTGGACAGAGTGGAGAAAGATCCCAACTCTAAGAACATCTAGAATCTGTTGTAAATATCTTTCAAATCCTGACTGGTCCAATCTGTCGGTTTCCTTTCAATTGAAGTGAATGGAAGATGAGAGGGGTGTTGGCATATGGACCTCGGTTAATTCAGCTTCTGAAAGGTGTTCATGTTTAGTTCATTCGATATCGGGGAAAATGTGGTCGGTATCATTTGAGAGAGAGAGAGATTTCACTGAGCAACAGCTGGTGTTTGCAACCAACTGGCCTTGGATATTTTCATCATAGAATGTTTCGATCAGAAGTATGATGTTGGGATAAGAAATGTCTGGAGACTAGTGGTTTGGGCTGCCCCAGGAAGGCCACAGTGTTTTTACCTGCTTCTAACGTTGTTGATGTGTGTTGAAGAAAATGCAGACTTGTGTCTCTGGACTGTGCAGTAGCCAGAGACGACCATATTAGGCAATGCCAGCTCCAGTTTGATAAGAGGTTGATGGCAGAGCAAGAGATCCAACAGTTTTAAGAATTTATCTCCTGTTATCTGCAGACATCGAATGTCGCAGCGTGCTGACAAAATTGGACCGAAGACTTTAACCTATTGGGTTCAATTATTGGGATCGATTGTTATAGAATTGAATTGTTATAGAATGGAAAAGTAGTGAAGTTATGCTAAACTTGTATCGAACCTTGGTTAGACCACACTTGGAGCACTGTGTACAATTCTGGTCGCGATATTATAAAAAGGATATAGAGGCACTGGAGAGGGTGCAGGGAAGATTTACAAGGATGATACCAGAAATGAGAGGGTATACCTGTCAGGAAAGGATGGACAGGCTGGGTCTCTTTTCTCTTGAAAAAAGAAGGCTGAGGGGTGACCTAATAGAGGTCTTTAAAATGATGAAAGGTTTTGATAGAGTAGATACAGAGAGAGTGTTTCCACTTGTGGGGAAGAGCAAAACTAGAGGCCATCAATATAAGATAGTCACCAAGAAATCCAATAGGGAATTCAGGAGAAACTTCTTTACCCAGAGAGTGGGGAGAATGTGGAACTCGCTACCACAGGGAGTGGTTGAAGCGAATAGTATAGATGCATTTAAGGGGCGGTTAGACAAGCCTATGAGGGAGAAGGGAATAGAGGGTTATGCTGATAGAGTTAGATGGGGAAAGACGGGAGGAGGCTCGAGTGGAGCATAAACGCCGGCATGGACTGGTTGGGCCGAATGGCCTGTTTCTGTGCCGTATATCCTGTGTAATCCTGTGTAGTCACAGCAAACAGACAGTTTAACAGACTGCCCATGGTCCACTCTAAACCCCACCTTCTCTCTCTCTCTCACTATTCATGGACACTGCTGCAGTAATTGCTCCTCTGACCTTTCCTCTCTTGTCCCTCCTACACCCCTAATACATGGCCCGACACAATCTCCCTCCCCCTACATCCTCACTGTGCTGGAATCCACACCAGTCTCCCCATCTGCTCCTTGTTCTCTCCCTGGATCCGAAAACTACTGAACTCAGTCTTCCCTCCTGAAGTCTACAGGCTTTAAAACTGAAGCTTGGTGTCCCTCAGTCCCTACTCCTCCCCTTCTCTCCTCCTCTTTTCCCCCGGGGTGTGTCCACACTCTGGGCCTTGGGCCTTGCTCGGGGATTCTCAGTATGAACAGCTGGGGAGTGTTTTGAGACAGGGTGTCCCCGCTCTCCTCCTCTTTTCCCCGGGGTGTGTCCACACTCTGGGCCTTGGGCCTTGCCCGGGGATTCTCAGTATGAACAGGTGAGGTGTGTTTTGAGACAGGGTGTCCCCGCTCTCCACCTTTAAAGGAACAAGGAGACGACCAGCTGGGCTGAATGGCCCTGCTTTATGACATCACTGCAGTGCCTAGCAACCAACCTCCCTGAGCCCTGCTCATTATGGGCTGGCAGTGTTTGATGGGACAGTGTAGAGGGAGCTTTACTCTGTATCTAACCCGTGCTGTACCTGCCTTGGGAGTTTTTGATGGGACGGTGTAGGGAGCTTTACTCTGTATCTAACCCGTGCTGTACCTGCCCTGGGAGTGTTTGAAGGGACAGTGTAGAGGGAGCTTTACTCTGTATCTAATCCGTGATGTACCTGCCCTGGGAATGTTTGACGGGACAGTGTAGAGGGAGCTTTACTCTGTATCTAACCCGTGCTGTACCTGCCCTGGGAGTGTTTGAAGGGACAGTGTTGAGGGAGCTTTACTCTGTATCTAATCCGTGATGTACCTGCCCTGGGAATGTTTGACGGGACAGTGTAGAGGGAGCTTTACTCTGTATCTAACCCGTGCTGTATCTGCCCTTTTGTACTCTACACCCCTATGTATAAAATCTAAGATCCCATGTGCTTTTTAAACACTTGATCAGCTTGTCCCTCCCACTTTTAAAGGTTTGTGTGTCTGAACCCCTTGTTGGTTTTAGTGATATTAACAGAACTTGGCTAAAATTCATTAACATAAATGTCTGATATAATGGGCATTATGGGAGAGAGAAGTTTAGTCTGAGTTAGAAACCGAAACAGGCGTTTCACTGCAGACAGGTCGCCATGGCAACACTGGTAAGACATTCCATTCCACAAATTCCGCTCGGGTGAAACTCTAATCAGATCAGGGGCAAGAACCAGGTTTGCCTGTTATTAACCACAATATAAGCTTAAACCAGAGTGAGTAATAGAATAGATCAGATTATAATGTGTGATGTTTACACCTATAACTGTGAAACTATAAGAAATAACATCATTAACAGCAGGCAGGGTAGTTTAGGGATAATGAGAACATTACTGAAGAAAAGGGAACCAGGGAAAGTGTCCTTGTAAACCGCACCTCTTTACTGTTCTGCTCCTCCACTCCTTTTAAACTATTTCCATTTAATGTACTTTTCCTACCATTTTCTTCCTCCCAAAATGCACCACCTCATAATTCTCTGCATTAAATTTCAGCTGCCATCTCCCTGCCCCATTTACTAACCTGTGTATTCACACTGAAGTCACTTACAGTCCTCTTCACAGTTGGCCAGGGTCCCTATTTTGGACTCATCTGGAGATTTTGAGCTTGTGCCCCACATACCCAAGCCCAGATCATTTCTCTATATTGAGAAGAGCAGTGGTCCAAACACTGACCCTGGGGGACACCACTGTGTACATCCCTCCAGTCTGAAGAACATCCATTAACCACTACTCTCTGTTTTCTGCCCTTTACCCAACTTCCTATCTACGCTGCCCCACTCCCTTTAATACCGTCAGCCTTCATTTGATCAACAAGCCTCCTGTCCGGCACCTTATCAAACACCTTTTGACAATCCATCTCCACAACATCCACTGCATTTCCTTTCTCACTACACTGTGTTATTTCCTGAAATAATCCCTGCTGTCTGTCCTGAGTGAATCCATTTCACTGCCAAATGTTGCAATCTTTGCTCCACCCCACAGGGTTCCATCTGTTCAAAGCCACAACAGAAAGTCCACAAAGCGGCCCCGCGGCAAACTCCAGGACAGGGAGGAAGTGAGTCAGGGAGCATCTGTAAATGGAGACTGGTCAGGGAGCGTCTCTAAATGGAGACTGGTCAGGGAGCATCTGTAAATGGAGGAGAAATGGTGAGTGGTGAGGGAGCGTCTGTAAATGGAGGAGAAATGGTGAGTGGCCAGGGAGCATCTGTAAATGGAGGAGAAATGGTGAATGGTCAGGGAGCGTCTGTAAATGGAGGAGAAATGTAAGTGATCAGGGAGTGTCTGTAAATGAAGGAAAAATGGGGAATGGTCAGGGAGCATCTGTAAATGGAGGAGAAATGGTCAATGGTCAGGGAGCGTTGGTAAATGGAGACTTGCCAGGGAGCGTCTGTAAATTGAGAAGAAATGGAGACTGGTCAGGGAGCGTCTGTAAATGGAGGAGAAATGTGAGTTATCAGGGAGTGTCTGTAAATGAAGGAAAAATGGGGAATGGTCAGGGAGCGTCTGTAAATGGAGGAGAAATGGTCAATGGTCAGGGAGCGTTCGTAAATGGAGACTTGCCAGGGAGCGTCTGTAAATTGAGAAGAAAAGGAGACTGGTCAGGGAGCGTCTGTAAATGGAGGAGAAATGGAGACTGGTCAGGGAGCGTCTGTAAATGGAGGAGAAATGGTGGCTGGTCAGGGAGCGTCTGTAAATGGAGGAGAAATGGAGACTGGTCAGGGAGCGTCTGTAAATGGAGGAGAAATGGTGGCTGGTCAGGGAGCGTCTGTAAATGGAGGAGAAATGGTGGCTGGTCAGGGAGCGTCTGTAAATGGAGGAGAAAAGGTGAGTGGTCAGGGAGCGTCTGTAAATGGAGGAGAAATGGTGACTGGTCAGGGAGCGTCTGTAAATGGAGGAGAAATGTGGAATGGTCAGGGAGCGTCTGTAAATGAAGCAGAAATGGTGACTGGTCAGGGAGCGTCTGTAAATGAAGAAGAAATGGTGAGTGGTCAGGGAGCGTGTGTAAATGGAGGAGAAATGGTGACTGGTCAGGGAGCATCTGTAAATGGAGGAGAAATGGTCAATGGTCAGGGAGCGTTGGTAAATGGAGACTTGCCAGGGAGCGTCTGTAAATTGAGAAGAAATGGAGACTGGTCAGGGAGCGTCTGTAAATGGAGGAGAAATGTGAGTTATCAGGGAGTGTCTGTAAATGAAGGAAAAATGGGGAATGGTCAGGGAGCGTCTGTAAATGGAGGAGAAATGGTCAATGGTCAGGGAGCGTTCGTAAATGGAGACTTGCCAGGGAGCGTCTGTAAATTGAGAAGAAAAGGAGACTGGTCAGGGAGCGTCTGTAAATGGAGGAGAAATGGAGACTGGTCAGGGAGCGTCTGTAAATGGAGGAGAAATGGTGGCTGGTCAGGGAGCGTCTGTAAATGGAGGAGAAATGGAGACTGGTCAGGGAGCGTCTGTAAATGGAGGAGAAATGGTGGCTGGTCAGGGAGCGTCTGTAAATGGAGGAGAAATGGTGGCTGGTCAGGGAGCGTCTGTAAATGGAGGAGAAAAGGTGAGTGGTCAGGGAGCGTCTGTAAATGGAGGAGAAATGGTGACTGGTCAGGGAGCGTCTGCAAATGGAGGAGAAATGGTGACAGGTCAGGGAGCATCTGTAAATGGAGGAGAAATGTGGAATGGTCAGGGAGCGTCTGTAAATGAAGCAGAAATGGTGACTGGTCAGGGAGCGTCTGTAAATGAAGAAGAAATGGTGAGTGGTCAGGGAGCGTGTGTAAATGGAGGAGAAATGGTGACTGGTCAGGGAGCGTCTGTAAATGAAGGAGAAATGGTGAGTGGTCAGGGAGTGTGTGTAAATGGAGAAGAAATGGTGAATGTTCAGGGAGCGTCTGTAAATGAAGGAGAAATGGTGATTGGTCAGGGAGCGTGTGTAAATGGAGAGGAAATGGTGAGTGGTCAGGGAGCGTGTGTAAATGGAGGAGAAATGGTGAGTGGTCAGGGAGCGTCTGTAAATGAAGGAAAAATGGGGAATGGTCAGGGAGCATCTGTAAATGGAGGAGAAATGGTCAATGGTCAGGGAGCGTCTGTAAATGGAGACTTGCCAGGGAGCGTCTGTAAATGGAGGAGAAATGGTCAATGGTCAGGGAGCGTCTGTAAATGGAGACTTGCCAGGGAGCGTCTGTAAATGAAGGAGAAATGAGGACTGGTCAGGGAGCATCTGTAAATGGAGGAGAAATGGGGACTGGTAAGGGAGCGTCTGTAAATGGAGTAGAAATGTGAGTGGTCTAGGAGTGTCTGTAAATGAAGGAGAATTGGCGACTGGTCGGGGAGCGTCTGTAAATGGAGGAGAAATGGTGACAGGTCAGGGAGCGTCTGTAAATGAAGGAGTAATGCTGACTGGTCTGGGAGTGTCTATAAATGAGGGAGAAATGGGGAATGGTCAGGGAGTGTCTGTAAATGGAGAAACGGTGACTCGTCAGGGAGTGTCTGTATATGGAGGAGAAATGGTGAGTGGTCAGGGAGCGTCTGTAAATGGAGGAGAAATGGTGACTGGTCTGGGAGCGTCTGTAAATGGAGGAGAAATGGTGACTGGTCTGGGAGTGTCTGTAAATGAAGGAGAAATGGTGACTGGTCAGAACATAAGACGTAGGAGCAGGAGTATGTCATTTGGCCCCTCGAGCCTGCTCCGCCATTCAATAAGATCATGGCTGATCTGATCTTGGCCTCAACTCCACTTCCCTGCCCGCTCCCCTTAACCCTTGACTCCCTTACCATTCAAAAATCTGTCTATCTCCACCTTAAATATATTCAATGACCCAGCCTCCACAGCTCTCTGGGGAAGAGAATTCCAAAGATTCACGACCCTCTGAGAGAAGAAATTCCTCCTCATTTCTGATTTAAAGGGGTTTCCCCTTATTCTGAAATTATGTCCCCTAGTTCTAGATTCCCCCACGAGGGGAAACATCCTCTCTGCATCTACACTGTCAAGCCCCTTCAGAATCTTATATATTTCAATAAGATCCCCTCTCATTCTTCTAAACTCCAATGAGTATAAGCCCAACCTGCTCAACCTTTCTTCATAAGACAACCCCTTCATCTCCGGAATCAACCTCGTGAACCTTCTCTGAACTGCCTCCAATGCAAGTAATATCCTTCCTTAAATAAGGAGACCAAAACTGTACACAGTACTCCAGGTGTGGCCTTACCAACGCCCTGTACAGTTGTAACAGGACTTCCCTACTTTTCTACTCCATTCCCTTTGCAATAAAGGCCAACATTCCATTTCCCTTCCTAATTACTTGCTGTACCTGCATGCTAACTTTTTGTGTTTCATGTACAAGGACCCCCAGATCCCTCTGTACCTCAGCATTTTGTAATCTCTCCCCATTTAAATAATAATTTGCTTTTTTATTTTTCCTACCAAAGTGGATAACCTCGCATTTTCCCACATTAAACTCCATCTGCCAGATTTTTGCCCACTCACTGAGCCTATCTCTATCCCTTTGGAGATTCTTTGCCTCCTCCACACAACTTGCTTTCCCACCTATCTTTGTATCATCAGCAAATTTGGCTACATTACACTCAGTCCCTTCATCCAAGTCATTAATATAGATTGTAAATAGTTGAGGCCCCAGCACTGATCCCTGCTGCACCCCACTAGTTACAGTTTGCCAACCTGAAAATGACCCATATATCCCGACTCTCTGTTTTCTGTTAGTTAGCCAATCCTCTATCCATGCTAATATATTACCCCCAACCCCGTGAGCTCTTATCTTGTGTAGTAACTTTTTATGTGGCACCTTAATGAATGCCTTCTGGAAATCTAAATACACAACATTTACTGGTTCCCCTTTATCCAGCCTGCTCGTTACATCCTTAAAGAACTCCAGCAAATTTGTCAAACATGATTTCCCTTTCATAAAACCATGCTGACTCTGCTTGACTATATTATGATTTTCTAAATGTCCTATCACTTCCTTAATGATGGACTCCAGCATTTTCCCAATGACAGATGTTAGGTTAACTGGTCGATAGTTGCCTGCTTTCTGTCTCCCTCCTTTCTTAAATAGGGGTGTTACATTTACGGTTTTCCAGTCCGCTGGGACCTCTCCAGAATCCAGGGAATTTTGGTAGATTACAACCAATGCATCCACTATCTCTGCAGCCACCTCTTTTAAGACTCTGGGATGCAGACCATCGGGTCCAGGGGACTTGTCCACCTTTAGTCCCATTAGTTTGCCTAGTACTTTCTCTCTAGTGATAGTGATTGTTTTAAGTTCCCCCCCCCCCCCCCCACACTCCAATAGCCCCTTGATTATCCATTATTGGGATGCTTTTAGTGTCTTCTACCATGAAGACCGATACAAAATATTTGTTCAAAGTCTCCGCCAATTCCCTGTTTCCCATTATTACTTCCCCAGACTCATCCTCTAGGGGACCAACATTTACTTTAGCTACTCTCTTCCTTTTTATATACCTGTAGAAGCTCTTACTGTCTGTTTTTATATTTCTTGCTAGCTTCCTCTCATAAGCTATCTTCTCTCTCATTATTTTTTTAGTCGTCCTTTGCTGGTTTTTAAAAATGTCCCAATCCTCTGGCCTTTCACTATTCTTCGCAACATTGTATGCTTTTATTTTCAATTTGATACCATCCTTTACTTCCTTAGTTAGCCATGGATGGTTCATCCTTCTCTTAGAGTCTTTCTTTTTCACTGGAATATATCTTTGCTGAGAGTTATGAAATATCTCCTTAAATGTTTGCCACTGCTTTTCTACAGTCTTACCCTGTAATATATTTTCCCAGTCCACTTTAACCAAGTCTGCCTTCATACCTTTGTAATTACCTTTGTTTAAGTTCAGGACACTAGTTTGAGACCTAGCTTTCTCACCCTCAAACTGAATTTGAAATTCTACCATGCTATGATCACTCTTCCCAAGAGGATCCTTCACTTCGAGATCATTAATTAATCCAGCCTCGTTACACATTACCAGATCTAAAATAGTCTTCTCCCTGGTTGGTTCCACAACATATTGTTCCAAGAAACCATCCCATATACATTCTAAGAACTCTTCCTCAAGTCTACCTTTGCCAATATGCTTTGTCCAATCATTATGAAGATTAAAATCTCCCATGATTATAGCTGTACCTTTCTTACAAGCCTCTATTATTTCTTGATTAATTCTCTGTCCTACAGTGTGGCTACTGTTTGGGGGCCTGTAGAGCACTCCCACCAGTGACTTTTTACCCTTATTATTTCTTATCTCCACCCAAACTGATTCTACGTCTTGATCTTCTGGGCCAGTATCATTTCTCATTACTGCACTGATCTTATCCCTTATTAACAGAGCTACACCACCTCCTTTTCCTTTCTGCCCATCCTTACGAAATGGCAAATACCCCTGAATATTCAGTTCCAATCATTGGTCACCTTGCAACCATGTCTCTGTAATGGCTATCAGATCATACCCATTTATTTCTATTTGTGCTGTCAAGTCATCTATCTTGTTACGAATGCTGCGTGCGTTCAACTTTTAATTTTCTCTTTTTACCATTTTTCAATATTCTGACACCTCTGTCTGTAAATTGAGGAGAAATGGTGATGGGTCAGGGAGCGTCTGTAAATGAAGGAGAAATACTGACTGGTCAGGGAGCGTCTGTAAATGGAGAAAAATGATGAGTGGTCAGGGAGCATCTGTAAATGATGGAGAAATGGTGATGGGTCAGGGAGCGTCTGTAAATGAAGGAGAAATGGTGATGGGTCAGGGAGCCTCTGTAAATGAAGGATAAATGGTGATGGGTCAGGGAGCGCGTTCTCCTGCTCCATGTGTGGGAAGGGCTTTAACCAGTCCTCGCCCCTGCTGACACACCGGCGCGTTCACACTGGGGAGAGGCCATTCTCTGCTCCGGGTGTGGGAAAGGATTTAACCAGTCCTCGCCCCTGCTGACACACCAGCGAGTTCACACTGGGGAGAGGCCGTTTACCTGCTCCGTGTGTGGGAAAGGATTTAACCAGTCCTCTCACCTGCTGACACACCAGCGAGTTCACACGAGAGAGAAGTCATTTAAATGTTCTGTGTGTGGGAAGGGATTCATCCGTTCATCCAGCCTGCTGATAAACCAACTGTTGGGGTTGGATTCTGCTGTTATTGCTGCTGTTAATCACATCCCGGACTGAACCATGTTCACACTGACAGTTGGGGTTTGTTTCTGCTGATGTTAATAACCCCTATAACTGGGCTGGAGTTTAATATTCTGGATATCAAAGGGTGAAAGGTCAGAGTCACTCTTGTCATTGAAAGGGGGGTAAAAATGCTGCTGATTGTGTTTCCCTCCAGTGGAGTTTATTGTTACTTTTGCCAAATAATCTTTAAAGGGATTTCCCAAATACTGACAACTATCTCAAATAGAGCTAAAATCTGTGTAGGTTTTGGGGCAATAATGTTCAGAGACAAACATGTTTTAACATAAAATGGTTAAAATACATTGAATTAAATGTCTGATATAATGTGTATTATGGGAGAGAGAAGTTTAGTCTGAGTTAGAAACTCAAACAGGAGCTTCACTGCAGACAGGTCGCCATGGCAACACTGATAAGACATTCCATTCCACTGAATCCACTGGGTGGAAACTCTAATCAGATCAGGGGAAAGAACCGGGTTTGTCTGTTAGTAACCACAATATAAGCTTAAACCACAGTGAGTAAAAGATCAAATTATAATGTGTGATGTTTATACCTATAACTGTGAAACTGTAAAATAACATCATTAACAGCAGGCAGGGTAGTTTAGGGATAATGAGAACATTACTGAAGAAAAGTAACTGCCGGGAACCAGGGAAAGTGTCCTTGTAAATCACAGATTAGAGAAGTTCCAGCTGTCTTTCCCTCGCTTCCTGCCAAAACCCAGCAGAGAAGACAAAGAAGAGTCAGGTGCCAGAGATGGATCACTACAGGGTATAAAAGTGAGGGGATCCTGATGTAAGGGGGCAGTCGGGACTGGAGACACCGGAGATCAAGCTCAGGGCGCCCGAGGTTCCATCCAGCGGGCTGACCTCGTGTAAGTTACTGTGGACACGCGGGACTTGCAAGTTTACTCTGATTGATGGATCAGTGTAAGGTACAGTAGAGGACAGAGAATCTGCTCATCTTATATTTCTAATAAGGTATTAAAGTTGCTGACACGAGACTGTCGAACCTGCTAATGAATAAGACGAGGCATCAGCTAGAATCTTACACCTCTTTACTGTTCTGTTCCTCTACTCCTTTTAAACTTTTACCATTTAATGTAGATTTCCTACTTTTTTCTTCCTCCCAAAATGCATCACCTCATAATTCTCTGCATTAAATTTCAGCTGCCATCTACCTGCCCCATTTACTAACCTGTGTATTCACACTGAAGTCACTTACACTCCTCTTCACAGTTGGCCAGGGTCCCTATTTTGGACTCATCTGGAGATTTTGATCTTGTGCCCCACATAACCAAGCCCAGATCATGTCTCCATATTGAGAAGAGCAGTGGTCCCAACACTGACCCTGGGGGACACCACTGTGTACATCCCTCCAGTCTGAAGAACATCCATTAACCACTACTCTCTGTTTTCTGCCCTTTACCCAACTTCCTATCCCCGCTGCCCCACTCCCTTTAATACCGTCAGCCTTCATTTGATCAACAAGCCTCCTGTCCGGCACCTTATCAAACACCTTTTGACAATCCATCTCCACAACATCCACTGCATTTCCTTTCTCACTACACTGTGTTATTTCCTGAAATAATCCCTGCTGTCTGTCCTGAGTGAATCCATTTCACTGCCAAATGTTGCAATGTTTGCTCCACCCCACAGGGTTCCATCTGTGGTGTGGAGCAAACAACAGAAAGTCCACAAAGCGGCCCCGCGGCAAACTCCGGGACAGGGAGGAAGTGAGTCAGGGAGCGTCTGTAAATGGAGACTGGTCAGGGAGCGTCTGTAAATGGAGGAGAAATGGTGAGTGGTCCGATCAAGGATTTAACGTGGGACCATCCTGGTCAGTATTGCAGAGTGTTCTAAAGTGGCATTTGGGGGCGGGGGGGGGGGGGGGGGGGGGTGGGTGAGGAGGGTTAGAACAAATATTTTGAAAGAAATGTCACTCCAACATTGCAAATTCTGAAATCTCAATATTAACCAAGCAAGTCAAATGGATCGTCAAAAATAGTGAGACATTTTAGAAAGGCTCAAGTCACTGAAACAGACAGGTTTACAATCACTGCAGAGTACAGAAGGGAGCGACTGTTAATGGGAGCTCTGTGAGTGAAGTCCGCCGACACTCCAAGATAAACGGGTCTGTCCCTTTAAATATAAATATGCAGAGAAAGGGGAGTCCCTGTCCCTTTAATTATCTGACCCATTCCCCCAGGCAGTGGGAGGAGGAACAGCGCGCAGTCTCTTTATATCCTGACCCAGCGGGCCCCGCCGGATGGGCTGCAACATGTAGGAACCTGCTTTGTGTCGGGATCACTTACATTGAGACACCAAATCCAGCGACCATTTACACTGTGACACCAATTCCAGGGATCACTTAAACGGAGTCTATAAATGTGAATCAGAGAGCCTCAGTATGGGGACTGGTCATGGTGGTGAAACCAGCTCTCGTGAGGGCGGGTAATGGATGAAGATATGACGTTGGAATCAGATGGTTACTGGTGGGGCCTGGTGACAGGTTATTTTCAGAAGCCCTTTTCAGGCAGGCCGATGATTAGATGTAACCAGCACAACACCTGGATCAGCATTTTCCTGTCCAAAGTCTAATGACCCTGATGTCTTTTTCTGGGGCAAATGTAGAGATGTGAAAGAAGAGAGGAAATCAGGCTCGGGCCAGAAAGAAGGTCCCTTGAATGAACAATTCATGAGGCTGTTTTCTGACTCATCTGCACGAGCTTAGAACACCGTGAAATGAAAGAGAACATGTCCAGTGACACTGGCGTTGTCAATAGTGGTTTCTATCCCTAATCACTGTCTCATAATCCTAACCCGAACCCAAGCCCCTAACGCCAACCCCTAAACCCTAAGCAAGGATTATTGACAGGCATCAATGGAGGAGCTAAAGACGTGATTAAGGAAGTATTAGAAACAATTATCTCGATTAAAGAAATAGTGCAAGGTATGTTGATAACAAGAGATTAAATCAAAGAGCGCATCAAAATCAGCAATGACAATTACAAAGATCAGAACATTTCATAGGCGATCACATGCAATATATGTGGAGGTGTTTTTACCAAATCGGATCCAAAAAGGGTTAAATGATACAGCAAATAACAGATTTCAAATCTTATGCAAGATAGTTCTATAAAAGGGTGGTTCAAAGGAACTTCAGATGAGTGTAAAGTGAGACACTCCAGTTCAGTCTATTACACCCACAAGCCATGTACTCAAACAAAACAAGGTTGGGGGTTTGATGCGGTAGAAGAAAAACTAGGTGAGAAGTGATATAAGTTAGAGAAAGAAAAGGCTCAAAAAATGGAACATTCGGTAACAGAACATCAATTTGTCTCCTCTTATCATGGAGAAATCAAATATTCGACCCACTGTGTTTATACAAAGCTGATTTATTCAATATTTATACAGAATATTAATCTCCAACCCAGGTATAGGGTTATTAAGATCAGCAGAAACACACTCTAACTGCTGGAATGAACATGATTGAGTGCTCAATGCAATCTCAGTAAATTCTGTTCTCTTCACTAATGCGGCCTTTCAATGGCGGGGCTTTTACCCAGCATTCGCCGCGGGGGAGAAGGTGCCGCACCCGGACTACAGGAGCCCAGTGCGCAGGCGCTGGACCCGCCTGGTTTGGGCATGCGCGGTGCGTGTCATCTGAGATGACGGGGTTTGTGGACGAGCTCTTGCTCAATCCGTGAAAAGCGACCGGACGGAGCGCATTAATGGACCGGCGAGTGGGCGGGGAGGCTTCATAAACAACTAGTGTAGGCCGGAAACCCCGAATAATAACCTGAAGGTCCCGCGTTTGCAGCTTCGGGGCTTCTCCCGGTCAAAGGCCCAGGATAACGGCCGCCATCTTGATTCAGTGAGTAGCAAAGCGCATGCGCGGTCAACTTGGTGCGGAACAAAGAGTGGGCGGGGCTTCAGTGTCTGTTCCCAACCGGGTCCTAGTGCCCGGGGAAAGTAAGCATTGACTCAATTATTTGATTCAGACTCTCCACACTTCGGATTTCTCACCATCTCTCCTGAAGGCGCTAGTAAAAGCAGAGCAGACGGTTAACATCCCACACAATTGTAACAGAAGATCCCCAGAGCTGGGCCCCCCTGTACAGTCCCAGGGCTGGAATCCCCATGTACAGTCCCAGGGCTGGAATCCCCATGTACAGTCCCAGGATAAGAATCCCCATGTACAATCCCAGGGTTAGAATCCCCATGTACAATCCCAGGGTTAGAATCCCCATATACAGTCCCAGGGTTAGAATCCCCATGTACAGTCCCAGGGTTAGAATCCCCATGTACAATCCCAGGGTTAGAATCCCCATGTACAGTCCCAGGTCTGGAATCCCCATGTACAGTCTCAGGATAAGAATCTCCATGTACAGTCCCAGGATAAGAATCCCCATTTACAATCCCAGGATAAGAATCTCCATGTACAGTCCCAGAATAAGAATCCCCATTTACAATCCCAGGGTTAGAATCTCCATGTACAGTCCCAGGGTTGGAATCCCCATGTACACTCCCAGGGTTGGAATCCCCATGTACAGTCCCAGGGTTAGAATCCCCATGTTCTGTCCCAGGGTTAGAATCCCCATGTACAGTCCCAGGGTTAGAATCCCCATGTACAGTCCCAGGGTTAGAATCCCCATGTCCAGTCCCAGGGTTGGAATCCCCATGTACAGTCCCAAGGTTGGAATCCCCATGTACAGTCCCAGGGTTGGAATCCCCATGTACAGTCCCAGGGTTAGAATCCACTTGTACAGTCACAGAGTTGGAATCCCCATGTACAGTCCCAGGGTTTGAATCTCCATGTACAGTCCCAGGGTTGGAATCCCCATGTACAGTCCCAGGGTTGGAATCCCCATGTACAGTCCCAGGGTTTGAATCTCCATGTACAGTCCCAGGGTTGGAATCCCCATGTACAGTCCCAGGGTTAGAATCCCCATGTACAGTCCCAGGGTTAGAACCCTCAGCAACACCGAGTGTGGTTCTCAGGCCCCGAGTCAGAGCCGCTGGGCCCTGGGCAACACCGAGTAGGAACGACGATATATGTCCAAGTCAGGATAGTGTGTGACTTGGAGGGGAACTGGGAGGTGATGGTGTTCCCATGCACCTGCTGCCCTTGTCCTTCTAGGTGGTGGAGGTCACGTGTTTGGGAAGTGCTGTCAAAGTTCTAGTCGAGTTGCAGATGAAAAAAGTCGCTCTCCTTCACTCCTCCCTCTCCCACCTCGCTCTCTCTCCTCCCATAGAGGCCAGAGTCTTGTGTAGGCCCAGACCGGGTGGCGGGTTCCCTTCCCTGAAGGACATTAGAGAACCAGTTGGGTTTTTACGACAATCCGGCAGCTTTCATGGTCACTTTTTTCTGGTGCCGGCCCCACAAATTCCCAGATTCATTCAGCTCAATTTCACAACCTGCCTTTGTGTTTTTGTGGGTTCTCTCTCACCCTCCCTTTTTCCTGTTTTAAATTAATTTTACAGGGTATTAGAAGGGGAGGATTTGCAGACGGGAAACTCAAACCAAACATCACAGAGTCGCTCAATTCATCAGGACATTTGAGCATGGAAGCAGAAAGCACCGTTCAGAGCGGGGAGAAACCGTACACGTGTTCTGTGTGTGGACGAGGCTTCAGCCGATCCTATGGCCTGTCGAGACACAAGCGCAGTCACACCAGGGAGAGACCGTTCACCTGCACTGAGTGTGGGAAGGGATTCACTAATTCATCTAACCTGCTGCAGCACCAGCGAGTTCACACTGACGAGAGACCTTTTAAATGCCTGGACTGCGGGAAGTGCTCTAAAAGTTCCAGGGAGCTGACACGCCATCAAAGTGTTCACACTGACGAGAGACCGTTCAGGTGCTCTCACTGCGGGACTGGGTTCAGGCAATCATCTGACCTCACTGTACACCAGCGCATTCACACTGGGGAGAGGCCGTTCACCTGCTCCGAGTGTGGGAAAGGATTCACTCAGTCATCCACCCTGCTGACACACCAGCGAGTTCACACTAGGGAGAGACCGTTCACCTGCTCCGAGTGTGGGAAGGGATTCATGTATTCATCCCACCTGCTGAAACACCAGCGAGTTCACACTGGGGAGAGGCCGTTCACCTGGTCTGAGTGTGGGAAGGGATTCATTCAGTCATCCCACCTGATGAAACACCAGCGAGTTCACACTGGGGAGAGACCGTTCACCTGCTCAGTGTCTGGGAAGGGATTCACTCGGTCATCCACCCTGCTGACACACCAGGTGTCAAACTGCGATCTGTTCCTGACTGAAAGTGAAACGGCAGGGTTAAGTTTCCAGTCTAAAAATGACTGGTAATTATTCTATGAAGGATTAACGTGTTTGTAGAATCATAGAATGGTTACAGCACAGAAGGTGGCCATTCGGCCCATTGAGCCCATGCTGGCTCTCTGCAAGAACACTTCAGCTAGTCCCACTCCCCCACCCTTCCCTCGTAGCCCTGCAAATTTTTGTCCTTCAGGTACTCATCCAATTCCCTTTTGAAAGCCACGATTGAATCTGCCTCCACCACCCTTTCAGGCAGTGCATTCCCGATCCTAACCACTCACTGCGTAAAAAGTTTTTCCCCATGTCGCCTTTGATTCTTCTGCCAATCACCTTAAATCTGTGTCCTCTGGTTCTCGACCCTTCCACCAATGGGAACAGTTTCTCTCTATCTACTCTGTCCAGACCCTTCATGATTTTGAACACCTCTATCAAATCTACTCTCAACCTTCTCTGCTCTAAGGAGAACAACCCCAGCTTCTGCAGTCTATCCACGTAACTGAAGTCCCTCATCCCTGGAACCATTCTTGTAAATCTTTTCCTCACCCTCTCTAAACCTTCACATCCTTCCTAAAGTGCGGTGCCCAGAATTGGACACAATATTGCAGTTGTGGCCGAACCAGTGTTTTATAAAGGTTCATCATAACTTCCTTGCTTTTGTACTCTATGCCTCTATTTATGAAGCCCAGGATCCCGTAAGCTTTCTGAACCGCTTTCTCAACCTGCCCTGCCACCTTCAATGATTTGTGCACATAAACCCCCAGGTCTCTCTGTTCATGCACCCCCTGTAGGATTCTACCCTTTAGTTTATATTGCCTCTCCTCGTTCTTCCTACCAAAATGTATCACTTCGCATTTTTCTGTGTTAAATTTCATCTGCCACGTGTCCGCCCATTCCACCAGCCTGTCTCTGTCCTCTTGAAGTCTGTCACTATCCTGCTCACTGTTCACTATACTTCCAAGTTTTGTGTCATCTGCAAATTTTGAAATTGTGCCCTGTACACCCACATCCAAGTCATTAATATATATCAAGAAAAGCAGTGGTCCTAGAACCGACCCCTGGAGAACACCACTGTATACCTTCCTCCAGTCCGAAAAACAACCGTTCACCACTACTCTCTGTTTCCTGTCACTTAGCCAATTTCGTATCCACTGCCACTGTTCCTTTTATTCCATGGGCTTCAACTTTGCTGGCTAGCCTATTATGTGGCACTTTATCAAACGCCTTTTGGAAGTCCATGTACACCACATCAACTGCATTGCCCTCATCAACTGTTTCTGTTCCCTCATCAAACAACTCAATCAAATCACGAATTGCCTTTGACAAATCCGTGCTGGCTTTCCTTAATTAATCCACACTTGTCCAAGTGACTGTTAATATTGTCCCGGATTATCGTTTCTAAAAGCTTCCCCACCATCGAGGTTAAACTGACTGGCCTGTAGTTGCTGGGTTTATCCTTACACCCTTTTTTGAACAAGGATGTAACATTTGCAATTCTCCAGTCCTCTGGCACCACCCCCGTATCCAAGGAGGATTGGAAGATTATGGCCAGTACCTCTGCAATTTTCACCCTTACCTTCTTCAGCATCCTGGGATGCATCCCATCTGGTCCTGGTGACTTATCTACTTTAAGTACAGACAGCCTTTCTAGTACCTGCTCTTTATCAATTTTTCTCCCATCCAGTATCTCAACTACCTCCTCTTTCACTGTGACTTTGGCAGCATCTTCTTCCTTGGTAAAGACAGATGCAAAGTACTCATTTAGTACCTCAGCCATCTCATCTGCCTCAATGCATAGGCCTCCTTTTGGTCCCTAATCGGCCCCACCCCTCCTCTTACTACCCGTTTATTATTTATATGCTATAGAAGACTTTTAGATTGCTTTTTATGTTGGCTGCCAGTCCATTCTCATACTCTCTCTGCCCCTCTTATTTCCTTTTTCACTTCCCCTCTGAACGTTCTATATTCAGCCTGGTTCTTGCTTGTATTCTCAATCTGACATCTGTCATACTCCCCCTTTTTCTGCTTCATCTTACTCCCTATCTCTTTCATCATCCAGGGAGCTGTGTCTTTGATTGCCCTACCTTTCCCTCTGGTGGGAATGTACATCGACTGGACCCGAACCATCTCTTTAAAGGCAGCCCATTGTTCCAGCACAGTTTGACCTGCCAGTCTTTGATTCCAATTTTCCCGGGCCAGATCCCTTCTCAACCCACTGAAACTGGCCCTCCTCCAATTCAGTATTTTTACTCCAGATTGCTCCTTGTGCTTTTCCATAGCTAATCTAAACCTTATGATCACTCTTCCCTAAATGTTCCCCTCCTGACACTTGCTCCACTTGACCCACCTCATTCTCCAGAACCAGATCCAGCAATGCCTTGTTCCTCATTGGGCCGGAAACGTACTGATCAAGAAAGTTCTCCTGAACACACTTCAGAAATTCTTGCCCCACTCTGCCCTTTACACTATTACTATCCCAGTCTATATTCGGATAGTTGAAGTCTCCCATTATTACTACTCTGTAGTTCTTGCACCTCTCTGTAATTTCCCTGCAAATTTGCTCCTCTATATCCTTCCCACTAGTTGGTGGCCTATAGAATACACCTAGTAATGTAATGGCACCTCTATTGTTTCTTAACTCTAACCAGATAGATTCTGTCCTTGACCCCTCCAGGACATCCTCTCTGTTATACCTTATAGAATCATAGAGTCATAACGGCACAGAATGAGGTCATTTGGCCCATCGAGTCCGTGCCGGCTCTCTGTCGACCAATCCAGTCAGTCCCATTCCCCCGCTCAATCCCCGTAACCCTGCAAGTTTATTTCCCTCAAGTGCCTATCCAGTCTCCCCTTGAAAACATTAAGTGTCTCCGCTTCCACCACTTCCATCAGCAGCGAGTTCCAGGTCCTCAGCACTCGCTGCGTAAATTGTATTTCCTCACATCCCCCTGTATCTCTTGCCCAAAACCTTAAATCTGTGTCCCCTAGTCCTTGTACCATCAACTAGTGGGAACAGCCTTTCCCCATCTAGCCTATCCAAATATGTCATAATCTTGTACACCTCTATCAAATCACCCCTCAACCTCCTTTGCTCTAATGAAAACAAATCCAGCTTCTCCAACCTGTCCTTGTAGCTAAGATCCCCCATCCCTGGAACCATTCTGGTAAATCTCCTCTGCACCCTCTCAAGGGCCTTCACATCCTTCCTAAAGTGTGGTGACCAGAACTGGACACAATACTTCAGTTGTGGCCTAACCAGCGCTTTATAAAGGTTCAGCATAACTTCTCTACTTTTATACTCAATACCTCTATTTATGAAGCCCAAGATCCCATATGCTTTGCTAACCACTCTCTCAATATGTCCTGCCACCTTCTGGGACCTATGCACATTAACTCCCAGGTCCCTCTCTCACTGCACACTCTTTAAAACTATGCCATTAAGTGTATATTGCCTCTCCCTGTTCCTTCTGCCAAAATACATCACCTCACACTTCTCTGTATTAAATTCCATCTGCCACTTGTCTGCCCATTCTGCTAGCCTTTCTATGTCCTGTTGCAGTCGATTGGTATCATCATCACTGTTTGCCACACCCCCAAGTTTGGTGTTAGCAGCAAATTTAGAAATTCTACTCTGTATTCCAATATCCAGGTCATTTATATATATCAAAAAAAGCAGTGGCCCCAGCACTGACCCTTGGGGAACACCACTGTCCACCATCCTCTAGTCTGAAAAACAGCCATTTACCACAACTCGCTGTTTTTTGTCCTTAAGCCAATTCCTTATCCAAGCTGCCACTGACCCACCTATTCCATGAGCCTCCATTTTGTTAACCAGCCTTCTATGTGGTACTTTGTCAAATGCCTTCCTAAAATCCATGTAGACAACATCCATTGCATTCCCTTCATCAATCCTCCCTGTAACTTCATCAAAAAATTCAATTAGATTAGTCAAACACGATCTGCCTTTTACTAATCCGTGTTGGCTCTCCTTAATTAGCTTAAACCTCTCCAAGTGCCCGTCATATCCAGGAATATTTAGGACCCAATCCTGCCCTTTTTTGAGCCAGGTCTCCGTTATCGCCACGACACCATATTTCCATGTGGCTATCTGCGCCTGCAGCTCACCAACCTTATTTACCACGCTTCGTGCGTTTACACACATGCACTGTAAACCTATCTTAGACCTTCTTGTATTCTCTCTTATTCTGATCCCATCTATTACCTTACTCTGTCTTACTATAATGCTCTGTCTCTCCCAATCCTTTGTTTCTCCTTTCTAATGCTACATCCTGGTGCCCATCCCCCTGCCAAATTAATTTAAACTCCCCCCAACAGCACCAACTTCTCGACTCTCCAGCCAGGGGGAAAAAACCTCTCAATCCCCCCTCAGAATCTAATGTTTCAATGAGATCACCTCTCATTCTTCTAAATTCCAGAGAGTATAGGCCCAATCTACTCAATCTCTCCTCATAGGACAAGCCTCTCATCCCAGGGATCAATTTAGTGAACCTTCGTTTCACCGCCTCTAAGGCATGTATGTCCTTCCTCAGATAAGGAGACAAAAGCTCCAGGTGTGGTCTCACCAAGGCCTTGTACAATTGTAGCAAGACTTCCTCACTCTTGTACTCCAACCCCTTGCAATAAAGGCCAACATGCCATTTGCCTTCCTAATTGCTTGCTGTAGCTTCATGCTATCTTTATGTGTTTCCTGTACGAGGACACCTAAATCTCCCTGAACTCCAACATTTAATAGTTTCTCACCGTATAAAAAATATTCTGTTTTTCTATAATTCCGACCAAAGTGAATAACCTTACATTTCCCCACATTATACTGCATCTGCCACCTTATTGCCCACTCACTTACCCTGTCTATATCCCTTTGTGTTCTCCTCACAGCTTACTGTCCCACCTAGCAAACTTGGATACATTACACTCGGTCCCTTCATCAAAGTCATTGATATAGATTGTAAATAGCTGAGGCCCAAGCACTGATCCTTGCAGCACCCCACTAGTTACAGCCTGCCAAACGGAAAATGACCCATTTATCCCCACTCCCTGATTTCTGCCCGTTAACCAATCCTCTATCCATGCTAATATATTACCCCCAACCCCATCAGCCCATATCTTGCGTAGCAACCTTTTATGTGGCACCTTATCGAATGCCTTTTGGAAATCCAAATATACTACATCCACTGGTTCCCCTTTATCTACCCTGCTAGCTACATCCTCAAAAAACTCTAATAAATTTGTTAAACACGATTTACCTTATAAAACCATGTGACTCTGCCTAATCATGTTATTATTTTCTCAGTGTCCTGTTACCACTTCCTTAACAGTGGATTCCAGCATTTTCCCAACGACTGATGTCAGGTTAACTGGTCTGTAGTTCCCTGTTTTCTCTCTCCCTCCTTTCTTGAATAGTGGTGTTACATTTGCTTCCTTCCAATCCGCTGGGACTGTTCTAGAATCTGGGGAATTTTGGAAGATCACAACCAATGCATCCACTATCTCTGCAGCCACCTCTTTTAGAACCCTCAGATGTAGGCCGTCAGGTCATTGGGATTTGTCGGATTTTAGTCCCATTTGTTTCTCAAGTACTTTTTCTCTACTGATATTAATTACTTTAAGTTCCTCACTCTTATTAGCCCCTTGGTTCCCCACTATTTTGGGTCTGCTTTTTGTGTCTTCTACTATGAAGACAGATATACAATATTTGTTTAAAATCTCTGCCATTTTCTTGTTCCCCAATATAATTTCTCTTGTCTCAGCCTCTAAGGGACCAATGTTTACTTTTGCTTCTCTCTTCCTTTTTACTTACTTGTAGAAGCTCTTACAATGTTTTCATATTTCTTGCTAGTTTACTCTCATTCTATTTTCACGTACTTGAAGAAGACTAATTTGCAATGAAATGGGAAAAAGCTGGAGTGTGGGACTACACGGGATAGGAGCAGGAGTAGGCCATACGGCCCCTTGATCCTGCTCCGCCATTCAATAAGATCATGGCTGATCTTTGAACTCAACTCCACTTTCCCACCCGCTCCGCATATCCCTTGATTCCCTTAATATCCAAAAATCTATCGATCTCAGCCATGAATATACTCAACGACTGAGCATCCACGGCCTTCTGGGGTAGAGAATTTCAAAGATTCACAACCCTCTCATCTCAGTCCAAAATGACCTACCCTTATCCTGAGACAATGCTCCCTAGTTCTAGACTCTCCAGCCAGGGGAAGCAGCCTCTCAGCATCTACCCTGTCAAGCCCTGTCAGAATCTTACATGTCTCAATGAGATCACCTCTCATTCTTCTAAACTCCAGAGAGTACAGGCCCAATCTACACAATCTCTCATCATAGAACAACCCTCTCATCCCAGGAATCAATCTAGTTAACCTTCGTTGCACCCTCTCTAAGGCATGTGTATCCTTCCTTCGGTACAGAGACCAAAACTGTACACAGAACTCCAGGTGTGGTCTCACCAAAGCCCTGTACAATTGCAGTAAGACTTCCTTACTCTTGTATTCCAACACCCTTGCAATAAAGGCCAACATGCCATTTGCCTTCCTAATTGCTTGCTGTACCTGCATGCTAACTCTCTGTGATTTGTGTTCGAGGAAACCCAAATCCCTCTGAACAACAACATTGCATAATTTCTCACCATTTAAAAAATATTCTGTTTTTCTGTTCTTCCTACCAAAGTGAATAACTTCACATTTCTCCACATTATACTCCATCTGCCACCTTCTTGCCCACTCACTTAACCTGTCGATATCCCTTTGCAGACTCTTTGTGTCCTGCTGGTGGGTGGCTGCTCATTATCCTCGGTGTGATTTAATCCCCTTTCCCACTGAATACTGCGGACAGACAGGCTCACCTTGGGAACGGAATGGTCAGTGTGACATCACTTTCTAAACAAGAGCCCACAAGACAATGGGTTCTCAATAAATGTTAAAGGGATTCAACGCTCTGAAGTTACACTGTGAATAAAGGAAATAAAATGCTGATCAGTAATGGCTGAAGATAATGATTTCTCGCTGTGGAATGTGCTTGCACACATTAAGAATGATGAGCTTTGTACACACACACAGCAAACACTTTGTGAGGCTCTTTTCAGTTGTTGCTCTGAACCCGCTGAGAGCTGGTGCACCCAGTGGGCATTAGGACCCTGCGGCCGCCCATCCGGCGGTGCTGTGAGGTCATGGTTCCAGGCTCTGTCTCACCCAATCAGTGGGTCCCGCCAAAGCTCAATAGAAAATACTGCAGCAGAAACAATCCTGAACATTCACAAACTGGGAGCAATCGGCACAGCACAACACAAGTGTGAATTAGTAAACTTTAACACACAGAGTCTGTCACTAATTAGTACAAAGTGCAGGGCACTATTGCTCAGCTTCAGTCCTGTCCCTCAATCCCAGCTCATCTCTGGGGGATTGTTACAAGGTTCACCCCGTCCTTTCAACACAGATATTACCCACATAATATCACATCAATTAGACATTGCACACAGCTTCTGACAGTTATTAACAAGACTAGATCTATGGTTCAAACCATTAAATGAATAAATCATCTCATCCCATCCCATCCCAGTGGATAAAACCTCAGACAGCTCCTTAGTAAGGATTGCTCTGGTTCCTCACCATATATGTGTCAGGATACTGAAACCCAGCTTTCTCACAGTCCACTCCTGGAGGCCCCACTCCATGAGCCTACATCCTTCAGCAGGGTCAGTGCTGGAGTTCCACAGTGGGAGTGATCCCAGAGTAACTGTCGGGATCGTACCCCGTGGATGTTCCGGGTCGTGTATTTTTAGTTATCCTGGTGTCTAACACGCCCACATCAATAAAACAGGGAATTCCTGGAAACACGCTGCAGGTCCTTCTTTATCTGGAGATCAAATGTCTGTTGTATAATTGTACCAGCAGTTAACAGGCTCCTGTGAACTCCACCCTCTGCTATTTTAATGCAGACTTCAACCAATTTATTTTAAATGGGTTTATTTTAAATGAGCTAACACCTGCCTTAAAATGGTAGACTCAGGACTGTCTCACACACACATATTAAGTCTTCGTGGAATAATTACCAGTTATTTTTAGACTGGAAACTTAACCCTGCCGTTTCACTTTCAGTCAGGAACAGATCGCAGTTTGACACCAATCTCTGATTTGACAGCACGTTTCCAGCATTCACCATTGTTCTTCCTGACTCTAAACACAGTTGTGAAGGAGCCTTCTGTTCCGTGCCCAGGAGCTCTGACCCATGGGAGAGAGCGGCTGGGACACATTCCTTACAGGCCTCAAGATTAAAGGGATATAGGTCTGCAAAGGGATATAGATAGACTAAGTGAGTGGGCAGTAAGGTGGCAGATGGAGTATAATGTAGGGAAATGTGAGGTTATTCACTTTGGTAGGAAGAATAGAAAAACAGAATATTTTTTAAATGGTGAGAAACTTTCAAATGTTGGTGTTCAGAGAGATTTGGGTGTCCTCGTGCAAGAAACACAGAAAGCTAGCATGCAGGTACAGCAAGCAATAAGGAAGGCAAATGGCATTTTGGCCTTTATTGCAAGGGGGTTGGAGTATAAGAGTAAGGAAGTCTTGCTACAATTGTACAGGGCCTTGGTGAGACCACACCTGGAGTACTGTGCACAGTTTTGGTCTCCTTATCTAAGGAAGGATATACATGCCTTGGAGGCGGTGCAACGAAGGTTCACGAGATTGAATCCTGGGATGAGAGGGCTGTCCTATGATGAGAGATTGTGTAGAATGGGCCTGTACTCTCTGGAGTTTAGAAGAATGAGAGGTGATCTCATTGAAACATACAAGATTCTGAAGGGGATTTACAGGGTAGATGCTGAGAGGTTGTTTCCCCTGGCTGGAGTATCTAGAACTAGGGGACATAGTCTCAGGATAAGGGGTAGGCCATTGAAGACCGAGATGAGGAGGAATTTCTTCACTCAGAGGGTTGTGAATCTTTGGAATTCTCTGCCCCAGAGGGCTGTGAATGTTCAGTCTTTGAGTATATTCAAGGCTGTGATAGATAGATTTTTGGACTCTGGGGGAATCAAGGGATATGGAGATCGGGTGGGAAAGTGGAGTTGAGGTGGATGATCAGCCATGATCTTATTGAATGGCGGAGCAGGCTCGAGGGGCCGTGTGACCTACTCCTGCTCCTAATTCTTATGATCTTTTCTTATGTTCTTAATCTGCCCGGCAACTTTCCTTTCAGTGAAGAGAGACGAGAAAGACCAAAGAGCCGTTTGCCCCTCTCAGTGTGGCCCTGAAGGACTGTGTCCAGGCTGTAGTTCTGTTCCCGCCGTACGATCCTCCCCCCAGATTGTCCTTTCTGAGCTCCAGCCAGGTGATGCTAAACACTCAGGTGGGAATGTCAAAAATCCACAACAATGTGTTTAAAGCAAAGCTGATTTATTTGACATATATCCAGAATATTAAACTGCAGACCAGTTACAGGGGTTATTAACATCAGCAGAAACAAACCCCAGCTGTCAGTGTGAACACGATTCAGTTCAGGATGTAATTAACAGCAGAAATAACATCAGAATCCAACCCCTGCAGTCACTTGTGAACTCGCTGGTGTCTCAGCAGGTTGGATGATAGAGTGAATCCCTTCCCACACTCAGAGCAGGTAAACGGCCTCTCCCCAGTGTGAACTCGCTGGTGTCTCAGCAGGTTGGATGACTGAGTGAATCCCTTCCCACACTCAGAGCAGGTGAACGGCCTCTCCCCGGTGTGAGTGAGTTGGTGTACAGTGAGGTGAGATGATTGCCTGAACCCAGTCCCGCAGTGAGAGCACCTGAATGGTCTGTCGTCAGTGTGAACTCGCTGGTGTTTCAGCAGGCTGAATGACTGAGTGAATCCCTTCCCACACTCGGAGCAGGTGAACGGTCTCTCCCCGGTGTGAACTCGCTGGTGTATGAGCAGGTGGGATGGCCAAGTGAATCCCTTCCCACACTCGGAGCAGGTGAACGGTCTCTCCCCAGTGTGAACTCTCTGGTGTTTCAGCAGGTGGGATGAACAAGCGAATCCCTTCCCACACTCGGAGCAGGTGAACGGCCTCCCCTCGGTGTGAACTCGCTGGTGTGTCAGCAGCTGGGATGACTGAGTGAATCCCTTCCCACACTCGGAGCAGGGGAACGGCCTCTCCCCGGTGTGACTGCGCTTGTGTCTCGACAGGCCAGAGGATCGGCTGAAGCCTCGTCCAGACACAGAACACGTGTACGGTTTCTCCCCGCTCTGAACGGTGCTTTCTGCTTCCATGTTCAAAGGTCCTGATGAATTGAGTGACGCTGTCAGATCTTGAAGTGATGTTTGGTTTGAGATTCCCATCTGCAAATCCTCCCCTTCTAACACCCTGTAAAATGAATTTGAAACAGGAAAAAAGGAGGGTGAGAGAGAACCCACAAAAACACAAAGGCAGGTTGTGAAATTGAGCTGAATGAATCTGGGAATTTGTGGGGCCGGCACCAGAAAAAAGTGACCATGAAAGCTGCCGGATTGTCGTAAAAACCCAACTGGTTCACTAATGTCCTTCAGGGAAGGGAACCCGCCACCCGGTCTGGGCCTACACAAGACTCTGGCCTCTATGGGAGGAGAGAGAGCGAGGTGGGAGGGGGAGGGGTGAAGGAGAGCGACTTTATACATCTGCAACTCGACTAGAACTTTGACAGCACCACCCAAACACGCGACCTCCACCACCTAGAAGGACAAGGGCAGCAGGTGCATGGGAACACCATCACCTCCCAGTTCCCCTCCAAGTCACACACTATCCTGACTTGGACATATATCGCCGTTCCTACATCGTCGCTGGGTGAAGATCCTGGAACTCCTCACCTAAAAGCATTCCGAGAGTACCTTCACCACACGGACTGCAGAGGTTCAAGAAGAAGGCCCAGCATCACCTTCTCAACGGGCAACTGGGGACTGGCAATATATGCTGGCCTTGCTAGTGACACCCACATCGAATGAATTTAAAAAATCTGTATATATAAAATGGATTGAAAGCCTCTACAGAAATACTTGTTCCTAAAACGATAATCTTTTACACTGTACGGACAGTGTCTGTTTAGCAACTTAATCTCCCCTGGAATCCACCTCCCTTCACAGTCCCACATTGGAAATTGTTGGGTCCCACTGGGCTCAGAAGTACTGGGGGTTAAACCCAGCAGCTTCTCCCCCCTCTCCACTCCAGCTCTAACTGATGCAACAAGAAAGCCCTACACAGGAGGCCAGGGAGCGAGTTCCACATCCACCGCCCACCCTGATGCTGACCGGCTCTGAATTGCTCCCTCTGCTGTATAAATGCAAGTTGTTGTGTTTCTTGTCTGGGGGAGGTGCTGCACCCTGGGGTTAATGGTGACGGGGCCCTGGCTGCACGTCCGCCGGCTCTGACTCAGGGCCTGAGACCCGCACTCGGTGTTGCTGAGTGATTCTAACCCTGGGACTGTAAATGAGGATTCTAACCCTGGGACTGTACATGGGGATTCTAACCCTGGGACTGTACATGGGGATTCTAACCCTGGGACTGTACATGGGGATTCTAACCCTGGGACTGTACATGGGGATTCTAACCCTGGGACTGTACATGGGGATTCTAATCCTGGGACTGTACATGGGGATTCTAACCCTGGGACTGTACATGGGGATTCTAATCCTGGGACTGTACATGGGGATTCTAATCCTGGGACTGTACATGGGGATTCTAATCCTGGGACTGTACATGGGGATTCTAATCCTGGGACTGTACATGGGGATTCTAACCCTGGGACTGTACATGGGGATTCCAGCCCTGGGACTGTACATGGGGATTCCTACCCTGGGACTGTACATCGGGATTCCAACCCTGGGACTGTACACGGGGATTCTAACCCTGGGACTGTACATGGGGATTCTAACCCTGGGACTGTACATGGGGATTCTAACCCTGGGACTGTACATGGGGATTCTAACCCTGGGACTGTACATGGGGATTCCAACTCTGGGAATGTACATGGAGATTCCAACCCTGGGACTGTACATGGGGATTCTAACCCAGGGACTGTACATGGGGATTCTAACCCTGGGACACTACATGGGGATTCTAACCCAGGGACTGTACATGGGGACTCCAACCCTGGGACTATACATGGGGATTATAACCCTAGGACTGTACATGGGGATTCTAACCCTGGGACTGTACATGGGGATTCCAGCCCTGGGACTGTACATGGGGATTCCAACCCTGGGACTGTACATGGGGATTCCAACCCTGGGACTGTACATGGGGATTCTATCCTGGGACTGTAGATGGGGATTCTAACCCTGGGACTGTACATGGGGATTCTAACCCTGGGACTGTACATGGGGATTCCAACAAGGGGAGCCCAGCTCTGGGGCTCTTCTGTTACAATTGTGTAGGATGTTAACCGTATGCTTTGCTGTTACCAGCGCCTTCAGGAGAGATGGTGAGAAATTCGAAGTTTGGAGAGTTTGAATCAAATACCAGATGGCTTGCATCCCTGGTTGCTAAGGGAATTGGGGAAGGAGATAGCGGAAGGGCTTGCCATAATTTTCCAATCTTCCCCAGTGGCAAATGTGACACCAATGTTCAAGAAAGGGTGTGAGGAAAATCCTAGTAACTACAGGCCGGTCAGTTTAACATCAGTGGTCGGTAAAGTTTTAGAAACAATAATCAAGGAATAAAATTAATGGGAATTTGGAGAGGTTTAAGCTAATTAAGGAGAGCCAACATGGGTTTGTAAAAGGCAGATCGTGTTTGACTAATCTAATTGAATTTTTTGATCCAGTAACAGGGAGGATTAATGAAGGGAATGCAATGGATGTTGTCTACATGGATTTTCGGAAGGCGTTTGACAAAGCACCACATAGAAGGATTGTTAACAAAATTGAGGCTCATGGAATAGGTAGGTCAGTGGCAGCTTAGATAAGGAATTGGCTTAAGGACAGAAAACAGCGAGTTGTGGTAAATGGCTGTTTTTCAGACTGGAGGATGGTGGACAGTGGTGTTCCCCAAGGGTCAGTGCTGGGGCCACTGCTTTTTTTGATATGTATATAAATGACCTGGATATTGGAATACAGTGTAGAATTCTAAATTTGCCGATGACACCAAACTTGGGGGTGTGGCAAACAGTGATGATGATATCAATCGACTGCAACAGGACATAGAAAGGCTCGCAGAATGGGCAGACAAGTGGCAGATGGAATTTAATACAGAGAAGTGTGAGGTGATGTATTTTGGCAGAAGGAACAGGGAGAGGCAATATACACTTAATGGCATAGTTTTAAAGAGTGTGCAGGGACAGAGGAACCTGGGAGTTAATGTGCATAGGTCCCTGAAGGTGGCAGGACATATTGAAAGCGTGGTTAACAAAGCATATGGGATCTTGGGCTTCATAAATAGAGGTATTGAGTACAAAAGTAGAGAAGTTATGCTGAACCTTTATAAAGCGCTGGTTAGGCCACAACTGGAGTATTGCGTCCAGTTCTGGTCACCACATTTCGGAAGGATGTGAAGGCCCTTGAGAGGGTGCAGAGGAGATTTACCAGAATGGTTCTGGGGATGGGGGATCTTAGTTACAAGGACAGGTTGGAGAAGCTGGATTTGTTTTCATTAGAGCAAAGGAGGTTGAGGGGTGATTTGATAGAGGTGTACAAGATTTTGACGTGTTTGGATTGGCTAGACGGGGAAAGGCTGTTCCCACTAGTTGATGGTACAAGGACTAGGGGACACAGATTTAGGTTTTGGGCAAGAGATACAGGGGGATGTGAGGAAATACAATTTACGCAGCGAGTGGTGAGGACCTGGAACTCGCTGCCAACGGAAGTGGTGGAAACGAAGACACTTAATGTTTTCAATGGGAGACTGGATAGGCACCTGAGGGAAATAAACTTGCAGGGCTACGGGGATAGAGCGGGGGAATGGGACTGACTGGATTGCTCTACAGAGAGCCGGCACGGACTCGATGGGCCGAATGGCCTCCTCTGTGCCGTCATGACTGTATAAAGGTGCTGACTCTGGCTGGGTTCAGATCCACACTCACTGGTTCCCCTCCCTCTCCTCCCCTGAAGGTGCTGACTCTGGCTGGGTTCAGTTCACTCACTGGTTCCCCTCTCTCTCCTCCCCTGAAGGTGCTGACTCTGGCTGGGTTCAGTTCTACACTCACTGGTTCCCCTCCCCTGAAGATGCTGACTCTGGCTGGGTTCAGTTCTACATTCACTGGTTCCCCTCCCTCTCCTCCCCTGAAGATGCTGACTCTGGCTGGGTTCAGTTCTACACTCACTGGTTCCCCTCCCTCTCCTCCCCTGAAGGTGCTGACTCTGGCTGGGTTCAGTTCTACACTCACTGGTTCCCCTCCCTCCCCTCCCCTGAAGGTGCTGACTCTGGCTGGGTTCAGTTCTACACTCACTGGTTCCCCTCCCTCTCCTCCTCTGAAGGTGCTGACTCTGGCTGGGTTCATTTCCACACTCACTGGGACCCTGAAGCCCCGCCCACTAGTGGAGCCTTTTTTCCAGTTCTGACGAAAGGTCATCGACCTGAAACGTTAACTCTGTTTCTCTCTTCACAGATGCTGCCTGACCTGCTGAGTATCTCCAGCATTTTGTTTTTATTCCTTTACAAAGATGGCCACGCACGCGCAGTATCATGCAAAATGGCGACGCAGAAACTCTCAGCTGTCCTTTACAAAGATGGCGGCCGTTAACCTGGGTTTGTTCCTGGGAAACAGCCTCCGAGCTGGAAACGCGGAACCTGTAGGGTCTTATTTTGGGCTTGCGGCCTATACCAGATGTTTATGAAATCCACCCGCCGGGTGCTTCACCTTCCTGCGCCCCGTTGATTCGTAATCGGCGTAACTGGCATCTGCAGTTTTTTTTAGTTTGTCGCCCTCGCCGTCCCGGATCACAATGACACTGCGCATGCTCCAAATACAGGCAGGCGCTGCGCCTGCGCACTGGGCTCCTCCTGTGTGAATAGGGCACATTCCACAGACAGAGCAGTGAATGGATTCTCCCCCTTACCAATATGGTAGGGTGGGAATCGATGAGATGAGTGAGTGACTCTCTTTCCACACTCAGCTGGTGAACAGCCTCTCCCCGGTGTGACTGTATCCATGAGTTTGCACCTCAGACGGGCAACTGAACCCGTTCCCACATTCCCCACATTTACACTGTTGATTCAGGTGGGTGCACGAGTCTCACAGACTGGACGATTTGTTAAAAGTGGATCCAGGCACAGAACACGTGTCCTGTTTCTCCCCACTGTGATTGGTGCTTTTTCCTCCTATATCCAAAGGCCGATGATATTCAGGTCCTGATAAATCCAGTGAATCTGTCAGATCTTGACGCAATGTTTGGAGTGTGTTTCCACCTGCAGATCCTCCCCTTCTAATACCCTCATATGGTGTTTACAACAGGATAGAACTTCAGAACAGACAAATCTAGTTTCTATACAACATCCTTTTCCCTCCTGTCCCTCCTAAGCTGTAAATTGCCCATTCTACACACTCTCCCTCCATCCTTACTGTCTAAAAGCAACATTCATTACATCATCTGGGATTTTGTGTCTCCCCTTCTCTCCAGAAAGAACTGAATCTGGCTGGGTGCATTTAGTTAACCTCTACATTTTGGTAGGAAGAACGAGGAGAGGCAATATAGACTAAAGGGTACAATTCTAAAGGGGGTGCCTGAACAGAGAGACCTGGGGGCATATGTGCACAAATCGTTGAAGGTGGCAGGGCTGGTTGAGAAAGCGGTTAAAAAAGCATATGGGATCCTGGGCTTCATAAATAGAGGCATAGAGTACAAAAGCAAGGAAGTTATGATGAACTTTTATAAAACACTGGTCCGACCTCTCTGGAGTTTAGAAGAATGAGAGGTGATCTCATTGAAACATACAAGATTCTGAAGGGGATTGACAGGGTAGATGCTGAGAGGTTATTTCCCCTGGCTGGAGTGTCCATAACTAGGGGGCACAGTCTCAGGATAGGGGTAGGTCATTTAAGACCGAGAGGAGGAGCAATTTCTTCACTCAGTGGGTTGTGAATCTTTGGAATTCTCTGCCCCAGAGGGCTGTGAATGCTGAGTCTTTGAGTATATTCAAGGCTGAGATAGATAGATTTTTGGATTCTAGGGAAATCAATTGCTTGCTGTACCTGCATGCTAACTCTCTGTGATTTGTGTTCGAGGAAACCCAAATCCCTCTGAACGAAAATATTTAATAATTTCTCACCTTTTAAAAAATATTCTGTTTTTCTATTCTTCCTACCTCGGTGAATAACTTCACATTTCTCCACATTAGACTTCATCTGCCATCTTCTTGCCCACTCACTTAACCTGTCGATATCCCTTTGTAGACTCTTTGTGTCCTGCTGGTGGGTGGGTGCTCATTATCCTCGGTGTGATTTAATCCCCTTTCCCACTGAATACTGCGGACAGACAGGCTCACCTTGGCAACGGAATGGTCATTGTGGCATCACTTTCTAAACAAGAGCCCACAAGACAATGGGTTCTCAATAAATGTTAAAGGGATTCAACGCTCTGAAGTTACACTGTGAATAAAGGAAATAAAATGCTGTCAGTAATGGCTGAAGATAATGATTTCTCTCTGTGGAATGTGCTTGCACACATTAAGAATGATGAGCTTTGTACACACACACAGCAAACACTTTGTGAGGCTCTTTTCAGTTGTTGCTCTGAACCCGCTGAGAGCTGGTGCACCCGGTGGGCATTAGGACCCTGCGGCCGCCCATCCGGCGGTGCTGTGAGGTCACGGTTCCAGGCTCTGTCTCACCCAATCAGTGGGTCCCGCCAAAGCTCAATAGAAAATACTGCAGCAGAAACAATCCTGAACATTCACAAACTGGGAGCAATCGGCACAGCACAACACAAGTGTGAATTAGTAAACTTTAACACACAGAGTCTGTCACTAATTAGTACAAAGTGCAGGGCACTATTGCTCAGCTTCAGTCCTGTCCCTCACTCCCAGCTCATCTCTGGGGGATTGTTACAAGGTTCACCCCGTCCTTTCAACACAGATATTACCCACATAATCCCACATCAATTAGACATTGCACACAGCTTCTGACAGTTATTAACAAGACTAGACCGATGCTTCAAACCATTAAATAAATAAAATCATCCCATCCCATCCCGGTGGATAAAACCTCAGACAGCTCCTCAGTAAGGATTGCTCTGGTTCCTCACCATTTATGTATCAGGATACTGAAACTCAGCTTTCTCACAGTCCACTCCTGGAGGCCCCACTCCCACAGCCTACAACCTTCAGCAGGGTCAGTGCTGGAGTTCCGCAGCGGGAGTGATCCCAGAGTAACTGTCGGGATCGCACCCCGTGGATGTTCCGGGTCGTGTATTTTTAGTTATCCTGGTGTCTAACACGCACACATCAATAAAACAGGGAATTCCTGGAAACACGCTGCAGGTCCTTCTTTATCTGGAGATCAAATAAATGTCTGTTGTATAATTGTACCAGCAGTTAACAGGCTCCTGTGAACTCCTCCCTCTGCTATTTTAATGCAGACTTCAACCAATTTATTTTAAATGGGTTTATTTTAAATGAGCTAACACCTGCCTTAAAATGGTAGACTCAGGACTGTCACACACACATATTAAATCTTGGTGGAATAATTACCAGTCATTTTTAGACTAGAAACTTAACCCTGCCGTTTCACTTTCAGTCAGGAACAGATCGCAGTTTGACACCAATCTCTGATTTGACAGCACGTTTCCAGCATTCACCGTTGTTCTTCCTGACTCTAAACACAGTTGTAAAGGAGCCTTCTGTTCCGTGCCCAGGAGCTCTGACCCATGGAAGAGAGCGGCTGGGACACATTCCTTATCAGCCTCAAGATTAAAGGGATATAGGTCTGCAAAGGGATATAGATAGACTAAGTGAGTGGGCAGTAAGGTGGCAGATGGAGTATAATGTAGGGAAATGTGAGGTTATTCACTTTGGTAGGAAGAATAGAAAAACAGAATATTTTTTAAATGGTGAGAAACTTTCAAATGTTGGTGTTCAGAGAGATTTGGGTGTCCTCGTGCAAGAAACACAGAAAGCTAGCATGCAGGTACAGCAAGCAATAAGGAAGGCAAATGGCATGTTGGCCTTTATAGCAAGGGGGTTGGAGTATAAGAGTAAGGAAGTCTTGCTACAATTGTACAGGGCCTTGGTGAGACCACACCTGGAGTACTGTGCACAGTTTTGGTCTCCTTATCTAAGGAAGGATATACATGCCTTGGAGGCGGTGCAACGAAGGTTGACGAGATTGATTCCTGGGATGAGAGGACTGTCCTATGATGAGAGATTGTGTATAATGGGCCTATACTCTCTGGAGTTTAGAAGAATGAGAGATGATCTCATGGAAACATACAAGATTCTGAAGGGGATTGACAGGGTAGATGCTGAGAGGTTGTTTCCCCTGGCTGGAGTGTCTAGAACTAGGGGACATAGTCTCAGGATAAGGGGTCGGCCATTTAAGACTGAGATGAGGAGGAATTTCTTCACTCAGAGGGCTGTGAATCTTTGGAATTCTCTGCCCCAGAGGGCTGTGAATGTTCAGTCTTTGAGTATATTCAAGGCTGAGATAGATAGATTTTTGGACTCTGGGGGAATCAAGGGATATGGAGATCGGGTGGGAAAGTGGAGTTGAGGTGGATGATCAGCCATGATCTTATTGAATGGCGGAGCAGGCTCGAGGGGCCGTGTGACCTACTCCTGCTCCTAATTCTTATGATCTTTTCTTACGTTCTTAATCTGCCCGGCAACTTTCCTTTCAGTGAAGAGAGACGAGAAAGACCAAAGTGCCGTTTGCCCCTCTCAGTGTGGCCCTGAAGGACTGTGTCCAGGCTGTAGTTCTGTTCCCGCCGTACGATCCTCCCCCCAGATTGTCCTTTCTGAGCTCCAGCCAGGTGATGCTCAACACTCAGGGGGGAACGACAAAAATCCACAACAATGTGTTTAAATCAAAGCTGATTTATTTGACATATATCCAGAAATTTAAACTCCAGCCCAGTTACAGGGGTTATTAACATCAGCAGAAACAAACCCCAGCTGTCAGAATTAACACGATTCAGTTCAGGATGTAATTAACAGCAGCAATAACAGCAGAATCCAACCTCTGCTGTCACTTGTGAACTCGCTGGTGTATCAGCAGGTGGGATGACCGAGTGAATCCCTTTCCACACACAGTGCAGGTGAACGGCCTCTCCCCAGTGTGAACTCGCTGGTGTGTCAGTAGGTCGGAGGACTGAGTGAATCCCTTTCCACACTCAGAGCAGGTGAACGGCCTCTCCCCGGTGTGAGTGCGCTGGCGTACAGTGGGGTTTGATGATCTCCTGAACCCAGTCCCGCAGTGAGAGCACCTGAACGGTCTCTCGTCAGTGTGAACACGTTGATGACACATCAGTTCCCCAGAACTTTTATAGCACTTTTCACAGTCCGGGCATTTAAAAGGTCTCTCGTCAGTGTGAACTCGCTGGTGTTTCAGAAGGTCGGCTGAACGAGGGAATCCCTTCCCACACTCAGAGCAGGTGAATGGTCTCTCCCCAGTGGGAACTCGCTGGTGTGTCACCAGGGTGGATGACTCCGTGAATCCCTTCCCACACTCGGAGCAGGTGAATGGTCTCTCCCCAGTGTGAACTCGCTGGTGTTTCAGCAGGCCGGATGACTGAGTGAATCCCTTTCCACAATCACAAGTGAACGGCCTCTCCCCAGAATGAACTCGCTGGTGTGTCAGCATGCTGGATGACCGAGTGAATCCCTTTCCACACTCGGAGTTGGTGAACGGCTTCTCCCCAGTGTGAACTCGCTGGTGTGTCTGCAGGCTAGATGACCGAGCAAATTCCTTCACACACTCGGAGCAGGTGAACCGCCTCTCCCCAGTGTGAACTCGCCGGTGATGCAGCAGGTGGGATGACTGAGTGAATCCCTGCCCACACTCAGAGCAGGTGAACAGCCTCCCCTCGGTGTGAACACGCTGGTGCGTCAGCAGGCTGGATGAACGAGTGAATCCCTTCCCACACTCAGAACAAGTGAACGGCCTCTCCCTGGTGTGAACTCGCCAGTGCTGCAGCAGATTGCATGACTGAGTGAATCCCTTCCCACACACAGTGCAGGTGAACGGCCTCTCCCCGGTGTGACTGTGCTTGTGACTCGACAGGCCAGAGGATCGGCTGAAGCCTCGTCCACACACAGAACACGTGTACGGTTTCTCCCCGCTCTGAACGGTGCTTTCTGCTTCCATGCTCAAAGGTCCTGATGAATCGAGTGACTCTGTCAGATCTTGAAGTGATGTTTGGTTTGATTTTCCCGTCTGCAAATCCTCCCCTTCTGACACCCTGCAAAATGAATTTAAAACAGGAAAAAGGGAGGGTGAGAGAGAACCCACAAAAACACAAAGGCAGGTTGTGAAATTGAGTTGAATGAATCTGGGAATATGTGGGGCCGGCACTAGAAAAAAGTGACCATGAAAGCAGCCGGATTGTCGTAAAAACCCAACTGGTTCACTAATGTCCTTCAGGGAAGGGAACCCGCCACCCGGTCTGGGCCTACACAAGACTCTGGCCTCTATGGGAGGAGAGAGAGCGAGGTGGGAGGGGGAGGGGTGAAGGAGAGCGACTTTATACATCTGCAACTCGACTAGAACTTTGACAGCACCACCCAAACACGCGACCTCCACCACCTAGAAGGACAAGGGCAGCAGGTGCATGGGAACACCATCACCTCCCAGTTCCCCTTCAAGTCACACACTATCCTGACTTGGGCATATATCGCCGTTCCCACATCGTCGCTGGGTGAAAATCCTGGAACTCCTCACCTAACAGCATTCTGAGAGTACCTTCACCACACGGACTGCAGAGGTTCAAGAAGAAGGCCCAGCATCACCTTCTCAACGGGCAACTGGGGACTGGCAATATATGCTGGCCTTGCTACTGACACCCACATCGAATGAATTAAAAAAATCTGTATATATAAAATGGATTGAAAGCTTCCACAGAAACACTTGTTCCGAAAACGATAATCTTTTACACTGTACGGACAGGGTCTGTTTAGCAACTTAATCTCCCCTAGAATCCACCTCCCTTCACAGTCTCACATTGGAAATTGTTGGGTCCCACTGGGCTCAGAAGTACTGGGGGTTAAACCCAGCAGCTTCTCCCCCCTCTCCACTCCAGCTCAAACTGATGCAACAAGAAAGCCCTACACAGGAGTCCAGGGACCGAGTTCCACATCCACCGCCCACCCTGATGCTAACCGGCTCTGAATTGCTCCCTCTGCTGTATAAATGCAAGTTGTTGTGTTTCTTGTCTGGGGGAGGCGCTGCACCCTGGGGTTAATGGTGCCGGGGCCCTGGCCGCACGTCCGCCGGCTCTGACTCGGGGCCTGAGACCCGCACTCGGTGTTGCTGAGGGAATCCAACCCTGGGACTGTACATGGGGATCCTAACCCTGGGACTGTACACGGGGATTCTAACCCTGGGACTGTACATGGGGATTCTAACCCTGGGACTGTACATGGGGATTCCAACCCTGGGACTGTACATGGGGATTCTAACCCTGGGACTGTACATGGGGATTCAACCCTGGGACTGTACATGGGGATTCCAACCCTGGGACTGTACATGGGGATTCTAACCCTGGGACTGTACATGGGGATTCTAACCCTGGGACTGTACATGGGGATTCTAACCCTGGGACTGTACATGGGGATTCCAACCCTGGGACTGTACATGGGGATTCCAACCCTGGGACTGTACATGGGGATTCCAGCCCTGGGACTGTGCATGGAGAGTCCAACCCCTGGGACTGTACATGGGGATTCCAGCCCTGGGACTGTACATGGGGATTCCAACCCTGGGACTGTTCATGGGGATTCCTGTCCTGGGACTGTGCATGGGGATTCTAACCCTGGGACTGTACATGGGGATTCCAGCCCTGGGACTGTACATGGGGATTCTGACCCTGGGACTGTACATGGGGATTCCAACCCTGGGACTGTACATGGGGATTGCTGTCCTGGGACTGTACATGGGGATTCCAACCCTGGGACTGTACATGGGGATTCTAACCCTGGGACTGTACATGGGGATTCCAACCCTGGGACTGTACATGGGGATTCCAACCCTGGGACTGTACATGGGGATTCCAACCCTGGGACTGTACATGGGGATTCTAACCCTGGGACTGTACATGGGGATTCTAACCCTGGGACTGTAGAAGGGGATTCCAACCCTGGGACTGTACATGGGGATTCCTGTCCTGAGACTGTACATGGGGATTCCAACCCTGGGACTGTACATGGGGATTCTAACCCTGGGACTGTACAAGGGGAGCCCAGCTCTGGGGCTCTTCTGTTACAATTGTGTGGGATGTTAACCGTCTGCTCTGGTTTTACCAGCGCCTTCAGGAGATATGGTGAGAAATCCGAAGTGTGGAGAAACTGAATCAAATAACTGAGTCACTGCTTTACTCTCCCGGGCACTAGGACCCGGTCGGGAACAGACACTGAAGCCCCGTCCACTCTTTGTTCCGGCAGCAAGATGACAGCGCATGTGCTTTGCTACTCACTGAATCAAGATGGCGGCCGTTATCCTGGGCCTGTGACCGGGAAAAACCCCGAAGCTGCAAATACGGGACCTTCAGGTTATTATTCGGGGCTTGCGGCCTGCACTAGTTGTTTATGAAGCCTCACCGCCCACCCGCCGGTCCAGTACTCCGCTCCGTCCGCTCGCTTCTCGCGGATTAATCAGGACCTGATCCACAGTCACCGTGCTCTGAGATGACGCGCAACGCGCATGCCCAAACCTAGACGGGTTTCGCGCATGCGCACTGGGCTCCTGTAGTCTGTGAGCGGCACATTCTCCCCCGCGGGGAATGCTGGGTAAAAGCACCGCCATTGAAAGGCCCCATTAGTGAATAGAATAGGATTTAATGATAGTGCATTGAGCACTGAACCATGTTCATTCTAGCAGTTAGAGTGTGTTTCTGCTGATCTTAATAACCCTATACCTGGGCTGGAGATTAATATTCTGTATAAACATTGAATAAATCAGCTTTGTATAAAACCCAGTGGGTCGAATATTTGATTTCTCCATGATAAGAGGAGACTAATTGATGTTCTGTTACCGAATGTTCCATTTTTTGAGCCTTTTCTTACCCTAACTTATATCAGTTCTCACCTAGTTTTCCTTCTACTGCATCAAACCCCAGGCTGGTTCTGTTTGATTACATGGCTTGTGGGTGTAATACATGAACTGTAGTGTCTCACTTTACACTCCTCTGAAGTTCCTTTGAACCACCCTTTTATAGAACTATCTTGCATAAGATTTGAAATCTGCTATTTGCTGAATCAGTTAACCCTTTTTGGATACGATTTGGTAAAAACACCTCCACGTATATTGCATGTGATCGCCTTTGAAATGTTCTGATCTTTGTAATTGTCATTGCTGATTTTGATGCGCTCTTTGATTTAATCTCTTGTTATCAACATACCTTGCACTATTTATTTAATCGAGATAATTGTTTCTAATACTTGCTTAATCACGCCTTTAGCTCCTCCATTGATGCCTGTCAATAATCCTTGGTTAGGGTTTAGGGGTTGGCATTAGGGGCTTGGGTTCGGGTTAGGATTATGAGACAGTGATTAGGGATAGAAACCACTATTGACAGCGCCAGTGTCACTCGACATGTTCTCTTTCATTTCACGGTGTTTTAAGCTCAGGCAGATGAGTCAGAAAACAGCCTCATGAATTGTTCATTCAAGGAACCTTCTTTCTACCCCAAGCCTGATTTCCTCTCTTCTTTCACATCTCTACATTTGCCACAGAAAAAGACATCAGGGTCATGAGATTTTGGACAGGAAAAGGCAGATCCAGGTGTTGTGCTGATTACATCTAATCATCGGCCTGCCTGAAAGGTGTTCTGACAATAACCTGTCACCAGGCCCCACCAATAACCATCTGATTCCACCGTCATATCTTCATCCATTACCCGCCCTCACTAGAGATAGTTTCACCACCATGACCATTCCCCACACTGAGGCTCTCTGATTCCCATTTATAGACTCAGTGTAAATGGTCCCTGGATTTGGTGTCTCAGTGTAAGTGGTCCCTGGATTTGGTGTCTCAGTGTAGGTTGTCTCTCGATTTGGTGTCATAGAGTAAGTGGTCCCTTGATTTGGTGTCATAGTGTAAGTAGTCCCTTGATTTGGTGTCACAGTGTAAGTAGTCCCTGGATTTGGTGTCTCAGTGTAAATGGTCCCTGGATTTGGTGTCTCAGTGTAAATGGTCCCTGGATTTGGTGTCTCAGTGTAAGTGGTCCCTGGATTTGGTGTCCCATGTGTAAGTAGTCTGCACATAAAGCAGTTTCCTGAGGCCTCCCCCCACCGCCCCCCACACAGAGCGGGTCTCCGCGCGTGGCCAACAGGGTCAGGATATAAAGGGACCGCGCGCTGTTCCTCCTCCCACTGTCTGGGGGAATGGGCAAGATATTTAAAGGGACAGGGACTCCCCTTTCTCTGCCTATTTACATTTAAAGGGACAGACCCGTTTATCTTGGAGTGTCGGCGGACTTCACTCACAGAGCTCCCATTAACAGTCGCTCCCTTCTGTACTGTGCAGTGATTGTAAACCTGTTTGTTTCAGTGACTTGAGCCTTTCTAAAATGTCTCACTATTTTTGACGATCCATTTGACTTGCTTGGTTACTATTGAGACTTCAGAATTTTGCAATGTTGGAGTGACATTTCTTTCAAAATATTCTGTTCTAAACCTCCTCACCCTCCGCCCCGCCCCGCCACACCAACGCCACTTTAGAACACTCTGCACCACTGACTAGGAACCCTGTGGGGTGGAGCAAACATTGCAACATTTGGCAGTGAAATTGATTCACTCAGGACAGACAGCAGGGATTATTTCAGGAAATAACACAGTGTAGTGAGAAAGGAAATGCAGTGGATGTTGTGTAGATGGATTGTCAAAAGGTGTTTGATCAGGGGCCGGACAGGAGGCTTGTTGATCAAATGAAGGCTGACGGTATTAAAGGGAGTGGGGCAACGTGGATAGGAAGTTGGGTAAAGGGCAGAAAACAGAGAGTAGTGGTTAATGGATGTGCTTCAGACTGGAGGGATGTACACAGTGGTGTCCCCCAGGGTCAGTGTTGGGACCACTGCTCTTCTCAATATAGAGAAATGATCTGGGCTTGGGTATGTGGGGCACAAGATCAAAATCTCCAGATGAGACCAAAATAGGGACCCTGGCCAACTGTGAAGAGGACTGTAAGTGACTTCAGTGTGAATACACAGGTTAGTAAATGGGGCAGGTAGATGTCAGCTGAAATTTCATGCAGAGAATTATGAGGTGATGCATTTTGGGAGGAAGAAAAAAGTTGGAAATCTACATTAAATGGTAAAAGTTTAAAAGGAGTAGAGGAGCAGAACGGTAAAGAGGTTTAAGATGCAAGCTGATGCCTTGTCTTATTAATTAGCAGGTTCGAGAGTCTCGTGTCAGCAACTTTAAGACCTTATTAGAAATATAAGATGAGCAGATTCTCTGTCCTCTACCGTACCTTACATTGATCCATCAATCAGAGTAAACTTGCAAGTCCCGCGTGTCCACAGTAACTTACACGAGGTCAGCCCGCTGGATGGAACCTCGGGCGCCCTGAGCTTGATCTCCGGTGTCTCCAGTCCCGACTGCCCCCTTACATCAGGATCCCCTCACTTTTATACCCTATAGTGATCCATCTCTGGCACCTGACTCTTTGTCTTCTCTGCTGGGTTTTAGCAGGAAGCGAGGGAAAGACAGCTGGAACTTCTCTAATCTGTGATTTACAAGAACACTTTCCCTGGTTCAAGGCAGTTACTTTTCTTCAGTAATTTTCTTTTTATCCCTAAATTACTGTTAATGATGTTATTTTACAGTTTCACAGTTATAGGTATGAACATCACACATTATAATCTAATGTATTATTTTACTCACTGTGGTTTCAGCTTATATTGTGGTTTTTAACAGACAAATCCTGTTCTTTCCCCTGATCTGATTAGAGTTTCCACCCAGTGGATTCAGTGGAATGGAATGTCTTATCAGTGTTGCCATGGCGACCTGTCTGCAGTGAAAGGCCTGTTTGAGTTTCTAACTCAGACTAAACTTCTCTCTCCCATAATGCCCATTATATCAGACATTTAATTCAATGTATTTTAACCATTTTATGTTAAAACATGTTCATCTCTGAACATTATTGCCCCAAAACCTACACAGATTTTAGCTCCATTTGAGACAGTTGTCAGTATTTGGGAAATCCCTTTAAAGATTATTTGGCAAAAGTAACAATAAACTCCACTGGAGGGAAACACAATCAGCAGCATTTTTACCCCCCTTTCAGGAACAAGAGTGACTCTGACCTTTCACCCTTTGATTTATTTGACAGATAGCCAGAATATTAAACTCCAGCCCTGTTAGAAGGGTTATTAACATCAGCAGAAACAAACCCCAACTGTCAGAATGAACACGATTCAGTCCTGGATGTGATTAACAGCAGCAATAACAGCAGAATCCAACCCCTGCAGTCACTTGTGAACTCGCTGGTTTATCAGCAGGTGAGAGGACTGGTTAATTCCCTTCCCACACCTGGAGCAGGTGAACGGCATCTCCCCAGTGTGAACTCGCTGGTGTGTCTGCAGGGGCGAGGGCTGGTTAAATCCCTTCCCACACACGGAGCAGGTGAACGGCCTCTCCCCAGTGTGAACTCGCTGGTGTGTCAGCAGGTGAGAGGACTGGTTAAATCCTTTCCCACACACGGAGCAGGTGAACGGCCTCTCCCCAGTGTGAACTCGCTGGTGTGTCAGCAGGTGAGAGGACTGGTTAAATCCTTTCCCACACACGGAGCAGGTGAACGGCCTCTCCCCAGTGTGAACTCGCTGGTGTGTCTGCAGGTGGGATGAGTTTGTGAATCTCTTCACACAGTGAGAACACATGAACAGGCTCTGATCAGTGTTAATACGCTGGTGTCTCACCAAGTGGGATCGCTGAATCAATCCCTTCCCACACATGGAGCAAGTGAACGGTCTCTCTCCCGGACCCATCACCACTTCTCCTTCATTTACAGAGGCTCCCTGACCCATGACCATTTCTCCTTCATTTACAGAGGCTCCCTGACCCATGACCATTTCTCCTTCATTTACAGAGGCTCCCTGACCCATCACCATTTCTCCTCCATTTACAGACGCTCCCTGACCACTCACTATTTCTCCTCCATTTACAGACGCTCCCTGACAACTCACCATTTCTCCTCCATTTACAGACGCTCCCTGACCACTCACCATTTCTCCTCCATTTACAGACGCTCTCTGACCAGTCCCCATTTCTCCTCCATTTACAGACGCTTCCTGACCAGTCCCCATTTCTCCTCCATTGACAGACGCTCCCTGACCAGTCCCCATTTCTCCTCCATTTACAGACGCTCCCTGACCAGTCACCGTTTCTCCTCCATTTACAGACGCTCCCTGACCACTCACCATTTCTCCTCCATTTACAGACGCTCCCTGACCAGTCCCCATTTCTCCTCCATTTACAGACGCTCCCTGACCACTCACCATTTCTCCTCCATTTACAGACACTCCCTGACCACTCACCATTTCTCCTCCATTTACAGACGCTCCCTGACCACTCACCATTTCTCCTCCATTTACAGATGGTCCTTGGCAAGTCTCCATTTACGGACGGTTCCTGACCATTCCCCATTCTCATTCATCTACAGATGCTCCCTGACCACTCACCATTTTTCTCCAGTTACAGACACTCCCTGACCAGTCACCATTTCCCCTCCATTTATAGATGCTCCCTGACCAGTCAGCATTTCTGCTCAATTTACAGACAGAGGTGTCAGAATATGGAAAAATGGTAAAGAGAGAAAATTAAAAGCTGAACGCACGCAGCATTCGTAACAAGATAGATGCTTGACAGCACAAATAGAAATAAAGGGGTATGATCTGATAGCCATTACAGAGACATGGTTGCAAGGTGACCAATGATTGGAACTGAATATTCAGGGGTATTTGCCATTTTGTAAGGATGGGCAGAAAGGAAAAGGAGGTGTTGTAGCTCTGTTAATAAGGGATGAGATCAGTGCAGTAATGAGAAATGATACTGGCCTAGAAGATCAAGAGGTAGAATCAGTTTGGGTGGAGATAAGAAATAATAAGGGTAAAAAGTCACTGGTGGGAGTGGTCTACAGGCCCCCAAACAGTAGCCACACTGTAGGACAGAGAATAAATCAAGAAATAATAGAGGCTTGTAAGAAAGGTACAGCTATAATCATGGGAGATTTTAATCTTCATAATGATTGGACAAAGCATATTGGCAAAGGTAGACTTGATGAAGAGTTCTTAGAATGTATACGGGATGGTTTCTTGGAACAATATGTTGTGGAACCAACCAGGGAGAAGACTATTTTAGATCTGGTAATGTGTAACGAGGCTGGATTAATTAATGATCTCAAAGTGAAGGATCCTCTTGGGAAGAGTGATCATAGCATGGTAGAATTTCAAATTCAGTTTGAGGGAGAGAAAGCTAGGTCTCAAACTAGTGTCCTGAACTTAAACAAAGGTAATTACAAAGGTATGAAGGCAGACTTGGTTAAAGTGGACTGGGAAAATATATTACAGGGTAAGACTGTAGAAAAGCAGTGGCAAACATTTAAGGAGATATTTCATAACTCTCAGCAAAGATATATTCCAGTGAAAAAGAAAGACTCTAAGAGAAGGATGAACCATCCATGGCTAACTAAGGAAGTAAAGGATGGTATCAAATTGAAAATAAAAGCATACAATGTTGCGAAGAATAGTGAAAGGCCAGAGGATTGGGAAATTTTTAAAAACCAGCAAAGGACGACTAAAAAAATAATAAAGAGAGAAGATAGCTTATGAGAGGAAGCTAGCAAGAAATATAAAAACAGACAGTAAGAGCTTCTACAGGTATATAAAAAGGAAGAGAGTAGCTAAAGTAAACGTTGGTCCCCTAGAGGATGAGTCTGGGGAAGTAATAATGGGAAACAGGGAATTGGCGGAGACTTTGAACAAATATTTTGTATCGGTCTTCATGGTAGAAGACACTAAAAGCATCCCAATAATGGATAATCAAGGGGCTATTGGGGTGGGTGGGGGGAACTTAAAACAATCACTATCACTAAAGAGAAAGTACAAGGCAAACTAATGGGACTAAAGGTGGACAAGTCCCCTGGACCCGATGGTCTGCATCCCAGAGTCTTAAAAGAGGTGGCTACAGAGATAGTGGATGCATTGGTTGTAATCTACCAAAATTCCCTGGATTCTGGAGAGGTCCCAGCGGACTGGAAAACCGTAAATCTAACACCCCTATTTAAGAAAGGAGGGAGACAGAAAGCAGGCAACTATCGACCAGTTAACCTAACATCTGTCATTGGGAAAATGCTGGAGTCCATCATTAAGGAAGTGATAGGACATTTAGAAAATCATAATATAGTCAAGCAGAGTCAGCATGGTTTTATGAAAGGGAAATCATGTTTGACAAATTTGCTGGAGTTCTTTAAGGATGTAACGAGCAGGCTGGATAAAGGGGAACCAGTAAATGTTGTGTATTTGGATTTCCAGAAGGCATTCAATAAGGTGCCACATAAAAAGTTACTACACAAATTAAGAGCTCACGGGGTTGGGGGTAATATATTAGCATGGATAGAGGATTGGCTAACCAACAGAAAACAGAGAGTCGGGATATATGGGTCATTTTCAGGTTGGCAAACTGTAACTAGTGGGATGCTGCAGGGATCAGTGCTGGGGCCTCAACTATTTACAATCTACATTAATGACTTGGATGAAGGGACTGAGTGTAATGCAGCCAAATTTGCTGATGATACAAAGATAGGTGGGAAAGCAAGTTGTGTGGAGGAGTCAAAGAATCTCCAAAGGGATAGAGATAGGCTCAGTGAGTGGGCAAAAATCTGGCAGGTGGAGTTTAATGCAGGAAAATGCGAGGTTATCCACTTTGGTAGGAAAAATAAAAAAGCTAATTATTATTTAAATGGGGAGAGATTACAAAATGCTGAGGTACAGAGGGATCTGGGGGTCCTTGTACATGAAACACAAAAAGTTAGCATGCAGGTACAGCAGGTAATTAGGAAGGGAAATGGAGTGTTGGCCTTTATTGCAAAGGGAATGGAGTAGAAAAGTAGGGAAGTCCTGTTACAACTGTACAGGGCGTTGGTAAGGCCACACCTGGAGTACTGTGTGCAGTTTTGGTCTCCTTATTTAAGGAAGGATATTACTTGCATTGGAGGCAGTTCAGAGAAGGTTCACGAGGTTGATTCCAGGGATGAAGGGGTTGTCTTATGAAGAAAGTTTGAGCAGGTTGGGCCTATACTCATTGGAGTTTAGAAGAATGAGAGGGGATCTTATTGAAATATAGATTCTGAAGGGGCTTGACAGGGTAGATGCAGAGAGGATGTTTCCCCTCATGGGGGAATCTAGAACTAGGGGACATAATTTCAGAATAAGGGGAAACCCTTTTAAATCGGAAATGAGGAGGAATTTCTTCCCTCAGAGGGTCGTGAATCTTTGGAATTCTCTTCCCCAGAGAGCTGTGGAGGCTGGGTCATTGAATATATTTAAGGTGGAGATAGACAGATTTTTGAACGGTAAGGGAGTCAAGGGTTATGGGGAGCGGGCAGGGAAGTGGAGTTGAGGCCAAGATCAGATCAGCCATGATCTTATTGAATGGTGGAGCAGGCTAGAGGGGCCAAATGACCGACTCCTGCTCCTACGTCTTATGTTCTTATGTTCTGACCAGTCACCATTTCTCCTTCATTTACAGACACTCCCTGACCAGTCACCATTTCTCCTCCATTTACAGACGCTCCCTAACCAGTCACCAGTTCTCCTCCATTTACAGACGCTCCCTAACCAGTCACCATTTCTCCTTCATTTACAGACACTCCCTGACCAGTCACCATTTCTCCTCCATTTACAGACGCTCCCTAACCAGTCACCAGTTCTCCTCCATTTACAGACGCTCCCTAACCAGTCACCATTTCTCCTTCATTTACAGACGCTCCCTGACCAGTCACCATTTCTCCTTCATTTACAGACACTCCCTGACCAGTCACCATTTCTCCTCCATTTACAGACACACCCTGACCAGTGCTCATTTTTCCTTCATTTATAGACGCTCCCAGACGAGGCAGCATTTCTTCTCCATTTATAGATGCTCCCTGACCAGTCCCCATTTCTCCTCCATTTACAGACGCTCCCTGATCACTCACATTTCTCCTCTATTTACACACGCTCCCTGATCACACATTTCTCCTCCATTTACAGACGCTCCCTGACCAGTCCTCATTTCTCCTCCATTTACAGACGCTCCCTGATCACTCACCATTTCTTCATTTACAGACGCTCCCTGACCAGTCACATTTCTTCTCCATTTATAGACGCTCCCTGACCAGTCTCCATTCCTCCTCCATTTACAGACGCTCCCTGATCACTCACATTTCTCCTCTATTTACACACGCTCCCTGATCACACATTTCTCCTCCATTTACAGACGCTCCCTCATCACTCACGATTTCTCCTTCATTTACAGACGCGCCCTGACCAGTCACATTTCTTCTCCATTTATAGATGCTCCCTGACCAGTCTCCATTTCTCCTCCATTTACAGACGCTCCCTGACCAGTCTCCATTTACAGACGCTCCCTGACCAGTCACCATAACTCCTTCATTTACAGACGCTCCCTGACCACTCACCATTTCTCCTCCATTTACAGATGCTCCCTGACCAGTCTCCATTTACAGACGCTCCCTGACTCACTTCCTCCCTGTCCCGGAGTTTGCCGCAGGGCCGCTTTGTGGACTTTCTGTTGTTTGCTCCACACCACAGATGGAACCCTGTGGGGTGGAGCAAACATTGCAACATTTGGCAGTGAAATGGATTCATTCAGGACAGACAGCAGGGATTATTTCAGGAAATAACACAGTGTAGTGAGAAAGGAAATGCAGTGGATGTTGTGTAGATGGATTGTCAAAAGGTGTTTGATAAGGTGCCGGACAGGAGGCTTGTTGATCAAATGAAGGCTGACGGTATTAAAGGGAGTGGGGCAGCGTGGATAGGAAGTTGGGTAAAGGGCAGAAAACAGAGAGTAGTGGTTAATGGATGTTCTTCAGACTGGAGGGATGTACACAGTGGTGTCCCCAGGGTGAGTGTTGGGACCACTGCTCTTCTCAATATCGAGACATGATCTGGGCTTGGGTATGTGGGGCACAAGATCAAAATCTCCAGATGAGACCAAAATAGGGACCCTGGCCAACTGTGAAGAGGACTGTAAGTGACTTCAGTGTGAATACACAGGTTAGTAAATGGGGCAGGGATATGGCAGCTGAAATTTAACACAGAGAAATGTGAGCTGATGCATTTTGGGAGGAAGAAAATGGTTGGAAATCTACATTAAATGGTCAAAGTTTAAAAGGAGTGGAGGAGCCGAACAGTAAAGAGGTGTGGTTTACAAGGACACTTTCCCTGGTTCCCTTTTCTTCAGTAATTTTCTCATTATCCCTAAACTACCCTGCCTGCTGTTAATGATGTTATTTCTTATAGTTTCACAGTTATAGGTATAAATATCACACATTATAATCTGATCTATTCTATTACTGACTCTGGTTTAAGCTTATATTGTGGTTAATAACAGACAAACCCGGTTCTTTCTCCTGATCTGACTAGAGTTTCACCCGAGCAGAATTTGTGGAATGGAATGTCTTATCAGTGTTGCCATGGTGACCTGTCTGCAGTGAAAGGCCTGTTTGAGTTTCTAACTCAGACTAAACTTCTCTCTCCCATAATACACATTATGTCAGCAATTTATGTTAATATATTTTAGCCAAGTTCTGTTAATATCACTGAAACCAACAAGGGGTTCAGATACACAAACCTTTAAAAGTGGGAGGGACAAGCTGATAGTGTTTAAAAAGCACATGGGATCTTAGATTTTATAAATAGGGGTGTAGAGTACAAAAGGGCAGGTACAGCACGCGTTAGATACAGAGTAAAGCTCCCTCTACACTGTCCCATCAAACACTCCCAGGGCAGGAACAGCATGGGTTAGATACAGAGTAAAGCTCCCTCTACGCTGTCCCATCAAACACTCCCAGGGCAGGTATAGCAAGGGTTAGATACAGAGTAAAGCTCCCTCTACACTGTCCCATCAAAAATTCCCAGGCCAGGTACAACACTGGTTAGATACAGAGTAAACTCTCTCTACACTGTCCCAATCAAACACGTGCAGGGCAGGGCAGTTATAGCACGGGTTAGAAACAGAGTAAAACACACTCGACACAGTCCCATCAATCACTCCCAGGGCAGGTACACCACGGGTTAGAAACAGAGTAAAGCTCCCTCTACACTGGCCCATCAAACACTCCCAGGGCAGGTACAACATGGGTTAGATACAGAGTAAAGCTCCATCTACACTGTCCCATCAAACACTCCCAGGACAAGTACAGCACGGGTTAGATACAGAGGAAAGCACCCTCTACACTGTCCCATCAAACACTCCCAGGACAGGTACAGCACGGGTTAGATACCGATTAAAGCTCCCTCTACACTGTCCCCATCAGACACTCCCAGGGCAGGTGCAGCATGGGTTAGATACAGAGTAAAACTCCCTCTACACTGTCCCATCAAAAACTCCCAGTCCAGGTACAGCCCACGCTGGATAGAGATTAAAGCTCACTCTACACTGTCCGATCAAATGCGGCCAGGGCAGGTACACCACAGGTTAGATACAGAATAAAGCTCTCTCTACACTGTCCCATCAAACTCTCCCAGGGCAGGTACAGCAAGGGTTAGATACGGAGTAAAGCTCCCTCGACACTGGCCCATCAAACACTCCCAGGGCAGGTACAACATGGGTTAGATACAGAGTAAAGCTCCCTCTGCACTGTCCCATCAAACACTCCCAGGACAGGTACAGCACGGGTTAGATACAGAGGAAAGCACCCTCTACACTGTCCCATCAAACACTCCCAGGGCAAGCACAGCACAGGTTAGATACAGAGTAAAGCTCCCTCGACACTGTCCCATCAAACACTCCCAGGACAGGTACAGCATGGTTTTGATACAGAGTAAAGCTCCCTCTACACTGTCCCAACAAACACTCCCAGGGGAAGCACAGCACAGGTTAGATACAGCGTAAAGCTCCCTCCACACTGTCCCATCCAACACTCCCGGGGCAGGTACAGCACGGGTTAGATACAGAGTAAAGCTCCCTCTATACTGTCCCATCCAACACTCCCAGGGCAGTAAAAGCACGGGTAAGATACAGAGTAAAGCTCCATCTACACTGTCCCATCAAACACTCCCAGGGCAGGTAGAGCGCGGGTTAGATACAGAGTAAAGCTCCCTCTATACTGTCCCATCCAACACTCCCAGGGCAGTAAAAGCACGGGTAAGACACAGAGTAAATCTCCCTCGACACAGGCCCATCAAACACTCCCAGGGCAGGTACAGCCCACGCTGGATAGAGATTAAAGCTCACTCTACACTGTCCGATCAAACACGGCCAGGGCAGGTACACCACAGGTTACATACAGAGTAAAGCTCCCTCTACACTGTCCGATCTAACACTCCCAGGGCAGGTACAGCACGGGTCAGATACAGAGTAAAGCGCCCTCTACACTGTCACAATCAAACACGGCCAGGGCAGGTGCACCACAGGTTAGATACAGAGTAAAGCTCTCTCTAAACTTTCCCATCAAACACTCCCAGGGCAGGTACAACATGGGTTAGATACAGAATAAAGCTCCCTCTACACTGTCCCATCAAACACTCCCGGGGCAGGTACAGCACAGGTTAGATACAGAGTAAAGCTCCCTCTACACTCTCCCATCCAACACTCCCGGGGCAGGTACAGCACGGGTTAGATACAGAGTAAAGCTCCCTCTATACTGTCGCATCCAACACTCCCAGGGCAGTAAAAGCACGGGTTACATACAGAGTAAAACACTCTCTACATAGTCCCATCAAACACTCCCAGGGCAGGTACAGAATGGGTTAGATACAGAATAAAGCTCCCTCTACACTGTCCCATCAAACACTCCCAGGACAGGTACAGCATGGATTTGATACAGAGTAAAGCTCCCTCTACACTGTCCCAACAAACACTCCCAGGGCAAGCACAGCACAGGTTAGATTCAGAGTAAAGCTCCCTCTACACTGTCCCATCAAACACTCCCAGGGCAGGTAGAGCACGGGTTAGATACAGTGTAAAGCTCCCTCTACACTGCCCATCAAACACTTCCAGGGCAGGTACAGCAAGGGTTAGATACGGAGTAAAGCTCCCTCGACACTGGCCCATCAAACACTCCCAGGGCAGGTACAACATGGGTTAGATACAGAGTAAAGCTCCCTCTGCACTGTCCCATCAAACACTCCCAGGACAGGTACAGCACGGGTTAGATACAGAGGAAAGCACCCTCTACACTGTCCCATCAAACACTCCAAGGGCAAGCACAGCACAGGTTAGATACAGAGTAAAGCTCCCTCGACACTGTCCCATCAAACACTCCCAGGACAGGTACAGCATGGTTTTGATACAGAGTAAAGCTCCCTCTACACTGTCCCAACAAACACTCCCAGGGGAAGCACAGCACAGGTTAGATACAGCGTAAAGCTCCCTCCACACTGTCCCATCCAACACTCCCGGGGCAGGTACAGCACGGGTTAGATACAGAGTAAAGCTCCCTCTATACTGTCCCATCCAACACTCCCAGGGCAGTAAAAGCACGGGTAAGATACAGAGTAAAGCTCCATCTACACTGTCCCATCAAACACTCCCAGGGCAGGTAGAGCGCGGGTTAGATACAGAGTAACGCTCTCTCTGCACTGTCCCAAGAAGCAATCCCAGGGCAGGTACACCACGGGTTAGATACAGAGTAAAGCTCCCTCTACACTGTCCCAAGAAACACTCCCAGGGCAGGTACAGCACGGGTTAGACACAGAGTAAATCTCCCTCTACACTGTCCCATCAAAAACTCCCAGGCCAGGTACAGCCCACGCAAGATAGAGAGTAAAGCTCACTCTACACTGTCCGATCAAACACTCCCAGGGCAGGGCAGTTATAGCACGGGTTAGATACAGAGTAAAACACTCTCGACATAGTCCCATCAATCACTCCCAGGGCAAGTACATCACGGGTCAGATACAGAGTAAAGCTCCCTCAACACTGGCCCATCAAACACTCCCAGGGCAGGTACAGCACGGGTTAGATACAGAGTAAGGCTACCTCTACACTGTCCCAACAAACACTCCCAGGGCAGGTACAGCACGGGTTAGATACAGAGTAAGGCTCCCTCTACACTGTCCCAACAAACACTCCCTGGACAGGTACAGCACGGGTTAGATAGAGGAAAGCTCCCTCTACACTCTCCCATCATACACTCCAAGGACAGGTACAACACGGGTTAAATGCAGGATAAAGCTCCCTCTACACTGTCCCATCAAACACTCCCAGGACAGGTACAGCACGGGTTAGATACAGAGTAAAGCTCCCTCTACACTGTCCCATCAAAAACTCCCAGTCCAGGTACAGCCCACGCTGGATAGAGATTAAAGCTCACTCGACACTGTCCGATCAAACACTCCCAGGGCAGGTACACCACAGGTTAGATACAGAGTAAAGCGCCCTCTACACTGTCACAATCAAACACGGCCAGGGCAGGTACACCACGGGTTAGATACAGAGTAAAGCTCCCTCTACACTGTCCCATCAAACACTTGCAGGGCAGGGCAGTTATAGCACGGGTTAGATACAGAGTAAAGCTCCCTCTACACTGTCCCATCAAACTCTCCCAGGGCAGGTACAGCAAGGGTTAGATACGGAGTAAAGCTCCCTCGACACTGGCCCATCAAACACTCCCAGGGCAGGTACAACATGGGTTAGATACAGAGTAAAGCTCCCTCTGCACTGTCCCATCAAACACTCCCAGGACAGGTACAGCACGGGTTAGATACAGAGGAAAGCACCCTCTACACTGTCCCATCAAACACTCCCAGGGCAAGCACAGCACAGGTTAGATACAGAGTAAAGCTCCCTCGACACTGTCCCATCAAACACTCCCAGGACAGGTACAGCATGGTTTTGATACAGAGTAAAGCTCCCTCTACACTGTCCCAACAAACACTCCCAGGGGAAGCACAGCACAGGTTAGATACAGCGTAAAGCTCCCTCCACACTGTCCCATCCAACACTCCCGGGGCAGGTACAGCACGGGTTAGATACAGAGTAAAGCTCCCTCTATACTGTCCCATCCAACACTCCCAGGGCAGGTAGAGCGCGGGTTAGATACAGAGTAAAGCTCCATCTACACTGTCCCATAAAACACTCCCAGGGCAGGTACAGCACGGGTTAGATACAGAGTAACTCTCTCTCTGCACTGTCCCAAGAAGCAATCCCAGGGCAGGTACACCACGGGTTAGATACAGAGTAAAGCTCCCTCTACACTGTCCCAAGAAACACTCCCAGGGCAGGTACAGCACGGGTTAGACACAGAGTAAATCTCCCTCTACACTGTCCCATCAAAAACTCCCAGGCCAGGTACAGCCCACGCAAGATAGAGAGTAAAGCTCACTCTACACTGTCCCAATCAAACACTTGCAGGGCAGGGCAGTTATAGCACGGGTTAGATACAGAGTAAAACACTCTCGACATAGTCCCATCAATCACTCCCAGGGCAAGTACATCACGGGTCAGATACAGAGTAAAGCTCCCTCTATACTGTCCCATCCAACACTCCCAGGGCAGGTACAGCACGGGTTAGATACAGAGTAAGGCTCCCTCTACACTGTCCCAACAAACACTCCCAGGGCAGGTACAGCACGGGTTAGATACAGAGTAAGGCTCCCTCTACACTGTCCCAACAAACACTCCCTGGACAGGTACAGCACGGGTTAGATAGAGGAAAGCTCCCTCTACACTCTCCCATCATACACTCCAAGGACAGGTACAACACGGGTTAAATGCAGGATAAAGCTCCCTCTACACTGTCCCATCAAACACTCCCAGGACAGGTACAGCACGGGTTAGATACAGAGTAAAGCTCCCTCTACACTGTCCCATCAAAAACTCCCAGTCCAGGTACAGCCCACGCTGGATAGAGATTAAAGCTCAGTCGACACTGTCTGATCAAACACTCCCAGGGCAGGTACACCACAGGTTAGATACAGAGTAAAGCGCCATCTACACTGTCACAATCAAACACGGCCAGGGCAGGTACACCACGGGTTAGATACAGAGTAAAGCTCCCTCTACACTGTCCCATCAAACACTTGCAGGGCAGGGCAGTTATAGCACGGGTTAGATACAGAGTAAAGCTCCCTCTACACTGTCCCATCAAACACTCCCAGGGCAGGTACAGCACGGGTTAGATACAGAGTAAAGCTCCCTCTACACAGGCCCATCAAACACTCCCAGGTCAGGTACAGCACGAGTCAGATACAGAGTAAAGCTCCCTCTACACAGGCCCATCAAACACTCCCAGGGCAGGTACATCACGGGTTAGATACAGAGTAAAGCTCACTCTACACTGTCCCATCAAACACTCCCAGGGCAGGCACAGCACGGGTTAGATACAGAGTAAAGCTCCCTCTACACAGGCCCATCACACACTCCCAGGTCAGGTACAGCACGAGTTAGATACAGAGTAAAGCTCCCTCTACACAGGCCCATCAAACACTCCCAGGGCTGGTACATCACGGGTTAGATACAGAGTAAAGCTCCATCTACACTGTCCCATCAAACACTCCCAGGACAGGTACAGCATGGGTTAGATACAGTGTAAAGCTCCCTCAACACTGTCCCATCAAACACTTCCAGGGCAGGTACAGCACGGGTTAGATACAGAGTAAAGCTCTCTCTGCACTGTCCCAAGAAGCAATCCCAGGGCAGGTACACCACGGGTTAGATACAGAGTAAAGCTCCCTCTACACTGTCCCAAGAAACATTCCCAGGGCAGGTACAGCACGGGTTAGACACAGAGTAAATCTCCCTCGACACAGGCCCATCAAACACTCCCAGGGCAGGTACAGCCCACGCTGGATAGAGATTAAAGCTCACTCTACACTGTCCGATCAAACACGGCCAGGGCAGGTACACCACAGGTTACATACAGAGTAAAGCTCCCTCTACACTGTCACAATCAAACACGGCCAGGGCAGGTACAACATGGGTTAGATACAGAATAAAGCTCCCTCTACACTGTCCCATCAAACACTCCCGGGGCAGGTACAGCACAGGTTAGATACAGTGTAAAGCTCCCTCTACACTGCCCATCAAACACTCCCAGGGCAGGTACAGCACGGGTTGGATACAGAGTAAAGCTCCCTCTGCACTGTCCCATCAACCACTGCCAGGGCAGTTACAGCACGGGTCAGATACAGAGTAAAGCTCCTTCTACACTGTCCCATCAAACACTCCCAGGGCAGGTACAGCACGGGTCAGATACAGAGTAAAGCGCCCTCTACACTGTCCCAAGAAACACTCCCAGGGCAGGTACACCACGGGTTCGATACAGAGTAAAGCTCCCTCTACACTGTCCCAAGAAACACTCCGAGGGCAGGTACAGCAAGGGTTAGATACAGAGTAAAGCTCCCTCTACACTGTCCCATCGAAAACTCCCAGGCCAGGTACAGCCCACGCCAGATAGTGAGTAAAGCTCACTCTACACTGTCAGATCAAACACTCCCAGGGCAGGTACAACACTGGTTAGATACAGAGTGAACTCTCTCTACACTGTCCCAATCAAACACTCGCAGGGCAGGGCAGTTATAGCACGGGTTTGATGCAGAGTAAAACACTCTCGACATAGTCCCATCAATGACTCTCAGGGCAGGTACAGCACGGGTTAGATACAGAGTAAAGCCCCCTCTACACTGTCCCATCAAACACTCCCAGGGCAGGTACAGCACGGGTTAGATTCAGAGTAAAGCTCCCTCTGCACTGTCCAATCAAACACTGCCAGCCCATAATGAGCAGGACTCAGGGAGGTTGGTTGTTAGGCACTGCAGTGATGTCATAAAGCAGGGCCATTCAGCCCAGCTGGTCGTCTCCTTGTCCCTTGAAAGGTGGAGAGCGGGGACACCCTGTCTCAAAACACACCTCACCTGTTCATACTGAGAATCCCCGGGCAAGGCCCAAGGCCCAGAGTGTGGACACACCCCGGGGGAAAAGAGGTGGAGAGCGGAAACACCCTGTCTCAAAACACACCCCACCTGTTCATACTGAGAATCCCCGGGCAAGATCCAAGGCCCAGAGTGTGGACACACCCCGGGGAAAAGAGAAGGAGAGCGGAGACACCCTGTCTCAACACACACCCCACCTGTTCATACTGAGAATCCCCGGGCAAGGCCCAAGGCCCAGAGTGTGGACACACCCCGGGGAAAAGAGGAGGAGAGCGGGGACACCCTGTTTCAAAACACACCCCACCTGTTCATACTGAGAATCCCCGGGCAAGGCCCAAGGCCCAGAGTGTGGACACACCCCGGGGAAAAGAGGAGAGCGGGAACACCCTGTCTCAAAACACACCCCACCTGTTCATACTGAGAATTCCCGGGCAAGGCCCAAGGCCCAGAGTGTGGACACACCCCGGGGAAAAGAGGAGAGCGGGGACACCCTGTCTCAAAACACACCCCACCTGTTCATACTGAGAATCCCCAGGCAAGGCCCAAGACCCAGAGTGTAGACACCCCGGGGAAAAGAGGTGGAGAGCGGGGACACCCTGTCTCAAAACACACCCCACCTGTTCATACTGAGAATCCCCTGGCAAGGCCCAAGGCCCAGAGTGTGGACACACCCCGGGGAAAAGAGGAGGAGAGCGGGGACACCCTGTCTCAAAACACACCCCACCTGTTCATACTGAGAATCCCCGGGCAAGGCCCAAGGCCCAGAGTGTGGACACACCCCGGGGAAAAGAGGAGGAGAGCGGGGACACCCTGTCTCAAAACACACCCCACCTGTTCATACTGAGAATCCCCGGGCAAGGCCCAAGGCCCAGAGTGTGAACACACCCCGGGGAAAGAGGAGCAGAGCGGGGACACCCTGTCTCAAAACACACCCCACCTGTTCATACTGAGAATCCCCAGGCAAGGCCCAAGACCCAGAGTGTAGACACCCCGGGGAAAAGAGGTGGAGAGCGGGGACACCCTGTCTCAAAACACACCTCACCTGTTCATACTGAGAATCCCCGGGCAAGGCCCAAGGCCCAGAGTGTGGACACACCCCGGGGAAAAGAGGTGGAGAGCGGGAACACCCTGTCTCAAAACACACCCCACCTGTTCATACTGAGAATCCCCGGGCAAGGCCCAAGGCCCAGAGTGTGGACACACCCCGGGGAAAGAGGAGGAGAGCGGAGACACCCTGTCTCAAAACACACCCCACCTGTTCATACTGAGAATCCCCGGGCAAGGCCCAAGGCCCAGAGTGTGGACACACCCCGGGGAAAGAGGAGGAGAGCGGAGACACCCTGTCTCAACACACACCCCACCTGTTCATACTGAGAATCCCCGGGCAAGGCCCAAGGCCCAGAGTGTGGACACACCCCGGGGAAAAGAGGAGGAGAGCGGAGACACCCTGTCTCAAAACACACCCCACCTGTTCATACTGAGAATCCCCGGGCAAGGCCCAAGGCCCAGAGTGTGGAACACACCCAGGGGGAAAAGAGGAGGAGAGCGGGGACACCCTGTCTCAAAACACACCCCACCTGTTCATACTGAGAATCCCCAGGCAAGGCCCAAGGCCCAGAGTGTAGACACACCCCGGGGAAAAGAGGTGGAGAGCGGGGACACCCTGTCTCAAAACACACCCCACCTGTTCATACTGAGAATCCCCTGGCAAGGCCCAAGGCCCAGAGTGTGGACACACCCCGGGGAAAAGAGGAGGAGAGCGGGGACACCCTGTCTCAAAACACACCCCACCTGTTCATACTGAGAATCCCCGGGCAAGGCCCAAGGCCCAGAGTGTGGACACACCCCGGGGAAAAGAGGAGAGCGGGAACACCCTGTCTCAAAACACACCCCACCTGTTCATACTGAGAATTCCCGGGCAAGGCCCAAGGCCCAGAATGTGGACACACCCCGGGGGAAAAGAGGAGAGCGGGGACACCCTGTCTCAAAACACACCCCACCTGTTCATACTGAGAATCCCCAGGCAAGGCCCAAGACCCAGAGTGTAGACACCCCGGGGAAAAGAGGTGGAGAGCGGGGACACCCTGTCTCAAAACACACCCCACCTGTTCATACTGAGAATCCCCTTGCAAGGCCCAAGGCCCAGAGTGTGGACACACCCCGGGGAAAAGAGGAGGAGAGCGGGGACACCCTGTCTCAAAACACACCCCACCTGTTCATACTGAGAATCCCCGGGCAAGGCCCAAGGCCCAGAGTGTGGACACACCCCGGGGAAAAGAGGAGGAGAGCGGGGACACCCTGTCTCAAAACACACCCCACCTGTTCATACTGAGAATCCCCGGGCAAGGCCCAAGACCCAGAGTGTGAACACACCCCGGGGAAAAGAGGAGGAGAGCGGGGACACCCTGTCTCAAAACACACCCCACCTGTTCATACTGAGAATCCCCGGGCAAGGCCCAAGGCCCAGAGTGTGGACACACCCCGGGGAAAGAGGAGCAGAGCGGGGACACCCTGTCTCAAAACACACCCCACCTGTTCATACTGAGAATCCCCAGGCAAGGCCCAAGACCCAGAGTGTAGACACCCCGGGGAAAAGAGGTGGAGAGCGGGGACACCCTGTCTCAAAACACACCCCACCTGTTCATACTGAGAATCCCCTTGCAAGGCCCAAGGCCCAGAGTGTGGACACACCCCGGGGAAAAGAGGAGGAGAGCGGGGACACCCTGTCTCAAAACACATCCCACCTGTTCATACTGAGAATCCCCGGGCAAGGCCCAAGGCCCAGAGTGTGGACACACCCCGGGGAAAAGAGGAGGAGAGCGGGGACACCCTGTCTCAAAACACACCCCACCTGTTCATAGTGAGAATCCCCGGGCAAGGCCCAAGGCCCAGAGTGTGGACACACCCCGGGGAAAAGAGGAGGAGAGCGGAGACACCCTGTCTCAAAACACACCCCACCTGTTCATACTGAGAATCCCCGGGCAAGGCCCAAGGCCCAGAGTGTGGACACACCCCGGGGAAAAGAGGAGGAGAGCGGAGACACCCTGTCTCAAAACACACCCCACCTGTTCATACTGAGAATCCCCTTGCAAGGCCCAAGGCGTGGACACACCCCGGGGAAAAGAGGAGGAGAGCGGGGACACCCTGTCTCAAAACACACCCCACCTGTTCATACTGAGAATCCCCGGGCAAGGCCCAAGGCCCAGAGTGTGGACACACCCCGGCGAAAAGAGGAGAGCGGGGACACCCTGTCTCAAAACACACCCCACCTGTTCATACTGAGAGTCCCCGGGCAAGGTCCAAGGCCCAGAGTGTGGGACACACCCCGGGGGAAAAGAGGAGGAGAGTGGGGACACCCTGTCTCAAAACACACCCCACCTGTTCATACTGAGAATCCCCGGGCAAGGCCCAAGACCCAGAGTGTAAACACACCCCGGGGAAAGAGGAGGAGAGCGGGGACACCCTGTCTCAAAACACACCCCACCTGTTCATACTGAGAATCCCCGGGCAAGGCCCAAGGCCCAGAGTGTGGACACACCCCGGGGAAAAGAGGAGGAGAGCGGGGACACCCTGTCTCAAAACACACCCCACCTGTTCATACTGAGAATCCCCGGGCAAGGCCCAAGGCCCAGAGTGTGGAACACAACCAAGGGGCAAAAGAGGAGGAAAGCGGTGACACCCTGTCTCAAAACACACCCCACCTGTTCATACTGAGAATCCCCGGGCAAGGCCCATGGCCCAGAGTGTGGACACACCCCGGGGGAAAAGAGGAGAGCGGGGACACCCTGTCTCAAAACACACCCCACCTGTTCATACTGACAATCCCCGGGCAAGGCCCAAGGCCCAGAGTGTGGACACACCCCGGGGAAAAGAGGAGGAGAGCGGGGACACCCTGTCTCAAAACACACCCCACCTGTTCATACTGAGAATCCCCGGGCAAGGCCCAAGGCCCAGAGTGTGGACACACCCCGGGGAAAAGAGGAGGAGAGCGGGGACACCCTGTCTCAAAACACACCCCACCTGTTCATACTGAGAATCCCCGGGCAAGGCCCAAGACCCAGAGTGTGAACACACCCCGGGGAAAGAGGAGCAGAGCGGGGACACCCTGTCTCAAAACACACCCCACCTGTTCATACTGAGAATCCCCAGGCAAGGCCCAAGACCCAGAGTGTAGACACCCCGGGGAAAAGAGGTGGAGAGCGGGGACACCCTGTCTCAAAACACACCCCACCTGTTCATACTGAGAATCCCCTTGCAAGGCCCAAGGCCCAGAGTGTGGACACACCCCGGGGAAAAGAGGAGGAGAGCGGGGACACCCTGTCTCAAAACACATCCCACCTGTTCATACTGAGAATCCCCGGGCAAGGCCCAAGGCCCAGAGTGTGGACACACCCCGGGGAAAAGAGGAGGAGAGCGGGGACACCCTGTCTCAAAACACACCCCACCTGTTCATACTGAGAATCCCCGGGCAAGGCCCAAGGCCCAGAGTGTGGACACACCCCGGCGAAAAGAGGAGGAGAGCGGGGACACCCTGTCTCAAAACACACCCCACCTGTTCATACTGAGAGTCCCCGGGCAAGGTCCAAGGCCCAGAGTGTGGGACACACCCCGGGGGAAAAGAGGAGGAGAGTGGGGACACCCTGTCTCAAAACACACCCCACCTGTTCATACTGAGAATCCCCGGGCAAGGCCCAAGACCCAGAGTGTAAACACACCCCGGGGAAAGAGGAGGAGAGCGGGGACACCCTGTCTCAAAACACACCCCACCTGTTCATACTGAGAATCCCCGGGCAAGGCCCAAGGCCCAGAGTGTGGACACACCCCGGGGAAAAGAGGAGGAGAGCGGGGACACCCTGTCTCAAAACACACCCCACCTGTTCATACTGACAATCCCCGGGCAAGGCCCAAGGCCCAGAGTGTGGACACACCCCGGGGAAAAGAGGAGGAGAGCGGAGACACCCTGTCTCAAAACACACCCCACCTGTTCATACTGAGAATCCCCGGGCAAGGCCCAAGGCCCAGAGTGTGGTACACACCCCGGGGAAAAGAGGAGGAGAGCGGGGACACCCTGTCTCAACACACACCCCACCTGTTCATACTCAGAATCCCCGGGACAGGCCCAAGGCCCAGAGTGTGGACACACCCAGGGGAAAAGAGGAGGAGAGCGGAGACACCCTGTATCAAAACACACCCCACCTGTTCATACTGAGAATCCCCGGGCAAGGCCCAAGGCCCAAGGCCCAGAGTTTGGACACACCCCGGGGAAAAGAGGAGAGCGGGGACACCGTCTCAAAACACACCCCACCTGTTCATACTGAGAATCCCCGGGCAAGGCCCAAGGCCCAGAGTGTGGACACACCCCGGGGGAAAAGAGGAGGAGAGTGGAGACACCCTGTCTCAAAACACACCCCACCTGTTCATACTGAGAGTCCCCGGGCAAGGCCCAAGGCCCAGAGTGTGGACACACCCCGGGGGAAAAGAGGAGGAGAGCGGGGAGACCCTGTCTCAAAACACACCCCACCTGTTCATACTGAGAATTCCCGGGCAAGGCCCAAGGCCCAGAATGTGGACACACCCCGGGGGAAAAGAGGAGAGCGGGGACACCCTGTCTCAAAACACACCCCACCTGTTCATACTGACAATCCCCGGGCAAGGCCCAAGGCCCAGAGTGTGGACACACCCCGGGGAAAAGAGGAGGAGAGCGGAGACACCCTGTCTCAAAACACACCCCACCTGTTCATACTGAGAATCCCCGGGCAAGGCCCAAGACCCAGAGTGTGAACACACCCCGGGGAAAGAGGAGCAGAGCGGGGACACCCTGTCTCAAAACACACCCCACCTGTTCATACTGAGAATCCCCGGGCAAGGCCCAAGGCCCAGAGTGTGGACACACCCCGGGGAAAAGAGGAGGAGAGCGGGGACACCCTGTCTCAAAACACACCCCACCTGTTCATACTGAGAATCCCCGGGCAAGGCCCAAGGCGTGGACACACCCCGGGGAAAAGAGGAGGAGAGCGGGGACACCCTGTCTCAAAACACACCCCACCTGTTCATACTGAGAATCCCCGGGCAAGGCCCAAGGCCCAGAGTGTGGACACACCCCGGGGAAAAGAGGAGGAGAGCGGGGACACCCTGTCTCAAAACACACCCCACCTGTTCATACTGAGAGTCCCCGGGCAAGGTCCAAGGCCCAGAGTGTGGGACACACCCCGGGGGAAAAGAGGAGGAGAGTGGGGACACCCTGTCTCAAAACACACCCCACCTGTTCATACTGAGAATCCCCGGGCAAGGCCCAAGACCCAGAGTGTAAACACACCCCGGGGAAAGAGGAGGAGAGCGGGGACACCCTGTCTCAAAACACACCCCACCTGTTCATACTGACAATCCCCGGGCAAGGCCCAAGGCCCAGAGTGTGGACACACCCCGGGGAAAAGAGGAGGAGAGCGGGGACACCCTGTCTCAAAACACACCCCACCTGTTCATACTGAGAATCTCCGGGCAAGGCCCAAGGCCCAGAGTGTGGTACACACCCCGGGGAAAAGAGGAGGAGAGCGGGGACACCCTGTCTCAACACACACCCCACCTCTTCATACTGAGAATCCCCAGGCAAGGCCCAAGACCCAGAGTGTAGACACCCCGGGGAAAAGAGGTGGAGAGCGGGGACACCCTGTCTCAAAACACACCCCACCTGTTCATACTCAGAATCCCCGGGACAGGCCCAAGGCCCTGAGTGTGGACACACCCAGGGGAAAAGAGGAGGAGAGCGGAGACACCCTGTCTCAAAACACACCCCACCTGTTCATACTGAGAGTCCCCGGGCAAAGCCCAAGGCCCAGAGTGTGGGGCACACCCCGGGGGAAAAGAGGAGCAGAGTGGGGAGACCCTGTCTCAAAACACACCCCACCTGTTCATACTGAGAATCCCCGGGCAAGGCCCAAGGCCCAGAGTGTGAACACGCCCCAGGGAAAAGAGGAGGAGAGCGGGGACACCCTGTCTCAAAACACACCCCACCTGTTCATACTGAGAATTCCCGGGCAAGGCCCAAGGCCCAGAGTGTTGACACACCCCGGGGAAAAGAGGAGGAGAGCGAGGACGCCCTGTTACAAAACACACCCCACCTGTTCATACTGAGAATCCCCTTGCAAGGCCCAAGGCTTGGACACACCCCGGGGAAAAGAGGAGGAGAGCGGGGACACCCTGTCTCAAAACACACCCCACCTGTTCATACTGAGAATCCCCGGGCAAGGCCCAAGGCCAAGAGTGTGGCCACACCCGGGGAAAAGAGGAGCAGTGCGGGGACACCCTGTCTCAAAACACACCCCACTTGTTCATACTGAGAGTCCCCGGGCAAGGCCCAAGACCCAGAGTGTAAACACACCCCGGGGAAAGAGGAGGAGAGCGGGGACACCCTGTCTCAAAACACACCCCACCTGTTCATACTGAGAATCCCCGGGCAAGGCCCAAGGCCCAGAGTGTGGACACACCCCGGGGAAAAGAGGAGGAGAGCGGGGACACCCTGTCTCAAAACACACCCCACCTGTTCATACTGACAATCCCCGGGCAAGGCCCAAGGCCCAGAGTGTGGACACTGTCGAAGTTTACATACCGAGTAGAACACATAAAATCGTGTCAAAGAAGGCTTTTTAATAAAGTTTACTTGTTACAAGGGAAGGTTCTGACACAGTCAAGTTGCTATGTCAGAATGCTTCGAATCCTACAAGATTTGAACATATTTTATACAAAAAAAGAACACAGAACAGGCCATTTGACATAACATTAAACATCCTGAGTAATGAAGCACAAACTTGTGAGTTATTGCATAGGTTTTCGTTATAATAACGAGCAGAAATTCCTTAAAGATCAGATAACCCGATCTTCCTTATGAGACCCCTTTGTTCAATGTTCACTCTCCAATCCGTGGGCCGATGGCTCACCCCATCTCATCCTGAGCTGGTCAGAACTAATTGATGCTTTATTTTGCTAAGCTTTTCTTAGATAAGGAATTCCGAGTTGTCTCTATTCTTGTAGCTAATTAGAATGATTTACTTATGGTGACTCCTATTGTCAGCCATTTTGAATTTCCTTTTTAAATTACTTACTTTAGAGAGGCCATTTTATTTGTGTCTTAAAAGTAAACTGCACTTCCACATTTTCCCCTTTTGTCCTTTCTAGGACAACATAGCTTTCTCCTAACGGTCCTTATACTAACTTAATATCTAGTCAAGGATACCGACTTCTTTTCTGTTTGTAACCATCCCCGGGATATACCTGTATTGATGGTTGACCTTATCTAAGATCGTCTTTCTTCTCTGTCTATTCTTGGTGTTTGGGTGTATGTTCTTGTAGGGGTTTTAGTTGTGTTTTGGTGACTGTGGCGTACTTTTGTGGTTCATTAGTCTGCTGTTCTCTAACTTTTCCTGCAGCTTATACTAGCCTGCAGTTCGGGTGTTGCTATACACCCTCTAAGGAGATAGGGTACAGCAGTTCATAGAGGAGTTCTAAGTCATGGCCCACACAGTTTATGCCTAACCTGTGGGGTTCTTCTAGGGGACTGCAGCTTATAGAGGAGGACTGATTCATGACCCACACAGTTTATTCCTAACCTGTGGGGTTCTCCAAAGCACAAGTGCTTCTACGTGAGCCTCCAGAGTGCGGACCAAGTGGTATACAAGGTCGACGTCACCGGCAGTTGAAAGGAGTCCTCTCTCTTTCCCTAGCCTGCAGATCCCATTTGGGTGGAAGAATATTTTTACCGAAAGTGGGGAGCATGCACAATGTGTATATATGTATATGTATATATATATATGTATATTGTCAGTATTCAATCGTTTAGTCCCATTCCATGGTCTGTTATTAGTCAAATTCATCAAACTGGTAGTATTGAACCACCAGCTTTCCATGGAACTCCCTGCCCCATACGTAATAAACTTTTGTATGCAACGACTTTTCCCCATATTAACTCTGTTCCCTTTAGTCTGTCCTAGATCGCGTTCCCAGCATATATCCCCGATTGGTCGGCCCTTTCCCGATGTATTGGTAAGGGCTAGAAAAGGAGGTACTTTCGTATAATCATACGTCGGCTTGTACCATCCCTTAAAATTTTCTAACGAATATCCTCCCCCCTTAAACTCGTTTCTTAGGCTAGAACACTTTTGTTCCCATTTATTTCTGAAGGTGGATAGGGTGGTATTTTTCTGTTTCGTATGATTTTTATTAATTATCCATTCTGCCATATCTGTGAGGTTCAAGGGTATCGGTCGCAGAGGTATTCCTCCTTTCACATGGGTAGGAATATGGCTACATACCCAACAGGCGTTTATCCCACTTTTTTTGGCATACTTATATGACATATACAAAAAAAAATGTTCATATGTAATTCTCGTTTCTTTCGGGGTTCTTTTCTTCTCCCTTGGCAGGCTATACATATCAGTCCGATTAGTAGGTAAAACGTAAATAACAGCTTCATTATTTAAGTCTTTTCAAATTCAAATTCAACTGTCCTTTCCGGTGTTCCAATTCTGCCCCGCCTGGGGTATCCTCTGTTTCTTCTATCTTCCTGATTTCAAGCAACATTACAGTTTAACATCTAATCAACAAATCATGGACTTAAAAGATTCTCCAGATCTCTCTTTTACTCATATCCATCTTGTGGATAATTCTTACTAAACATGATTTCTCCTTAGCCCTCAATTGTCCCAATTCAGATTCCAGGTAACTCTCCAACTTCAAATTCAATTTCAATCCTTCTAACAGGTACCAGTGTGTTTAACTCTATTCTGATTGTTTCATTAATTAGATAGTTTCTCGATGGAGTATGTGTCAATGCTTTAAAAGTTGTCTCGCTCTCCTGAGCCACATTAACCATTTCATGTCTTGCTGTTGTCCAGTAACTGAGCATGTCTGAGACCCGTTCTTCAGTGCAGATTCACCATACATTCCCAGATGGTAATCGCTTCATACGTAACAAATCACATTTGCACACTCATACCGGTATCTCAATATCATGCCACATGTGCCTTTCTCGGGCTTTCAGGTATCTTATCAAAAGACTGTCTTTGTTCATCTTCCTCTGCATGGTCCCGATATCTTGGATAGTGGCCAGGCTATCAAATTCAGTTTTCTTAAAAGTTCATTATAGGCAGGGACACAAATGTCTCCAAGAGAAAGCTATCAATTTACTATTCTTAACTGCACTTTCCTGACTTTCACTAGCAAGTTTTTAAAATTCCCATTCAGCAGTGTAATTTCTCCTGTTTCAATTTTATACATCCCATTAATTACCATTCATATCTCATTCATGAGCCCTGGAGTAACTTTACTGTCCAGTACAATATTTAAGATTGAAAACATAGATCAAACATTCTCACTAGGTCCAAGTTACTAACACTTTTTATTTATCATTATTTTAGAGGATCTTTTATTTTCCCAAAAGTAACCCAAAATATATCTAGTGCATGAGTCTATTTTGTTATTACAAAATTATCCCAAAATCCAAACAGCAGTACTGTTGAACTGATTGACAAAACCTATGTTCAATTTCATTTCTATCAATTTATCTTCCATTTCCAATTTCAGAAACAAATGATTTCCAGGCTAGGTGGTTTATACAGTGTTTTAACATTAGAGACAGAAGTGCTGCAATTAGTTTACAAGGTAACTTCCATATAACAAAAGAAAGAAGAGAATCCATTGTGACTCTGCTTAGAGCCCAAGGGGTTAATTTATCAAATCATAATTTTCCTTCTGTCACTGTGGGGAAATATTAACTTAAAATTAATAATGTCCAATATCTTTAAATGTCACACCGAAGTTATTGCTTGATGAACTTAATCAGCTGTCAGTGGAAAGGGTTAACTCCTTTGCAGGTTTTTTTTTTAAGAAGGTGGAGCAAAACATTATCAGGCGCACACAATTGCGTCACTTTAGTAAATTTAAAAAAAAAACTTTCCCGATCCATAAAAAGCAGTTGTGTTTTCACACTTTAACTGAACACGAACAGAACAGATAAAACAAAACAAAATAGCACATGCTTGCAGAACTAGTAAATGACATCATATTTCTTATTGTCCTTTCTTCAGATGTCTTTCCAAAATACTGTAAAAACATTGAATTTAAACAAATCAAATCAGAGTGCTTTGGAAGATTTCACCATAGCAACCGCAACTCCAAGATTAAATCTTAGACCGAAACTTAATCTTTTGTTAAACAAACCTTTTTTTTTTTTTGTTCTTCTCAGTTTTTTTTACACACCAGCTTAACTTAAATTGTCATTCAAATTATTATTTATTTATTTATTTTTATTTTTTTCTGGCACAATGCTTTCCCTGCAAAGTCTGATATAAAATTCCTGTCTATCCCTGACAGTAAAGGCGAATTTCCTTGTGATTCCTCTGCCAATGGTATGGACCAGAACCCGTTCTGTATCCAAGACTGTAAATATTTCAAAATCTGGTTTCAGACCATTAAATATCTTATTCAATGCGGTCTACACAAATTTACACCAACCAGAATTTCACCGTGCACAATGAAAGTCTGGTTTTTAATAGGTTAATTAACCTCAATAATTCCAATTCAATCCAGATCAATTTTTTTTAAACTAACCAGTGTCAGTTGCAAAATAAAGAACCCATCGTCACATTAACAAAGAAACAATTACCATGCCTTGTAAACATTCAAATTAATTGTCATTTTCTTTCCAGGCACATTGGCAACTGTGACTTCAAGGCTGAAGCTTATACCTCTTTTGTAAAACAATTAACAAACTTAAAACAACACACTTGAGTATCATTCAAGACAAGTCTTCAAAGAGTTAAAAACAGCTTTTAGCTCTCTGTACAAAAGAGTGGGTGGAGCTAAAACATAAACAAACTGACAGACACTTTTTTTTTAGGCAGATTAAATAATACTGTAACTTAACAAACTTAAACATTCACACAATCAGGAATTTTTTTTTTTTTTTCATACTTTTCACACAACTGAGATCCCAGTATTCCTTTTAAGATTCCTTTCACTCAACAAATCTTGTATATTAGCTTTTTATCTCGGCACAGACATTAATAACTTCCATGCCGGTAAAAACTTTTCTCAGCAGCTTTTCCTGGCTTTCCAAATCCCTTCCTTTTTTTTTGCTTTGAGTTTCAGATTTCAATTCTGGTCCGTCGGTGTTGCGGAAGCTGCTTGCTCCATTAAGAGGGAAACTTTATTCTTTTGGTCCCTATTTGTCTAACTTCATTTTGTTTAGCCAATTTACTCAGGGTCTTTTCTCTTATTTTTAATGTCAGATCTACTGGCTTGTATACGACGGTCCTTACGCCTTTCTGCTTCCTTTTTCCAGTCTGAAAAGACTGACCAATTTATTGACTTTTTACCTCTTCTTTGTGGGTCTCTATTTGCGAGACAGTCCTCTAGACATGTAATTCTTCTATTCTTAGTAAAGTTTTAATTATACTAGGCATTCTTCTTCTAAATCGCAAGTTTCACCCTTTACCCCCTTACGATTATTATTAACCCTTCGGAGCTCCACAAGTGACAAACAATAACAAGAATTAACAACAATAAAGACAATGATAAGTAACGCGACAGCCCAAACAGGCAAACAAATCAAGTAATCAGACATTAATCTTATACTTTAAACAAAACAAATAATCAATTCTCAGCCTGCGTTGAACGCCCCTACAAACTGAGTCCTTAACATTTAACTTATGCTTTATACGTAACTTATATTCTAAGTGAAGGTTTCTCTCCAAACCTTTCTGCCGCGAGACTCTTTTCCCCGGCTCAAGGGACCCTCCCTTGATACTGCAGTTTTAACCTTTTAGCGCTTTTTCACAACCTGGTACCTTTAGTCCGGGACGCAACCCTGCCGACTCTCTTTCTTGCCTTCTTTGCCCGATTAGTTTTGAGACTTGAGCCGTCAGAATTCCTCTCCTTTTAACGTTAAAATAAAAGAAGCAAAAGTTACAAGATTCAACTCAATTCTAAAACATCATCATCGCCGTGCTGCTTGTCGGAAGAAACAGACTTACACTAATTCAGCATCTAGTGAGAAATCCTTTTAGGTGATAAAACATCACTTTTGGCCAGTTAGGATTTGCCACTAGAAATTCATAGTGTCCTTTGTCCGTGACTTACCGAGAGGTAGCAAGCGATCTCGGTGGGACCTCCAAGAAACTGACGAAGTTTACATACCGAGTAGAACACATAAAATCGTGTCAAAGAAGGCTTTTTAATAAAGTTTACTTGTTACAAGGGAAGGTTCTGACACAGTCAAGTTGCTATGTCAGAATGCTTCGAATCCTACAAGATTTGAACATATTTTATACAAAAAAAGAACACAGAACAGGCCATTTGACATAACATTAAACATCCTGAGTAATGAAGCACAAACTTGTGAGTTATTGCATAGGTTTTCGTTATAATAACGAGCAGAAATTCCTTAAAGATCAGATAACCCGATCTTCCTTATGAGACCCCTTTGTTCAATGTTCACTCTCCAATCCGTGGGCCGATGGCTCACCCCATCTCATCCTGAGCTGGTCAGAACTAATTGATGCTTTATTTTGCTAAGCTTTTCTTAGATAAGGAATTCCGAGTTGTCTCTATTCTTGTAGCTAATTAGAATGATTTACTTATGGTGACTCCTATTGTCAGCCATTTTGAATTTCCTTTTTAAATTACTTACTTTAGAGAGGCCATTTTATTTGTGTCTTAAAAGTAAACTGCACTTCCACAACACACCCCGGGGAAAAGAGGAGGAGGAGAGCGGGGACACCCTGTCCAAAACACACCCCACCTGTTCATACTGAGAATCCCCGGGCAAGGCCCAAGGCCCAGAGTGTGGTACACACCCCGGGGAAAAGAGGAGGAGAGCGGGGACACCCTGTCTCAACACACACCCCACCTGTTCATACTCAGAATCCCCGGGACAGGCCCAAGGCCCAGAGTGTGGACACACCCAGGGGAAAAGAGGAGGAGAGCGGAGACACCCTGTATCAAAACACACCCCACCTGTTCATACTGAGAATCCCCGGGCAAGGCCCAAGGCCCAAGGCCCAGAGTTTGGACACACCCCGGGGAAAAGAGGAGGAGAGCGAGGACACCGTCTCAAAACACACCCCACCTGTTCATACTGAGAGTCCCCGGGCAAGGCCCAAGGCCCAGAGTGTGGACACACCCCGGGGGAAAAGAGGAGGAGAGCGGGGAGACCCTGTCTCAAAACACACCCCACCTGTTCATACTGAGAATTCCCGGGCAAGGCCCAAGGCCCAGAATGTGGACACACCCCGGGGGAAAAGAGGAGAGCGGGGACACCCTGTCTCAAAACACACCCCACCTGTTCATACTGACAATCCCCGGGCAAGGCCCAAGGCCCAGAGTGTGGACACACCCCGGGGAAAAGAGGAGGAGAGCGGAGACACCCTGTCTCAAAACACACCCCACCTGTTCATACTGAGAATCCCCGGGCAAGGCCCAAGACCCAGAGTGTGAACACACCCCGGGGAAAGAGGAGCAGAGCGGGGACACCCTGTCTCAAAACACACCCCACCTGTTCATACTGAGAATCCCCGGGCAAGGCCCAAGGCCCAGAGTGTGGACACACCCCGGGGAAAAGAGGAGGAGAGCGGGGACACCCTGTCTCAAAACACACCCCACCTGTTCATACTGAGAATCCCCGGGCAAGGCCCAAGGCGTGGACACACCCCGGGGAAAAGAGGAGGAGAGCGGGGACACCCTGTCTCAAAACACACCCCACCTGTTCATACTGAGAATCCCCGGGCAAGGCCCAAGGCCCAGAGTGTGGACACACCCCGGGGAAAAGAGGAGGAGAGCGGGGACACCCTGTCTCAAAACACACCCCACCTGTTCATACTGAGAGTCCCCGGGCAAGGTCCAAGGCCCAGAGTGTGGGACACACCCCGGGGGAAAAGAGGAGGAGAGTGGGGACACCCTGTCTCAAAACACACCCCACCTGTTCATACTGAGAATCCCCGGGCAAGGCCCAAGACCCAGAGTGTAAACACACCCCGGGGAAAGAGGAGGAGAGCGGGGACACCCTGTCTCAAAACACACCCCACCTGTTCATACTGACAATCCCCGGGCAAGGCCCAAGGCCCAGAGTGTGGACACACCCCGGGGAAAAGAGGAGGAGAGCGGGGACACCCTGTCTCAAAACACACCCCACCTGTTCATACTGAGAATCCCCGGGCAAGGCCCAAGGCCCAGAGTGTGGTACACACCCCGGGGAAAAGAGGAGGAGAGCGGGGACACCCTGTCTCAACACACACCCCACCTCTTCATACTGAGAATCCCCAGGCAAGGCCCAAGACCCAGAGTGTAGACACCCCGGGGAAAAGAGGTGGAGAGCGGGGACACCCTGTCTCAAAACACACCCCACCTGTTCATACTCAGAATCCCCGGGACAGGCCCAAGGCCCTGAGTGTGGACACACCAAGGGGAAAAGAGGAGGAGAGCGGAGACACCCTGTCTCAAAACACACCCCACCTGTTCATACTGAGAATCCCCGGGCAAGGCCCAAGGCCCAGAGTGTGAACACGCCCCAGGGAAAAGAGGAGGAGAGCGGGGACACCCTGTCTCAAAACACACCCCACCTGTTCATACTGAGAATTCCCGGGCAAGGCCCAAGGCCCAGAGTGTGGACACACCCCGGGGAAAAGAGGAGGAGAGCGGGGACACCCTGTCTCAAAACACACCCCACCTGTTCATACTGAGAATCCCCGGGCAAGGCCCAAGGCCAAGAGTGTGGCCACACCCGGGGAAAAGAGGAGCAGTGCGGGGACACCCTGTCTCAAAACACACCCCACTTGTTCATACTGAGAGTCCCCGGGCAAGGCCCAAGACCCAGAGTGTAAACACACCCCGGGGAAAGAGGAGGAGAGCAGGGACACCCTGTCTCAAAACACACCCCACCTGTTCATACTGAGAATCCCCGGGCAAGGCCCAAGGCCCAGAGTGTGGACACACCCCGGGGAAAAGAGGAGGAGAGCGGGGACACCCTGTCTCAAAACACACCCCACCTGTTCATACTGACAATCCCCGGGCAAGGCCCAAGGCCCAGAGTGTGGACACACCCCGGGGAAAAGAGGAGGAGGAGAGCGGGGACACCCTGTCCAAAACACACCCCACCTGTTCATACTGAGAATCGCCGGGCAAGGCCCAAGGCCCAGAGTGTGGACACACCCCAGGGAAAAGAGGAGGAGAGCGGGGACACCCTGTCTGAACACACACCCCACCTGTTCATACTGATAATCCCCAGGCAAGGCCCAAGACCCAGAGTGTAGACACCCCGGGGAAAAGAGGTGGAGAGCGGGGACACCCTGTCTCAAAACACACCCCACCTGTTCATACTGAGAATCCCCGGGCAAGGCCCAAGGCCCAGAGTGTGGACACACCCCGGGGAAAAGAGGAGGAGAGCGGAGACACCCTGTATCAAAACACACCCCACCTGTTCATACTGAGAATCCCCTTGCAAGGCCCAAGGCCCAGAGTGTGGACACACCCATGGGAAAAGAGGAGGAGAGCGGGAACACCCTGTCTCAAAACACACCCCACCTGTTCATACTGAGAATCCCCGGGCAAGGCCCAAGGCCCAGAGTGTGGACACACCCCGGGGAAAAGAGGAGGAGAGCGGGGACACCCTGTCTCAAAACACACCCCACCTGTTCATAGTGAGAATCCCCGGGCAAGGCCCAAGACCCAGAGTGTGGACACACCCCGGGGAAAAGAGGAGGAGAGCAGGGACACCCTGTCTCAAAACACACCCGACCTGTTCATACTGAGAATCCCCGGGCAAGGCCCAAGGCCCAGAGTGTGGAGACACCCCGGGGAAAAGAGGAGGAGAGCGGAGACACCCTGTCTCAAAACACACCCCACCTGTTCATACTGAGAATCCCCAGGCAAGGCCCAAGGCCCAGAGTGTGGACACACCCCGGGGAAAAGAGGAGGAGAGCGGGGACACCCTGTCTCAAAACACACCCCACCTGTTCATACTGAGAATCCCCGGGCAAGGCCCAAGACCCAGAGTGTGGACACACCCCGGGGAAAAGAGGAGGAGAGCGGGGACACCCTGTCTCAAAACACACCCCACCTGTTCATACTGAGAGTCCCCGGGCAAGGCCCAAGGCCCAGAGTGTGGACACACCCCGGGGAAAAGAGGAGGAGAGCGGGGACACCCTGTCTCAAAACACACCCCACCTGTTCATACTGAGAATCCCCGGGCAAGGCCCAAGGCCCAGAGTGTGGACACACCCCGGGGAAAAGAGGAGGAGAGCGGGGACACCCTGTCTCAAAACACACCCCACCTGTTCATACTGAGAATCCCCGGGCAAGGCCCAAGGCCCAGAGTGTGGACACACCCCGGCGAAAGAGGAGGAGAGCGGGGACACCCTGTCTCAAAACACACCCCACCTGTTCATACTGAGAATCCCCGGGCAAGGCCCAAGGCCCAGAGTGTGGACACACCCCGGGGGAAAAGAGGAGGAGAGCGTGGACACCCTGTCTCAAAACACACCCCACCTGTTCATACTGAGAATCCCCGGGCAAGGCCCAAGGCCCAGAGTGTGGACACACCCCGGGGAAAAGAGGAGGTGAGCGAGGACACCCTGTCTCAAAACACAACCCACTTGTTCATACTGAGAAACCCTGGGCAAGGCCCAGAGTGTGGACACACCCCGGGGAATAGAGGAGAGCGGGGACATCCTGTCTGAAAACACATCCCACCTGTTCATACTGAGAATCCCCGGGCAAGGCCCAAGGCCCAGAGTGTGGACACACCCCGGGGGAAAAGAGGTGGAGAGCGGGGACACCCTGTCTCAAAACACACCCCACCTGTTCATACTGAGAATTCCCGGGCAAGGCCCAAGGCCCAGAGTGTGGACACACCCCGGGGGAAAAGAGGAGAGCGGGGACACCCTGTCTCAAAACACACCCCACCTGTTCATACTGAGAATCCCCGGGCAAGGCCCAAGGCCCAGAGTGTGGACACATCCCGGGGAAAAGAGGAGGAGAGCGGGGACACCCTGTCTCAAAACACACCCCACCTGTTCATACTGAGAATCCACGGGCAAGGCCCAAGGCCCAGAGTGTGGACACACCCCGGGGAAAAGAGGAGGAGAGCGGGGACACCCTGTCTCAAAACACACCCCACCTGTTCATACTGAGAATCCCCGGGCAAGGCCCAAGCAAAACTTCCTCCCCTCTATATTCTAGACCTCTAGTCATAACAATTAACATTTCATTAGTCTTTTAGTTTATATTTATTTTAAAGACTCCCAGGGTAGGTACAGCACGGGTTAGATACAGAGTAAAGCTCCCTCGACACTGTCCCATCAAACACTCCCAGGGCAGGTACAGCACGGGTTAGATACAGAGTAAAGCTCCCTCTACATTGTCCCATCAAACACTCCCAGGGCAGGTACAGCACGGGTTAGATACAGAGTAAAGCTCGCTCGAGACTGTCCCATCAAACACTCCCCGGGCAGCTACAGCACGGGTTAGATACAGAGTAAATCTCCCTCTACGTTGTCCCATCAAACACTCCCAGGGCACGTACAGCACGGGTTAGATACAGAGTAAAGCTCCCTCTACACTGTCCCATCAAAAACTCCCAGGGCAAGTACAGCACGGGTTAGATACAGAGTAAAGCTCCCTCGACACTGTCCCATCAAACACTCCCAGGGCAGGTACATCACGGGTTAGATACAGAGTAAAGCTCCCTCTACATTGTCCCATCAAACACTCCCAGGGCAGGTACAGCACGGGTTAGATACAGAGTAAAGCTCGCTCGAGACTGTCCCATCAAACACTCCCCGGGCAGCTACAGCACGGGTTAGATACAGAGTAAATCTCCCTCTACGTTGTCCCATCAAACACTCCCAGGGCACGTACAGCACGGGTTAGATACAGAGTAAAGCTCCCTCTACACTGTCCCATCAAAAACTCCCAGGGCAAGTACAGCAGGGGTTAGATACAGAGTAAAGCTCCCTCTGCGCTGTCCAATCAAACACTCCCAGGGCAGCTACAGCACGGGTTAGATACAGAACAAAGATTCCTCTGCACTGTCCCATCAAATACACCCTGGGCAGGGACAGCACGGGTTATATATAGAGTAAATCTCCCTCTAGACTGTCCCATCAAACACTCCCAGGGCAGGTACAGCACGGGTTAGATACAGAGTAAAGCTCCCTCGACACTGTCCGATCAAACACTCCCCGGGCAGGTACAGCACGGGATAGATACAGAGTAAAGCTCCCTCGACACTGTCCGATCAAACACTCCCAGGGCAGGTAAAGCGCGGGTTAAATACAGAGTAAAGCTCCCTCTAAACTGTCCCATCAAACACTCCCCGAGCAGGTACAGCACAGGTTAGATACAGAGTAAAACTCCATCGACACGATCCCATCAAACACTCCCAGGGCAGGTACAGCATGGGTTAGATACAGAGTAAAGCTCCCTCTACACTGTCGCATCAAACACTCCCAGGGCAGGTACAGCATGGTTTAGATACAGAGTAAAGCTCCCTCTACACTGTCCCATCAAACACTCCCAGGGCAGGTACAGCACGGGTTCGATACAGAGTAAAGCTCCCTCTACACTGTCCCATCAAACACTCCCAGGGAAGGTACAGCACGGGTTCGATACAGAGTAAAGCTCCCTCTACACTGTCCCATCAAACACTTCCAGGGCAGGTACAGCACAGGTTACATACAGAGTGAAGCTCCCTCTACACTGTCCCATCAAACAGTCCAAGGGCAGATACAGCACGGGTTAAATATAGAGTAAAGCTCCCTCTACACTGTCCCACCAAACACTCCCAGGGCAGATGCAGCACGGATTAGATACAGAGTAAAGCTCGCTCTATACTGTCCCATCAAACACTCCCAGGGTAGGTACAGCACGGGTTAGATACAGAGTAAAGCTCCCTCTACACTGTCCCATCAAACACTCCCAGGGCAGGTATAGCACGGGTTAGATACAGAGTAAAGCTCCCTCTACACTGTCCCATCAAACACTCCCAGGGTAGGTACAGCACGGGTTAGAGACAGAGTAAAACTCCATCGACATGATCCCATCAAACACTCCCAGGGCTGGTGCAGCAGGGGTTAGTTCCAGAGTAAAGCTCCCTGTACACTGTCCAATCAAACACTCCCAGGGGAGGTACAGTACGGGGTTAGTTACAGAGTAAAGCTCCCTCTACACTGTCCCATCAAACACTCCCAGAGCAGGCACAGCACGAGTTAGATACAGAGTAAATCTCCCTCTACATTGTCCCACCAAACACTCCCAGGACACGTACAGCACGGGTTAGATACAGAGTAAAGCTCGCTCTGCACTGTCCCATCAAACACTCCTGGGACAGGTACAGCATGGGTTAGTAACACAGAAAAGCTCCCTCTGTACTGTCCCATCAAACACTCCTAGGGCAGATGCAGCACGGATTAGATACAGAGTAAAGCTCGCTCTATACTGTCCCATCAAACACTCCCAGGGTAGGTACAGCACGGCTTAGATACAGAGTAAAGCTCCCTCTACACTGTCCCATCAAACACTCCCAGGGCAGGTGTAGCACGGGTTAGATAGAGAGTAAAGCTCCCTCTACACTGTCCCATCAAACACTCCCAGGGCAGGTACAGCACAGGTTAGATTCAGAGTAAAGCTCCCTTTACACTGTCCCATCAAACACTCCCAGGGCAGGTCCAGCACGGGTTAGATACAGAGTAAAGCTCCCTCTGCACTGTCCCATCAAACACTCCCAGGGCAGGTACAGCACGGGTTAGATTCAGAGTAAAACTCCCTGTACACTGTCCCATCAAACCCTCCCAGAGCAGGTACAGCACAGCTTACATGCAGAGTAAAGCTCCCTTTACACTATCCCATGAAACACTCCCATGGCAGGTGCAGCACAGGTGAGACACAGAGTAAAGCTCCCTCTACACTGTCCCATCAAACACACCCAGGGCAGGTACAGCACGGGTTAGATACAGAGCAAAGATTCCTCTGCACTGTCCCATCAAATACACCCCGGGCAGGTACAGCACGGGTTAGATACAGAGTAAAGCACCCTCTACACTGTCCCATGAAACACTCCCAGGGAAGGTACAGCACGGGTTAGATACAGTGTAAAGCTCCCTCTATACTGTCCCATCAAACACTCCTAGGGCAGGTACAGCACGGGTTAGATACAGAGTAAAGCTCCCTCTACACTTTCCCATCAAACACTCCCAGGGTAGGTACAGCATGGGTTAGATACAGAGTAAAGCTCCCTCTACACTGTCCCATCAAACACTCCCAGGGCAGCTACAGCATCGGTTAAATACAGAGCAAAGCTTCCTCTACACTGTCCCATGAAATACTGCCAGGGCAGGTACAGCACGGGTTAGATACAGAGTAAAGCTCCCTCTACACTGTCCCATCAAACTCTCCCAGGGCAGGTACAGCACGGGTTCGATACAGAGTAAAGCTCCCTCTACACTGTCCCATGAAACACTCCCAGGGAAGGTACAGCACGGGTTAGATACAGAGTAAAGCTCCCTCTACACTGTCCCATCAAACACTTCCAGGGCAGATACAGCACAGGTTACATACAGAGTGAAGCTCCCTTTACACTATCCCATCAAACACTCCCAGGGCAGGCAAAGCACGGGTTAGATACAGAGTAAAGCGCACTCTATCCTGTCCCACCAATCACTCCCAGGGCAGGTACAGCACGGGTTAGTAACACAGAAAAGCTCCCTCTACACTGTCCCACCAAACACTCCCAGGGCAGATGCAGCACGGATTAGATACAGAGTAAAGCTCGCTCTATACTGTCCCATCAAACACTCCCAGGGTAGGTACAGCACGGCTCAGATACAGAGTAAAGCTCCCTCTACACTGTCCCATCAAACACTCCCAGGGCAGGTACAGCACAGGTTAGATTCAGAGTAAAGCTCCCTTTACACTGTCCCATCAAACACTCCCAGGGCAGGTACAGCACGGGTTAGATTCAGAGTAAAACTCCCTGTACACTGTCCCATCAAACCCTCCCAGAGCAGGTACAGCACAGCTTACATGCAGAGTAAAGCTCCCTTTACACTATCCCATGAAACACTCACATGGCAGGTGCAGCACAGGTGAGACACAGAGTAAAGCTCCCTCTACACTGTCCCATCAAACACACCCAGGGCAGGTACAGCACGGGTTAGATACAGAGCAAAGATCCCTCTACACTGTCCCATCAAATACTCCCTGGGCAGGTGCAGCACGGGTTAGATACAGAGTAAAGCTCCCTCAACACTGTCCCATCAAACACACCCAGGGCAGGTACAGCACGGGTTAGATACAGAGCAAAGATCCCTCTACACTGTCCCATCAAACACTCCCAGGGTAGGTACAGCACGGGTTAGAGACAGAGTAAAACTCCATCGACATGATCCCATCAAACACTCCCAGGGCAGGCACAGCACGAGTTAGATACAGAGTAAATCTCCCTCTACACTGTCCCATCAAACACTCCCAGGGGAGGTACAGTACGGGGTTAGTTACAGAGTAAAGCTCCCTCTACACTGTCCCATCAAACACTCCCAGGGCAGGCACAGCACGAGTTAGATACAGAGTAAATCTCCCTCTACACTGTCCCATCAAACACTCCCAGGACACGTACAGCACGGGTTAGATACAGAGTAAAGCTCGCTCTGCACTGTCCCATCAAACACTCCTGGGACAGGTACAGCATGGGTTAGTAACACAGAAAAGCTCCCTCTGTACTGTCCCATCAAACACTCCTAGGGCAGATGCAGCACGGATTAGATACAGAGTAAAGCTCGCTCTGTACTGTCCCATCAAACACTCCCAGGGTAGGTTCAGCACGGCTTAGATACAGAGTAAAGCTCCCTCTACACTGTCCCATCAAACACTCTCAGGGCAGGTATAGCACGGGTTAGATAGAGAGTAAAGCTCCCTCTACACTGTCCCATCAAACACTCCCAGGGCAGGTACAGCACAGGTTAGATTCAGAGTAAAGCTCCCTTTACACTGTCCCATCAAACACTCCCAGGGCAGGTCCAGCACGGGTAAGAGACAGAGTAAAGCTCCCTCTGCACTGTCCCATCAAACACTCCCAGGGCAGGTACAGCACGGGTTAGATTCAGAGTAAAACTCCCTGTACACTGTCCCATCAAACCCTCCCAGAGCAGGTACAGCACAGCTTACATGCAGAGTAAAGCTCCCTTTACACTATCCCATGAAACACTCCCATGGCAGGTGCAGCACAGGTGAGACACAGAGTAAAGCTCCCTCTACACTGTCCCATCAAACACACCCAGGGCAGGTACAGCCCGGGTTAGATACAGAGCAAAGATTCCTCTGCACTGTCCCATCAAATACACCCCAGGCAGGTACAGCACGGGTTAGATACAGAGTAAAGCACCCTCTACACTGTCCCATGAAACACTCCCAGGGAAGGTACAGCACGGGTTAGATACAGTGTAAAGCTCCCTCTATACTGTCCCATCAAACACTCCTAGGGCAGGTACAGCACGGGTTAGATACAGAGTAAAGCTCCCTCTACACTGTCCCATCAAACACTCCCAGGGCAGGTACAGCATGGGTTAGATACAGAGTAAAGCTCCCTCTATACTGTCCCATCAAACACTCCCAGGGCAGGTACAGCACGGGTTAGATACAGAGTAAAGCTCCCTCTACACTGTCCCATCAAACACTCCCAGGGCAGGTACAGCACGGGTTAGATACAGAGTAAAGCTCCTCTACACTGTCCCATCAAACACTCCCAGGGCAGGTACAGCACGGGTTAGATACAGAGTAAAGCTCCCTCTACACTGTCCCATCAAACACTCCCAGGGCAGGTACAGCACGGGTTAGATACAGAGTAAAGCTCCCTCTACACTGTCCCATCAAACACTCCCAGGGCAGGTACAGCACGGGTTAGATACAGAGTAAAGCTCCCTCTGCACTGTCCCATCAAACACTCCCAGGGCAGGTACAGCACGGGTTAGATACAGAGTAAAGCTCCCTCTACACTGTCCCATCAAACACTTCCAGGGCAGATACAGCACAGGTTACATACAGAGTGAAGCTCCCTTTACACTATCCCATCAAACACTCCCAGGGCAGGCAAAGCACGGGTTAGATACAGAGTAAAGCGCACTCTATCCTGTCCCACCAAACACTCCCAGGGCAGGTACAGCACGGGTTAGTAACACAGAAAAGCTCCCTCTACACTGTCCCACCAAACACTCCCAGGGCAGATGCAGCACGGATTAGATACAGAGTAAAGCTCGCTCTATACTGTCCCATCAAACACTCCCAGGGTAGGTACAGCACGGCTTAGATACAGAGTAAAGCTCCCTCTACACTGTCCCATCAAACCCTCCCAGAGCAGGTACAGCACAGGTTAGATTCAGAGTAAAGCTCCCTTTACACTGTCCCATCAAACACTCCCATGGCAGGTGCAGCACAGGTGAGACACAGAGTAAAGCTCCCTCTACACTGTCCCATCAAACACTCCCAGGGCAGGTACAGCATGGTTTAGATACAGAGTAAAGCTCCCTCTACACTGTCCCATCAAACTCTCCCAGGGCAGGTACAGCACGGGTTCGATACAGAGTAAAGCTCCCTCTACACTGTCCCATCAAACACTCACAGGGAAGGTACAGCACGGGTTAGATACAGAGTAAAGCTCCCTCTACACTGTCCCATCAAACACTTCCAGGGCAGATACAGCACAGGTTACATACAGAGTGAAGCTCCCTCTACACTGTCCCATCAAACAGTCCAAGGGCAGATACAGCACGGGTTAGATACAGAGTAAAGCTCCCTCTACACTGTCCCATCAAACACTCCCAGGGCAGGTACAGCACGGGTTAGATACAGAGTAAAGCTCCCTCTACACTGTCCCATCAAACACTCCCAGGGCAGGTACAGCACGGGTTAGATTCAGAGTAAAGCTCCCTGCTACACTGTCCCATCAAACCCTCCCAGAGCAGGTACAGCACAGCTTACATGCAGAGTAAAGCTCCCTTTACACTATCCCATGAAACACTCCCATGGCAGGTGCAGCACAGGTGAGACACAGAGTAAAGCTCCCTCTACACTGTCCCATCAAACACACCCAGGGCAGGTACAGCACGGGTTAGATACAGAGCAAAGATCCCTCTACACTGTCCCATCAAATACTACCCGGGCAGGTGCAGCACGGGTTAGATACAGAGTAAAGCTCCCTCTACACTGTCACATCAAACACTCCCAGGGTAGGTACAGCACGGGTTAGAGACAGAGTAAAACTCCATCGACATGATCCTATCAAACACTCCCAGGGCTGGTGCAGCAGGGGTTAGTTCCAGAGTAAAGCTCCCTGTACACTGTCCAATCAAACACTCCCAGGGGAGGTACAGTACGGGGTTAGTTACAGAGTAAAGCTCCCTCTACACTGTCCCATCAAACACTCCCAGGGCAGGCACAGCACGAGTTAGATACAGAGTAAATCTCCCTCTACATTGTCCCACCAATCACTCCCAGGGCACGTACAGCACGGGTTAGATACAGAGTAAAGCTCGCTCTGCACTGTCCCATCAAACACTCCTGGGACAGGTACAGCATGGGTTAGATTTAGAGATAAGCTCCCTCTGTACTATCCCATCAAACACTCCTAGGGCAGATACAGCACGGGTTAGATACAGAGTAAAGCTCGCTCGAGACTGTCCCATCAAACACTCCCCGGGCAGGTACAGCACGGGTTAGATACAGAGTAAATCTCCCTCTACATTGTCCCATCAAACACTCCCACGGCACGTACAGCACGGGTTAGATACAGAGTAAAGCTCCCTCTACACTGTCCCATCAAAAACTCCCAGGGCAGGTACAGCAGGGGTTAGATACAGAGTAAAGCTCCCTCTGCGCTGTCCAATCAAACACTCCCAGGGCAGCTACAGCACGGGTTAGATACAGAGCAAAGATTCCTCTGCACTGTCCCATCAAATACACCCCGGGCAGGTACAGCACGGGTTATATATAGAGTAAATCTCCCTCTAGACTATCCCATCAAACACTCCCAGGGCAGGTACAGAACGGGTTAGATACAGAGTAAAGCTCGCTCGAGACTGTCCCATCAAACACTCCCCGGGCAGGTACAGCACGGGATAGATACAGAGTAAAGCTCCCTCGACACTGTCCCATCAAACACTCACAGGGCAGGTACAGCATGGTTTAGATACAGAGTAAAGCTCCCTCTACACTGTCCCATCAAACTCTCCCAGGGCAGGTACAGCACGGGTTCGATACAGAGTAAAGCTCCCTCTACACTGTCCCATCAAACACTCACAGGGAAGGTACAGCACGGGTTAGATACAGAGTAAAGCTCCCTCTACACTGTCCCATCAAACACTTCCAGGGCAGATACAGCACAGGTTACATACAGAGTGAAGCTCCCTCTACACTGTCCCATCAAACAGTCCAAGGGCAGATACAGCACGGGTTAGATACAGAGTAAAGCTCCCTCTACACTGTCCCATCAAACACTCCCAGGGCAGGTATAGCACGGGTTAGATACAGAGTAAAGCTCCCTCAACACTGTCCCATCAAACACTCCCAGGGCAGGTACAGCACGGGTTAGATTCAGAGTAAAACTCCCTGTACACTGTCCCATCAAACCCTCCCAGAGCAGGTACAGCACAGCTTACATGCAGAGTAAAGCTCCCTTTACACTATCCCATGAAACACTCCCATGGCAGGTGCAGCACAGGTGAGACACAGAGTAAAGCTCCCTCTACACTGTCCCATCAAACACACCCAGGGCAGGTACAGCACGGGTTAGATACAGAGCAAAGATCCCTCTACACTGTCCCATCAAATACTACCCGGGCAGGTGCAGCACGGGTTAGTTCCAGAGTAAAGCTCCCTGTACACTGTCCAATCAAACATTCCCAGGGCAGCTACAGCACGGGTTAGATACAGAGTAAATCTCCCTCTACACTGTCCCATCAAACACTCCCAGGGCAGCTACAGCACGGGTTAGATACAGAGTAAAGCACCCTCTACACTGTCCCATGAAACACTCCCAGGGAAGGTACAGCACGGGTTAGATACAGTGTAAAGCTCCCTCTATACTGTCCCATCAAACACTCCTAGGGCAGGTACAGCACGGGTTAGATACAGAGTAAAGCTCCCTCTACACTGTCCCATCAAACACTCCCAGGGTAGGTACAGCATGGGTTAGATACAGAGTAAAGCTCGCTCTATACTGTCCCATCAAACACTCACAGGGCTGGTACAGCACGGGTTAGATACAGAGTAAAGCTCCCTCTGCATTGTCCCACGAAACAATCCCAGGGCAGGTACAGCATGGGTTAGATACAGAGTAAAGCTCCCTCTACACTGTCCCATCAAACACTCCCAGGGCAGCTACAGCATCGGTTAAATACAGAGCAAAGCTTCCTCTACACTGTCCCATGAAATACTCCCAGGGCAGGTACAGCACGGGTTAGATGCAGAGTAAAGCTCCCTCTACACTGTCCCATCAAACTCTCCCAGGGCAGGTACAGCACGGGTTCGATACAGAGTAAAGCTCCCTCTACACTGTCCCATCAAACACTCCCAGGGAAGGTACAGCACGGGTTAGATACAGAGTAAAGCTCCCTCTACACTGTCCCATCAAACACTTCCAGGGCAGGTACAGCACAGGTTACATACAGAGTGAAGCTCCCTTTACACTATCCCATCAAACACTCCCAGGGCAGGCAAAGCACGGGTTAGATACAGAGTAAAGCGCACTCTATCCTGTCCCACCAAACACTCCCAGGGCAGGTACAGCACGGGTTAGTTACACAGAAAAGCTCCCTCTACACTGTCCCACCAAACACTCCCAGGGCAGATGCAGCACGGATTAGATAGAGTAAAGCTAGCTGTATACTGTCCCATCAAACACTCCCAGGGTAGGTACAGCATGGCTTAGATACAGAGTAAAGCTCCCTCTACACTGTCCCATCAAACACTCCCAGGGCAGGTATAGCACGGGTTAGATACAGAGTAAAGCTCCCTCTACACTGTCCCATCAAACACTCCCAGGGCAGGTACAGCACAGGTTAGATTCAGAGTAAAGCTCCCTTTACACTGTCCCATCAAACACTCCCAGGGCAGGTCTAGCACGGGTTAGATACAGAGTAAAGCTCCCTCTGCACTGTCCCATCAAACACTCCCAGGGCAGGTACAGCACGTGTTAGATTCAGAGTAAAACTCCCTGTACACTGTCCCATCAAACCCTCCCAGAGCAGGTACAGCACAGCTTACATGCAGAGTAAAGCTCCCTTTACACTATCCCATGAAACACTCCCATGGCAGGTGCAGCACAGGTAAGACACAGAGTAAAGCTCCCTTTACACAATCCCATCAAACACTCCCCGGGCAGGTGCAGCACGGGTTAAATACAGAGCAAAGATTGCTCTGCACTGTCCCATCAAATACACCCCGGGCAGGTACAGCACGTGTTAGATAAAGAGTAAAGCACCCTCTACACTGTCCCATCAAACTTTCCCAGGGCAGGTACAGCACGGGTTAGATACAGAGTAAAGCTCCCTCTGCACTGTCCCATCAAACACTCCCAGGGCAGGTACAGCACAGGTTAGATACAGAGTAAAGCTCCCTCTACACTGTCCCATCAAACACTCCCAGGGCAGGTACAGCACGGGTTAGATACAGAGTAAAGCTCGCTCTAGACTGTCCCATCAAACACTCCCAGGGCAGGTACAGCACGGGTTAGATACAGAGTAAAGCTCCCTCTACACTGTCCCATCAAACACTCCCAGGGTAGGTACAGCACGGGTTAGATACAGAGTAAAGCTCCCTCTACACTGTCCCACCAAACACACCCAGGGCAGGTACAGCACGGGTTAGATACAGAGTAAAGCTCCCTCTACACTGTCCCATCAAACACTCCCAGGGCAGGTACAGCACGGGTTAGATACAGAGTAAAGCTCCCTCTACACTGTCCCATCAAACACTCCCAGGGCAGGTACAGCACGGGTTAGATACAGAGTAAAGCTCACTCTGTACTGTCCCATCAAACGCTCCGAGGGCAGGTACAGCACGGGTTAGATACAGAGTAAAGCTCCCTCTGCACTGTCCCATCAAACACTCCCAGGGCAGGGACAGCATGGGTGAGATACAGAGTAAAGCTCAATCTACACTGTCCCATCAAACACTCCCAGGGTAGGTACAGCACGGGTTAGATACAAAGTAAAGCTCGCTCTATACTGTCCCATCAAACACTCCCCGGGCAGGTACAGCACCGGTTAGATACAGAGTAAAGCTCCCTCTACTTGTCCCATCAAACACTCCCAGGGCAGGTGCAGCACAGGTTAGATACAGAGTAAAGCACCCTCTACACTGTCCCATCAAACTCTCCCAGGGCAGGTACAGCACCGGTTAGATACAGAGTATAGCTCCCTCTACTTGTCCCATCAAACACTCCCAGGGTAGGTACAGCACGGGTTAGATACAAAGTAAAGCTCGCTCTATACTGTCCCATCAAACACTCCCCGGGCAGGTGCAGCACAGGTTAGATACAGAGTAAAGCACCCTCTACACTGTCCCATCAAACTCTCCCAGGGCAGGTACAGCACGGGTTAGATACAGAGTAAAGCTCCCTCTACACTGTCCCATCAAACACTCCCAGGGTAGGTACAGCACGGGTTAGATACAGAGTAAAGCTCCCTCTACACTGTCCCATCAAACACTCCCAGGGCAGGTACAGCACGGTTAGATACAGAGTAAAGCTCGCTCTATACTGTCCCATCAAACACTCCTGGGACAGGTACAGCATGGGTTAGATTTAGAGATAAGCTCCCTCTATACTGTCCCATCAAACACTCCCAGGGCAGGTACAGCACGGGTTCGATACAACGTAAAACTCCCCTTACACAATCCCATCAAACACTCCAAGGGTAGGTACAGCGCGGGATAGATACACAGTAAAGCTCGCTCGAGACTGTCCCATCAAACACTCCCCGGGCAGGTACAGCACGGGCTAGAGACAGAGTAAAACTCCATCGGCACGATCCCATCAAACACTCCCAGGGCTGGTGCAGCAGGGGTTAGTTACAGAGTAAAGCTCCCTCTGCACTGTCCCATCAAACACTCCCAGGGCAGGTACAGCACAGGTTAGATACAGAGTAAATCTCCCTCTACATTGTCCCACCAAACACACCCAGGGCACGTACAGCACGGGTTAGTTACAGAGTAAAGCTCCCTCTATGCTGTCCAATCAAACACTCCTAGGGCAGATACAGCACGGGTTAGATACAGAGTAAAGCTCCTTCTGCACTGTCCCATCAAACTGTCCCAGGGCAGGTACAGCACGGGTTAGATTCAGAGTAAAGCTCCCTCCACACTGTCCCATCAAACACTCCCAGGGAAGGTACAGTACGGGTTAGATACAGAGTAAAGCTCCCTCCACACTGTCCCATCAAACACTCCCCGGGCAGGTATAGCACGGGTTGGATACAGAGTAAAGCTCCCTCTATACTGTCCCATCAAACACTCCCAGGGCAGCTACAGCACGGGTTAAATACAGAGCAAAGATTCCCCTACACTGTCCCATCAAACACTCCCAGGGCAGCTACAGCACGGGTTAAATACAGAGCAAAGATTCCTCTGCACTGTCCCATCAAATACACCCCGGGCAGGTACACCACGGGTTAGATACAGAGTAAAGCTCGCTCTATACTGTCCCATCAAACACTCCTGGGACAGGTACAGCATGGGTTAGATTCAGAGATAAGCTCCCTCTATACTGTCCCATCAAGCTCTCCCAGGGCAGGTACAGCACGGGTTAGATACAGAGTAAAGCTCCCTCTGCACTGTCCCATCAAACACTCCCAGGGCAGGTACAGCACCGGTTAGATGCAGAGTAAAGCTCCCTTTACACAATCCCATCAAACACTCCCAGGATAGGTATAGCACGGGTTGAATACAGGGTAAACCTCGCTCGAGACTGTCCCATCAAACACTCCCCGGGCAGGTACAGCACGGGTTAAATACAGAGTAAATCTCCCTCTACATTGTCTCACCAAACACTCCCAGGGCACGTACAGCACGGGTTAGATACAGAGTAAAGCTCCCTCCAAACTGTCCCATCAAACACTCCCAGGGCAGGTACAACACGGGTTAGATACATAGTAACACTCGCTCTATACTGTCCCATCAAACACTCCCCGGGCAGCTACAGCACGGGTTAGATGCAGAGTAAAACTCCATCGACACTATCCCATCAAACACTCCCAGGGCAGGTACAGCACGGGTTAGATACAGATTAAAGCTCCCTCTACACTGTCCCATCAAACACTCCCCGGGCAGGTACAGCACGGGTTAGATGCAGAGTAAAGCTCCCTCTACACTGTCCCATCAAACACTCCCAGGGCAGGTACAGCACGGGTTAGATACAGAGTAAAGCCCCCTCTACACTGTCCCATCAAACACTCCCAGGGCAGGTACAGCACGGGTTAGATACAGAGTAAAGCTCCCTCTACACTGTCCCATCAAACTCTCCCAGGGCAGGTACAGCACGGGTTAGATACAGAGTACAGTTCCCTCTACACTGTCCCATCAAACACTCCCAGGGCAGGTTCAGCACGGGTTAGATACAGAGTAAAGCTCCCTCTACACTGTCCCATCAAACTCTCCCAGGGCAGGTACAGCACGGGTTAGATACAGAGTAAAGCTCCCTCTGCACTGTCCCATCAAACACTCCCAGGGCAGGTACAGCACGGGTTAGAGACAGAGTAAAGCTCCCTCTACACTGTCCCATCAAACACTCCCAGGGCAGGCACAGCACGGGTTAGATACAGAGTAAAGCTCCCTCTACACTGTCCCATCAAACACTCCCAGCGCAGGTACACGGACATGTTACCGATACCTTCGCTTGATACCAAGGCTAGGAGAGGCACTCTGGAAGGTTTGGGGAGCTGGGGCTTGAGCACGAGAGTAACTAAAGATATGAAAACTGAAATAATCTTGATTTAGAAAAGAGAAAAGGCCCAAAAATGGAGCAGTCATTAACAGGACATCAATTAGTCTCCTCTTATCTTGGAGAAATCAAGGATTCGACCCACGGTGTGTTAGAAACAAAGTTAATCTATTTGACATATCAAAACATTAAACTCCAGCCCAGTTAGAGGGGTTATTAACATCAGCAGAAACAAACTCCAACTGTCAGAATGAACATGGTTCAGTCCTGAATGAGATTAACAGCAGCAATAACAGCAGAATCTAACCCCTGCTGTCACTTGTGAACTCGCTGGTGTCTCAGCAGGGTGGATGACTGAACGAATCCCTTCCCACATACGGAACAGGTGAACGGCCTCTCCCCAGTGTGAACTCGCTGGTGTGTCAGCAGGTGGGATGACTGAGTGAATCCCTTCCCACACATGGAGCAGGTGAACGGTCTCTCCCCAGTGTGAACTCGCTGGTGTGTCAGCAGCTGGGATGGCTGAGTGAATCCCTTCCCACACATGGAGCAGGTGAACGGCCACTCCCCAGTGTGAACTCGCTGGTGTGTCAGAAGATCCCTTGTGCTTCTAAAGCTCTTCTCACACTCAGAACATTTAAAAGGTCTCTTATCAGTGTGAACGCGTTGGTGTGAAGTGAGGCTGGAGGAGTTAGTGAATCCCTTCCCACACACAGAGCAGGTGAACGGCCTCTCCCCAGTGTGAAGTCGCTCGTGTGTCAGCAGGTGGGATGACCGAGCGAATCTGTTCCCACACACAGAGCAGGTGAACAGTCTCTCCCCAGTGTGACTGCGTTGATGAGCTTCCAGCTGGGACGGGTAATTGAATCCCTGCCCACAGTCCCCACATTTCCACGGTTTCTCCGTGGTGCGGGTGTCCTTGTGTCTCTTGGGGTTGGACGATCAGTTGAAGCCTTGTCCACACACAGAACACGTGTACGGTTTCTCCCCGCTGTGAATGGTGCGATGTTTTTCAGACTGTGTAACTGGTTAAAGCTCTTTCCACAGTCAGTGCACTGGAACACTCTCACTCGGATGTGTGTGTCTCGGTGCTTTTCCAGTCACACTGTTGTTTGAAATCTTTTCCCACAGACAAAACAGACAAACATTTCTCCTTCCACATTCAAAGGCCGATGATACTCAGGTCCTGATGAATGGAGTGACTCCGTCAGATCTTGAAATGATATTTGGTTTGAGTTTCCTGTCTGTAAATCCTCCCCTTCTCACAGCCTGTCAAAGGAGTTTACAAAAGACATCATTAAGTAGAGGATAGAAATTTAGAACAGACAATTCTAGTTTCTATGGAACATTCTTTCGTCTCTTGTTCCCCCAAAGCTGTAAATCTCCATCCCACACACTCTCCCTCCTCCCTGTGCTGAAATCCAAACCCATCGCACCATCTCCAACACACTGAAGGTGCTGACTCTAACTGAGTTCAGTTCCACACTCACTGGTTCCGCTCCCTCTCCTCCCCTGAAGGTGCTGACTCTAACTGAGTTCAGTTCCACACTCACTGGTTCCCCTCCCTCTCCTCCCCTGAAGGTGCTGACTCTGGCTGGGTTCAGTTCGACACTCACTGGTTCCCCTCCCTCTCCTCCCCTGAAGGTGCTGACTCTGGCTGGGTTCAGTTCACTCACTGGGACCCTGAAGCCACGCCCCCTAGTGGCTCCTTTACAAAGATGGCCACGCATGCGCTCTACCATCGACGAAGCAAGATGGCGACACAAAAACCCTCGGAGCTCCTTTGCAAAGATGGCCGCCGTTAACCCGGGCCTAGTTTCTGGGAAAAAGCCTCCGAGCTGCAAACACGGAATCTGTAGGTTCTCATTCCGGGCTTGCGGCCTACGCCAGGTGCTTATGAAGCTCACCCGCCGGGTGCTTTACCTCCCCGCGCCCCGCTGATTCGTAATCGGATCAAAAACCACGTCTCCCAAATCGGCCCGCTCCGTTCACTCGCATGGCTCTGATCACAGTGACACTGCGCATGCTCCAGCTACGGGCGGGCACTGCGCCTGCGCACTGGGCTCCTGTAGTCTGGGTAATATTTTTATTCAAAAACAATAATACCTGTACAACTCATCAATTACATAGTAAATCCATTACATAGTAAATCCATTACATTCATCCATCACAGTAAAAAATAAAGCCTTAAAAACAGCCTTATAGTTAATATAAATGCAATGATTAATTTTACAAATAATCAATAATCTTTATAGTACAAATACCCTTAAACAATACCACACAACTTTTTAGATTTAAAATAATAAATCTCAAAGTTAACTCCACATAAAACAAAAACCATTTCAACACCAGTGTACAAACACTTAGCACCATCATAATCCAATTGAATGCTACAGATAACATTTATTCCAATAAACCAAGAAAAAACCCGTTTTACGCCAGTCCTACTGGCATTGTTCGTTCGATCATTCGATCGTTCATTCAATTGTTCGTTCGTTCATTCAAGCGTTCGTTCGTTCGTTCGATCGAGCGTAAGTTCCAATGTGCATGCTTGCGTTCGCTCGAATCGTTCGTTCGACCACTACCCCATGAGGTCGTTCGTTCGATCGAGTGTAAGTTCCAATATGTATGTCTGAATGTGTGCGTGCGTATCATTTGTCTAAGTGCGCGCCTGCGTGCGTTCGCTCGAATCGTTCGTTCTATCACTGCACAAGTGATCATTCGTTCGATCGAGTGTAAGTTCCAATATGCATGAATGCGTTCGTTTGAATCGTTCGTCCGTTCGTTCACTCGAGCATCCGTTCGTTCAATAAATTACCAATATTAATTTACTTTATCTTTTCAAACACACCAACACTAGACAATAACCTCAAAGTAAATTCCTACATAACCACCAATACATCATCATGTGCAAATTCCCACAATCCTTATCAGAAAATCAATTAAGCTTCAAGTAAACTGCTTTCAAACAGAAAACCTGAAACCTTCCCAACAAAACAATTAAATACTAGTTCTACGCCAATTCTATTGGCAATCCATTCACGAATATCATTTGATGTTGTCGAACCATGAAAAGTCATAGTCCCTGTCCACAGTCTTCAGCCCTTCCACGGAAAAAGAAGCCATCCATTTCCTGAAATCCCGTAAAAAAGACCGAACACTCAAATCTTCTTCTGCATGCTGTTATCGCTCACAGGACCCAACCATCAAAGAATACTCATCATTCCTTACTGATATTACTTTGCTCTGTCTTTTAATTTCCTTTTATTTTCCATCTTTTAACCATTCACATTTTCCATCTTGTAACCGCTCACGCGCCCCATTACAGATGGAAACAGTTTGTCTTTCCTTCACCAATATGGCGACGCATAAACCAGTCCCATGACAAAGAAAAAGCCTCACAGCTGCCGCCAGGCAGAGCAGATGCTGGGCCGCTGGAACTCATTCAGGCCCGAAACCATTCTGCAACTTTCAGAACCAGTGCAGCAATGCTCACCAACCGCATCTCCCGACTCCACCTCTGCCGACCAGCCGCCCCGCCCTGGGCCCCCCACCTGCAGTTCTCCATGCTGGGCCTCCCGCCCAGGCCACTCTCCTCCGGGTCTTCCACCTTGGGCCTTCTGCACCGGGCCCTCCGCACCGGCATTTCCCGCGAGCAGCCGGGATGTGGAGCAGCCCGTTCACACAGCACCGAGTTAAGCCGAGTTGAAAATCTCACAGCCTTTCCTCCCCGGGCCTTCTGCACTGAGCCCTCCGCACCGGCATTCCCCGCAAGCAGCCGGGATGCAGAGCTCACCCGTTCACACAGCACCAAACTGAGCTGAGAATCTTGCAGCCTGGGCTTCGATGAACATGGTTCAAATATTTTTATTCAAAAACAATAATACCTGTACAACTCATCAATTACATAGTAAATCCATTACATAGTAAATCCATTACATTCATCCATCACAGTAAAAAATAAAGCCTTAAAAACAGCCTTATAGTTAATATAAATGCAATGATTAATTTTACAAATAATCAATAATGTTTACAGTACAAATACCCTTAAACAATACCACACAACTTTTTGATTTAAAATAATAAATCTCAAAGTTAACTCCACATAAAACAAAAACCATTTCAACACCAGTGTACAAACACATAGCACCATCACAATCCAATTAAATGCTACAGATAATTTTTTTTTCCAATAAACCAAGAAAAAACCCGTTTTACGCCAGTCCTACTGGCATTGTTCGTTCGATCATTCATTCAATTGTTCGTTTGTTCATTCAAGCGTTCATTCGTTCGATCGAGCGTAAGTTCCAATATGTATGTCTGAATGCGTGCGTGCGTATCATTTGTCTAAGTGCGCGCCTGCGTGCGTTCGCTCGAATCGTTCGTTCTATCACTGCACAAGGGATCATTCGTTCGATCGAGTGTAAGTTCCAATATGCATGAATGCGTTCGTTCGAATTGTTCATCTGTTCGTTCACTCGAGCATCCGTTCATTCAATAAATTACCAATATTAATTTACTTTATCTTTTCAACCACACCAGCACTAGACAATAACCTCAAAATAAGTTCCTACATAACCACCAATACATCACCATGTGCAAATTCCCACAGTCCTTATCAGAAAATCAATTAAGCTTCAAGTGAACTGCTTTCAAACAGAAAACCTGAAACCTTCCCAACAAAACAATTAAATACCAGTTCTACACCAGTCCTATTGGCAATCCATTAACGAATATCATTTGATGTTGTCGAACCATGAAAAGTCATAGTCCTTGTCCACAGTCTTCAGCCCTTCCACAGAAAAAGAAGCTATCCACTTCCTGAAATCCCGTAAAAAGACCAAACACTCAAATCAACTTCTGCTTGCTGTGTAAGTGGTCCCTGGAATTGGTGTAACAGTGTCAGTGGTCCCTGGATTTCGTGTCACACTGTAAGTGGGCCCTGGATTTGGTGTCTCAGTGTAAGTGGTCCCTGGAATTGATGTCACAGTGCAAATACTCCCTGGATGTGGTGTCACAATGTAAGTGGTCCCTGCATTTGGTGTCAAAGTGAAAGTTGTCCCTGGATTTGGTGTAACAATGTAAGTGGTCCCTGGATTTGGTGTCTCAGTGTAATTGGTTCCTGGATTTGGTGTCTGTGTAATTGGTCCCTGGATTTCATGTCTCATTGTAAGTGGTGCTTGGATTTGGAGCCACAGTGTTACTGTTCCTGGATTTGGTGTCTCAATGTAAGTGACCCCCACACAGAGGGGGTTCCTACATCTGGCAGCCCATCTGGCGAGGCCCGCTGGTTCAGGATATAAAGAGACAGCGTGCTGTTCCTCCTCCCACTGCCTGGGGGAATGGGCCAGATATTTAAAGGGACAGGGACTCCCCTTTCTCTGTCTATTTATATTTAAAGGGACAGACCCGTTTATCTTGGAGTGTCGGCGGACTTCACTAACAGAGCTCCCATGAACAGTTGCTCCCTTCTGTACTGTGCAGTGATTGTAAACCTGTCTGTTTCAGTGACTTGAGCCTTTCTGAAATGTCTCACTATTTTTGAAGATCCATTTGACTTGCTTGTTTAATTTGGAAAGACTTCAGAATTTTGCAGTGTGACGAAGGTTTCCTTTAAAGGTGGAGTAACATTTCTTTCAGAATGTTCTCTTCTAACCCTTCCCACCTCCACATTGGCCCCGCCCCACCACCACCCCCACTTTAAAACACTCGACACTACTGACTGGGAAGGTCCAAAGTGCAGTCCTTGATCTGGGCTGTTAGTTGATCTCAGCCACGGCAACAGTTCAGGGGCCAGAATTGGCCTCAGCACCACTGGGCTAAATAAGAGTAAAAATCAGCCACTGCCCCTGCTCTTGATGGAGATCCAGTCACATCAATTGGGAATGTATGGATGTCAATTGAGGGCAGGATTGGACTCGGCTGTGATGCCTACCACAGGGGAAATGCTGCTGACACTCACTGAGTCGGCTGACAGTGAGGCACTAGAGGTTAACTAATGTCTGTGGAATTGCACCCAACCAGATTCAGCGCCTTCTGGAGAGAAGGGGAAAAACAAAATCCCAGCCAGTGCAATGAATGTTGATTTTAGACAGTAAGGATGGAGGCAGAGTTTGTGGAATGGGGAATTTACAGCTTAGGAGGGGCAGGAGAGGACAGAACGTTCTATAGAAACTAGAATTGTCTGTTCTGACATTCTATCCTGCACTTAAAGTAACAACATTTGTAAAGACCATTTCAGAGTGTCAGTAGGGGAGGATCTGCTGATGGAAACTCAAAACAAAATATCGCCTCAAGATCTGACAGATTGACCAGTTTCATCAGGACCTTAATATCATCGGCCTTTGGATATAGAAGGAAAGACACCAATCACAGTGGGAGAAACAGGACACGTGTTCTGTGTACTTTTAAAATTTGTTTATGGGATGTGGGCATCGCTGGCAAGGCCAACATTTATTGCCCATCCCTAATTGCCGTTGAGAAGGTGGTGGTGAAACACCTTCTTGAACCGCTGCAGTCCGTGTGGTGAAGGTGCTCCCACAGTGCTGTTAGGGAGGGAGTTCCAGGATTTTGACCCAGCGACGATGAAGGATCGCCGATATTCTTCTAATTCGGGATGGTGTGTGACTTGGAGGGGAACTTGGAGGTGGTGGTGTTCCCGTGTACCTGCTGCCCTTGTCCTTCTAGGTGGAAGAGGTCGTGGGTTTGGGAGGTGCTGCCGAAGAAGCCTTGGCGAGTTGCTGCAGTGCATCTTGTAGATGGTACATACTGCAGCCATGGTGCGTCGGTGGTGGAAGGAGTGAGTGTTTAAGGTGGTGGATGGGGTGCCAATCAAGTGAACTGCATTGTCCTGGATGGTGTCGAGCTTCTTGAGTGTTGTTGGAGCTGCACTCATCCAGGCAAGTGGAGAGTATTCCATTACACTCCTTACTTGTGCCTTGTAGATGGTGGAAAGGCTTTGGGGAGTCAGGAGGTGAGACACTCACTGCAGAATACCCAGCCTCTGACCTGCACTTGTTGCCAAAGTATTTATGTGGCTGGTCCAGTTAAGTTTCTGGTCAATGGTGACCCCCAGGATATTGATGGTGGGGTATTCGGTGATGGCGATGCCGTTGAATGTCAAGGGGTGGTGGTTAGACTCTCGCTTGTTGGAGATAGTCATTGCCTGGCACTTGAGTGGCACGAACCCACCTTCAACCAATCATCTAGCCTGTGAGACTCTTGCGCCCACCTGAATCAACAGTGTAAATGTGGGGACTGTGGGAATAAATGGAGTTGACTGTCTGAGGTGGAAACTCATGGATACAGTCACACCAGGGAGAGGCCGTTCACCAGCTAAGTGTGGAAAGAGATTCACTCACTCATCTCACCTATTAGCACACGAACATGTTCATAAAGGGGAGAATCCGTTCATTGCTCTGTATGTGGAAAGTGATTCAATCGACCATCCCATTTACTGACACACCAGCACAGTCACACCGGAGAGAGACCGTTCAGATACTTCACGTGTGGGAAGGGATTCACTCCGTTGTCCCAACTGTTGACACTCCAGAGTGTCCACATTGAGAACAGTTGCTTTAAATACTCTGACTGTGAGAAAAGCTTTCAAAGTTCAAAGCAGCTGATGCACGATCAGCGCATTGATACTGGAGAGAGGCTGATTCAATATCCTGTGTGTGGGAAGAAATTCACCCCACCTGCTGAGACTCCAGTGAGTTCATATGTGACTGCAGGGGTTTGGATTCTGTTATTAATCACATCCAGGACTGAACCATGGCAGAGTGCCCGTGCACTGGGGTTTCTGTGTGAATTATTGATGAATTTTCTCTCAATGGGATCACAGAAACTCATTCTCCATTCACTAATTGGGGCTTTCAATGTTCCCCAGCATGCCCCGCGGGGGAGAATGTGCCCCATTCACACTGGAGGAGCCCAGTGCGCAGGCGCAGTACCCGCCCGTAGCTGTACCATGCGCAGTGTCAGTGTGATCAGAGCCGGGCGAGTGCTGGGAGCGGACGTCAGCGGCAATCACGGTTTTTTCGCCGATTATGAATCAGCGGGGCGCAGGGAGGTAACGCTCCCGGCGGGTGAGCTTCCTAAACACCTGGTTTAGGCCGCAAGCCTCGAATGAGAACCTACGGGTTCCGCGTTTGCAGCTCGGAGGCTTTTTCCCAGAAACAGGCCCGGGTTAACGGCGGCCATCTTTGTAAAGGAGCGCGGAGGGTTTTTTCGTCGCCATCTTGCTTCATCGAGCGGTCGAGCGCATGCGTGGCCATCTTTGTAAAGTAGCCACTAGGGGACGTGGCTTCATGGTCCCAGTGAGTGAACTGAACCCAGCCAGAGTCAGCACCTTCAGGGGAGGAGAGGGAGGGGAACCACTGAGTGTAGAACTGAACCCAGCCAGAGTCAGCACCTTCAGGGGAGGAGAGGGAGGGGAACCAGTGAGTGTAGAACTGAACCCAGCCAGAGTCAGCACCTTCAGGGGAGGAGAGGGAGGGGAACCAGTAAATGTGGAACTGAACCCAGCCAGAGTCAGCACCTTCATAGAGTCATGCCGGCACTGAGGAGGCGATTCGGCCCATCGAGTCAATGCCGGCTCTCTGTACAGCAACCCATTCAATCCCATTCCCCTGCTCTATCCCCGTAGCCCTGCAAGTTTATTTCCCTCAAGTGCCTATCCAGTCTCCCCTTGAAAACATTAAGTGTCTCTGCTTCCACCACTTCCGTCGGCAGCGAGTTCCAGGTCCTCACCACTCACTGTGTAAAAAAGTTTTTTCTCACATCCCCTTGTAGCTCTTGCCCAAAACCTAAATCTGTGTCCCCTAGTCCTTGTCCCATCAACTAGTGGGACCAGCCTTTCCCCATCTAGCCTAACCAAACACGTCATAATCTTGTACACCTCTATCAAATCACCCCTCAACCTCCATTGCTCTAATGAAAACAAATCCAGCTTCTCCAACCTGTCCTTGTAGCTAAGATGCCCCATCCCTGGAACCATTCTGGTAAATCTCCTCTGCATCATCTCAAGGGCCTTCACATCCTTCCGAAAGTGTGGTGACCAGAAGTGGATGCAATACTCCAGTTGTGGCCTAACCAGCGCTTTATACAGGTTCAGCATAACTTCTCTACTTTTGTACTCAATACCTCTATTTATGAACCCAAGATCCCATATGCTTTGTTAACCACTCTCTCAATATGTCCTGCCACCTTCAGGGACCTATGCACATTAACTCCCAGGTCCCTCTGTCCCTGCACACTCTTTAAAACTGTGCCATTAAGTGTATATTGCCTCTCCCTGTTCCTTCTGCCAAAATACATCACCTCACACTTCTCTGTATTAAATTCCATCTGCCACTTGTCTGCCCATTCTGCTAGCCTTTCTATGTCATGTTGCAGTCGATTGATATCATCATCACTGTTTGCCACACCCCCAAGTTTGGTGTCATCGGCAAATTTAGAAATTCTACTCTGTATTCCAATATCTAGGTCATTTATATATATCAAAAAAAGCAGTGGCCCCAGCACTGACCCTTGGGGAACACCACTGTCTACCATCCTCCAGTCTGAAAAACTGCCATTTACCACAACTCGCTGTTTTCTGTCCTTAAGCCAATTCCTTATCCAAGCTGCCACTGACCCACCTATTCCATGAGCCTCAATTTTGTTAACCCGCCTTCCTTGTGGTACTTTGTCAAACGCCTTCCGAAAATCCATGTAAACAACATCCACTGCATTCCCTTCATCAATCCTCTCTGTTACTTCATCAAAAAATTCAATTAGATTAGTCAAACACGAACTGCCTTTTACAAATCCATGTTGGCTCTCCTTAATTAGCTTAAACCTCTCCAAATGCCCGTTAATTTTTTTCCTTGATTATTGTTTCTAAAACTTTACTGACCACTGATGTTAAACTGACAGGCCTGTAGTTACTTCGATTGTCCTTACACCCTTTCTTCAACAATGGTGTCACATTTGCCACTTTCCAATCCTCAGGCACCTCCCCCGCTTCGAGGGAAGTTTGGAAAATTATGGCAAGCCCTTCCGCTATCTCCTTCCCCAATTCACTTAGCAACCAGGGATGCAAGCCATCTGGTATTTGATTCAAACTCTCCACACTTCGGATTTCTCACCATCTCTCCTGAAGGCGCTGGTAAAAGCAGAGCATACGGTTAACATCTCGAACAATTGTAACAGAAGAGCCCCAGAGCTGGGCCCCCCTTGTACACTCCCAGGGTTAGAATCCCCATGTACAGCCCCAGGGTTAGAATCCCCATTTACAGTCCCAGGGCTGGAATCCCCATGTACAGTCCCAGGGTTAGAATCCCCATGTACAGTCCCAGGGTTAGAATCCCCATGTACAGTCCCAGGGTTGGAATCCCCATGTGCAGTCCTAGGGTTAGAATCCCCATGTACAGTCCCAGGGCTGGAATCCCCTTGTACAGTCCCAGGATAGGAATCCCCATGTACAGTCCCAGGGTTGGAATCCCCATGTACAGCCCCAGGGTTAGAATCCCCATGTACAGTCCCAGGATAGGAATCCCCATGTACAGTCCCAGGATTGGAATCCCCATGTACAGCCCCAGGGTTAGAATCCCCATGTACAGCCCCAGAGTTGAAATCCCCATGTACAGTCCCAGGGTTGGAATCCCCTTGTACAGTCCCAGGATAGGAATCCCCATGTACAGGCCCAGGGTTGGAATCCCCATGTACAGTCCCAGGGTTAGAATCCCCATGTACAGTCCCAGGGCTGGAATCCCCATGTACAGCCCCAGGGTTAGAATCCCCATGTACAGTCCCAGGTTAGGAATCCCCATGTACAGTCCCAGGGTTGGAATCCCCATGTACAGTCCCAGGGTTGGAATCCCCATGTACAGTCCCAGGGTTGGAATCCCTCAGCAACACCGAGTGCGGGTCTCAGGCCCCGAGTCAGAGCCGGCGGACGTGCGGCCAGGGCCCCGGCACCATTAACCCCAGGGTGCAGCACCTCCCCCAGACAAGAAACACAACAACTTGCATTTATACAGCAGAGGGAGCAATTCAGAGCCGGTTAGCATCAGGGTGGGCGGTGGATGTGGAACTCGGTCCCTGGCCTCCTGTGTAGGGCTTTCTTGTTGCATCAGTTTGAGCTGGAGTGGAGAGGGGGGAGAAGCTGCTGGGTTTAACCCCCAGTACTTCTGAGCCCAGTGGGACCCAACAATTTCCAATGTGGGACTGTGAAGGGAGGTGGATTCCAGGGGAGATTAAGTTGCTAAACAGACCCTGTCCGTACAGTGTAAAAGATTATCATTTTAGGAACAAGTATTTCTGTAGAGGCTTTCAATCCATTTTATATAAACAGATTTTTTTAATTCATTCGATGTGGGTGTCACAAGTAAGGCCAGCATATATTGCCAGTCCCCAGTTGCCCATTGAGAAGGTGATGCTGGGCCTTCTTCTTGAACCTCTGCAGTCTGTGTGGTGAAGGTACTCTCAGAATGCTGTTAGGTGAGGAGTTCCAGGATTTTCACCCAGCGACGATGTAGGAACGGCGATATATGCCCAAGTCAGGATAGTGTGTGACTTGGAGGGGAACTGGGAGGTGATGGTGTTCCCATGCACCTGCTGCCCTTATCCTTCTAGGTGGTGGAGGTTACGTGTTTGGGAGGTGCTGTCAAAGGTCTAGTCGAGTTACAGATGTATAAAGTCACTCCTTCACTCCTCCCCCTCCCACCTCGCTCTCTCTCCTCCCATAGAGACCAGAGTCTTGTGTAGTCCCAGACCGGGTGGCGGGTTCCCTTCCCTGAAGGACATTAGTGAACCAGTTGGGTTTTTATGACAATCCAGCAGCTTTCATGGTCACTTTTATCTAGTGCCGGCCCCACAAATTCCCAGATTCATTCAGCTCAATTTCACAACCTGCCTTTGTGTTTTTGTGGGTTCTCTCTCACCCTCCCTTTTTCCTGTTTTAAATTCATTTTACAGGGTGTTCGAAGGGGAGGATTTGCAGACGGGAAACTCAAACCAAACATCACTTCAAGATCTCACAGAGTCACTCGATTCATCAGGACCTTTGAACATGGAAGCAGAAAGCACCATTCAGAGCGGGGAGAAACCGTACACGTGTTCTGTGTGTGGACGAGGCTTCAGCCGATCCTCTGACCTGTCGAGTCACAAGTACAGTCACACCGGGGAGAAACCGTGTAAATGTGGGGACTGTGGGAAGCGATTCAACTACCCATGTCAGCTGGAAACTCATCGACGAGTTCACACCGGGGAGAGGCCGTTCACCTGCTCTGAGTGTGGGAAGGGATTCACTCAGTCATCCAACCTGCTGACACACCAGCGAGTTCACACTGATGATAGACCTTTTTAATGTTCTGACTGTGAGAAGAGATTTAAAAGCAAACAGCACCTGCCGACACACCAGTGAGTTCACACTGGGGAGAGGCCATTCACCTGCTCTGAGTGTGGGAAGGGATTCACTAATTCATTCAACCTGCTCACACACCAGCGAGTTCACACCGGGGAGAGGCCGTTCACCTGCTCTGAGTGTGGGAAGAAATTCAGGTGTTTATCCAACCTGCTCACACACCAGCGAGTTCACACTGGGGAGAGGCCGTTCACCTGCTCCGTGTGTGGGAAGGGATTCACTCAGACATCAAACCTGCTGACACACCAGCGAGTTCACACTAATAGACCTTTTAAATTTTCTGACTGTGAGAAGAAATTTAAAAGCAAAAAGGATCTGCTGAGCCACCAGCGAGTTCACACTGGGGAGAGGCATTTCACCTGCTCCGAGAGTGGGAAGGGATTCACTTGTTCATCCCACCTGCTGAGACACCAGCGAGTTCACACCAGAGAGAGACCATTCCTCTGCTCTGAGTGTGGGAAGGGCTTCACTCAGGCTTCCCACCTGCTGACACACCAGCGAGTTCACAAGTGACTGCAGGAGTTGGATTCTGATGTTATTTCTGCTGTTAATTACATCCCGGACTGAATCGTGTTCATTCTGACAGTTGGGGTTTGTTTCTGCTGATGTTAATAACCCCTGTAACTGGGCTGGAGTTTAATATTCTGGATATATGTCAAATAAATCAGCTTTGCTTTAAACACATTGTTGTGGATTTTTGTTGTTCCCACCTGAGTGTTTAGCATCACCTGGCTGGAGCTCAGAAAGGACAATCTGGGGGGAGGATCGTACAGCGGGAACAGAACTACAGCCTGGACACAGTCCTTCAGGGCCACACTGAGAGGGGCAAAAGGCACTTTGGTCTTTCTCGTCTCTCTTCACTGACAGCAATGTCCCCGTGCAGGTTAATCTTGAGGCCTGTAAGGAATGTGTCCCAGCCGCTCTCTTCCATGGGTCAGAGCTCCTAGGCATGCAACAGAAGGCTCCTTTACAACTGTGTTTAGAGTCAGGAAGAACAACGGTGAATGCTGGAAACGTGCTGTCAAATCAGAGATTGGTGTCAAACTGCGATCTGTTCCTGACTGAAAGTGAAACGGCAGGGTTAAGTTTCCAGTCTAAAAATGACTGGTAATTATTCCACGAGGATTTAATATGTGTGTGTGAGACAGTCCTGAGTCTACCATTTTAAGGCAGGTGTTACCTCATTTAAAATTAACCCGTTTAAAATAAATTGGTTGAAGTCTGCATTAAAATAGCAGAGGGTGGAGTTCACAGGAGCCTGTTAACTGCTGGTACAATTATACAACAGACATATGATCTCCAGATAAAGAAGGACCTGCAGCGTGTTTCCAGGAATTCCCTGTTTTATTGATGTGTGCGTGTTAGACACCAGGATAACTAAAAATACACGACCCGGAACATCCACGGGGTTACTCCAGGATCACTCCCGCTGCGGAACTCCACCACTGACCCTGCACCAATCACCACCCACTGGAGGTTTATATCAGGAGCTTCTGTGTGATGGTGAGGTGATCACTGGACAATAAAGTGCAGAGACTGGTGGGTGGCTGCTCATTATCCTCGGTGTGATTTAATCCCCTTTCCCACTGAATACTGCGGACAGACAGGATCACCTTGGGAACGGAATGGTCATTGTGACATCACTTTCTAAACAAGAGCCCACAAGACAATGGGTTCTCAATAAATGTTAAAGGGATTCAACGCTCTGAAGTTACACTGTGAATAAAGGAAATAAAATGCTGAAAAATCATTGGTGAAGATAATTTATCTCTGTGGAATGCACTCGCAAACATTAAGAATGATGTGTTTTGTTTATACACTCACACATATAACAAACACTTTGTGTGAGCTCTTTTCAGTTCTGTTTAACCCGATAAATAATTTACCACGTGTGGCCTTTAGGACCCTGCGGCAGCCCATCCGCCGGGGCCCGCTGGGCAGGATATAAAGATTCTCACTTTTGTCCACTGTTATTAATCACATCCAGGACTGAACCATGGTAGAGTGCCGGTGCACTTGGGTTTCTGTGTGAATTATTGATGAATTTTCTCTCAATGGGATCACAGAAACTCATTCTCCATTCACTAATTGGGGCTTTCAATGTTCCCCAGCATGCGCCGCGGGGGAGAATGTGCCCGATTCACACTGGAGCAGCCCAGTGCGCAGGCGCAGTGCCCGCCTGTATTTGGAGCATGCGCAGTGTCAGTGTGCTCAGAGCCAGGCGAGTGCAGGGAGCGGGACGATTTGGGAGTCGCGGTTTTTGAGCCGATTACGAATCAGGAGGCGCAGGGAGGTAACGCACCCGGCGGGTGAGCTTCATAAACACCTGGTGCAGGCCGCAACCCCCGAATGAGAACCTACAGGTTCCGCGTTTGCAGCTCCTGGGCTTTTTCCCAGTAACAGGCCTTGGCTAAGGGCGGCCATCTTTGGAAAGGAAAGCATTGTCTTTGTTCGCCGCCATCTTGATTCGCACGGCCATCTTTGTAAAGGACCCAAACGTGGGCAGGGCCTCAGGGTCCCCTTGAGTGTGGTTGAGACCGAGCCAGAGTCAGCACCTTCAGGGGAGGACAGGGAGGGAAACCAGTGAGTGCAGATCTGAACCCAGCCAGAGTCAGCACCTTCAGGGGAGGAGAGAGAGGAACGAGTGAGTGTAGAACTGAACCCAGCCAGAGTCAGCACCTTCAGGGGAGGAGAGGGAGGGGAACCAGTGAGTGTAGAACGGAACCCAGCCAGAGTCAGCACCTTCAGGGGAGGAGAGGGAGGGGAACCAGTGAGTGCAGAACGGAACCCAGCCAGAGTCAGCACCTTCAGGGGAGGAGAGGGAGGGGTACCAGTGAGTGTAGAACTGATCATACTGAAAACTGGGAGCAGAGGACAAACTATCTTGAGATGTGTTTGGATTTTAGCACAGGGAGGAGGGACAATATGTGGGACGGGGATTTACAGCTTTGGAGGAAGAAGAGAGGAAAGAATGTTCGATAGAAACTAAAATTGTCTGTTCTGAATTTCTGTCCTGTACTTACAGTGATGAGTTTTGTAAACTCCTTTTACAGGGTATTAGAAGGGAGAGGATTTGCAGATGGGAAACTCAAACCAAACATCACGTCAAAATCTGACAGTCACTCGTTTACTCAGGACCTGAATATCATCGGCCTTTGAATGTGGAAGGAGAAATGTTTGTCTGTTCTGTCTGTGGGAAAAGATTTCAAACATCAGTGTGACTGGAAAAGCACCGAGACACACACACCCGAGTGAGAGTGTTCCAGTGCACTGACAGTGGAAAGAGCTTTAACCAGTTACACAGCCTGAAAAAACATCGCACCATTCACAGCGGGGAGAAACCGTACACGTGTTCTGTGTGTGGAAAAGGCTTCAACTGATCGTCCAACCTGGAGAGACACAAGGACACCCGCACCACGGAGAAACCGTGGAAATGTGGGAACTGTGAAAAAGGATTCATTTCCCCGTCCCAGCTGGAAATTCATCGGCGCAGTCACACCGGGGAGAGGCCGTTTACCTGCTCTGAGTGTGGGAAGGAATTCACTCGTTCATCCCACCTGCTGATACACCAGCGAGTTCACACTGGGGAGAGGCCGTTCACCTGCTCCGAGTGTGGGAAGGGATTCACTCGGTCATCCGACCTTCTGGCACACCAGCGAGTTCACACTGGGGAGAGACTGTTCACCTGCTCTGAGTGTGGGAAGGGATTCACTCGGTCATCCAACCTGCTGACACACCAGCGAGTTCACACTGACGAGAGACCTTTTAAATGCTCGGACTGCGGGAACTGCTATAAAAGTTCCGGGGACCTGACTTGTCATCAAGGTGTTCACACTGACGAGAGGCCGTTCAGGTGCTCTCATTGCGGGACTGGGTTCAGGAGATCATCTCACCTCACTGTACACCAGCGCACTCACACTGGGGAGGGACTATTCACCTGCTCTGACTGTGGGAGGGGATTCACTCAGTCATCCGACCTACTGAAACACCAGCGAGTTCACACTGGGGAGAGGCCATTCACCTGCTCCGAGTGTGGGAAGGGATTCACTCGGTCATCCGACCTGCTGACACACCAGCTGGAGGGGGTGCAGCGGCGATTCACCAGGCTGATACCAGGAATGGCGGGATTGACCTATGAGGAGAGACTATGTAGTTTAGGGATGTACACACTGGAGTTTAGAAGATTGAGAGGGGACCTCATAGAAGTGTATAAAATTCTGACAGGTCTAGACAGACTAGATGCAGAAGGAATGTTTCCCTTGGCGGGTGAGAACAGAACTAGAGGACATAATTTAAGGATAAGGGCTAAACCATTTAGGACAGAAATGAGGGGGAATTTCTTCACTCAGAGGGTGGTGAACCTGTGGAACTCATTGCCACAGAGGGCAGTGTACGCCAGCTCATTAAATATATTTAAGAGGGAATTAGATATATTTCTACAGGCAAAAGGGGTTAAGGGTTACGGAGAGAAGGCGGGGACGGGATACTGAATTGGAGGATCAGCCATGATCTCATTAAATGGCGGAGCAGGCTCGAAGGGCCGGATGGCCTACCCCTGCTCCTATCTTCTATGTATCTATGTATGTATCTATGTATCTATGTATCACACTGGGGAGAGGCCGTTCACCTGCTCCGAGTGTGGGAAGGGATTCACTCGGTCATCCAACCTGCTGACACACCAGCGAGTTCACACTGGGGAGAGGCCGTTCACCTGCTCTGAGTGTGGGAAGGGATTCACTCTGTCATCCCACCTGCTGACACACCAGCGAGTTCACACTGGGGAGAGGCCGTTCACCTGCTCCGAGTGTGGGAAGGGATTCACTCAGTCATCCAACCTGCTGACACACCAGCGAGTTCACACTGGGGAGAGACCGTTCACCTGCTCTGAGTGTGGGAAGGGATTCACTCTGTCATCCAACCTGCTGAGACACCAGCGAGTTCACAAGTGACTGCAGGGGTTGGATTCTGCTGTTATTGCTGCTGTTAATTACATCCCGGACTGAATCGTGTTCATTCTGACAGTTCGGGTTTGTTTCTGCTGATGTTAATAACCTCTGTAACTGGGCTGGAGTTTAATATTCTGGATATCTGTTAAATAAATCAGCTTAGCTTTAAACACATTGTTGTGGATTTTTGTCGTTCCCACCTGAGTGTTTAGCATCACGGGCAACACGGTGGCATAGTGGTTAGCATTGTTGCCTCACAGCGCCAGGGACCCGGGTTCGAATCCGGCCTCGGGTGACTGTCTGTGTGGAGTTTGCACATTCTCCCCGTGTCTGCGTGGGTTTCCTCCGGGTGCTCCGGTTTCCTCCCACAGTCCAAAGATGTGCGGGTTAGGTTGATTTGGCTATGATAAATTGACCCTTAGTGTTGGGGGGATTAAATACGTGGGGTCACGGGGATAGGGTGGGATATGTGTCTGTGCAGGCTCGATGGGCCGAAATGGCCTCTATCTGCACTGTGGGGATTCTATGATCACCTGGCTGGAGCTCAGAAAGGACAATCTGGGGGGAGGATCGTACGGCGGGAACAGAACTACAGCCTGGAAACAGTCCTTCAGGGCCACGCTGAGAGGGGCAAAAGGCACTTTGGTCTTTCTCGTCTCTCCTCACTGACAGCAATGACCCCGTGCAGGTTAATCTTGAGGCCTGTAAGGAATGTGTCCCAGCCGCTCTCTTCCATGGGTCACAACTCCTAGACACGGAACAGAAGGCTCCTTTACAACTGTGTTTAGAGTCAGGAAGAACAACGGTGAATGCTGGAAACGTGCTGTCAAATCAGAGATTGGTGTCAAACTGCGATCTGTTCCTGACTGAAAGTGAAATGGCAGGGTTACATTTCCAGTCTAAAAATGACTGGTAATTATTCCACGAGGATTTAATATGTGTGTGTGACAGTCCTGAGTCTACCATTTTAAGGCAGGTGTTAGCTCATTTAAAATAAACCCGTTTAAAATAAATTGGTTAAAGTCTGCATTAAAATAGCAGAGAGAGGAGTTCACAGGAGCCTGTTAACTGCTGGTACAATTATACAACAGACATTTGATCTCCAGATAAAGAAGGACCTGCAGCGTGTTTCCAGGAATTCCCTGTTTTATTGATGTGTGCGTGTTAGACACCAGGATAACTAAAAATACACGACCCGGAACATCCACGGGGTTACTCCAGGATCACTCCCGCTGCGGAACTCCACCACTGACCCTGCACCAGTCATCACCCACTGGAGGTTTATATCAGGAGCTTCTGTGTGATGGTGAGGTGATCACTGGACAATAAAGTGCAGAGACTGGTGGGTGGCTGCTCATTATCCTCGGTGTGATTTAATCCCCTTTCCCACTGAATACTGCGGACAGACAGGATCACCTTGGGAACGGAATGGTCATTGTGACATCACTTTCTAAACAAGAGCCCACAAGACAATGGGTTCTCAATAAATGTTAAAGGGATTCAACGCTCTGAAGTTACACTGTGAATAAAGGAAATAAAATGCTGAAAAATAATTGGTGAAGATAATTTATCTCTGGAACGCACGAGCAAACATTAAGAATGATGTGTTTTGTTTACACACTCACACATAACACTTTGTGTGAGCTCTTTTCAGTTCTGTTTAATCCGATGGAGTTTAACTGCAGTGGCCTTTAGGACCCTGCGGCAGCCCATCCGGCGGGGCCCGCTGGGTCAGGATATAAAGATCATGATGTGGAGATGCCGGCGTTGGACTGGGATGGACAAAAATGAGAAGTCGCACAACACCAGGTTATAGTCCAACAGCTTGATTTGAAATCACAAGCTTTCGGAGCTGCTGACTGAGGAGCAGCAGCAGCAGAGTGGTGGTCTCTGTGAGCAGGAAGAGGAGAAGGAGAGGGAGACCAGACAGCAGACCACCACCAACACAACCAACAACTACAACTGAGGTGCCTGGAGAGAGAGGACAGGAGAGGAGAAAGAAAAGAAAGGAAGGCCAAGGCGATTAACAACAGAGGAGAGGCCTTTTCCATCACTGCCTCCTCAATTGGCCTCCATTTTAGGAGAGGGAGAGAGGGGAGAAAACAACACAACATCCATCATCTGGTTGGAAGGAGGAAAAAGGAAGGAAAGAACATCTACAGGTGGGTGTTATTTCTGGGGCACTCTCCCAGAGACTTTGTTTTGTAGGTGGGGGGGAGGAAAGAAGAAAAGAAGAGGGCCGGAACATCTAAGGGGTGTGTGAGTGTGTGTGGCTTCTGTAAAAGCTAGGCCGCACACACCATATTAAACACCCCTTTCCCATTGCCTGACCTGGGACAGCTGGAGCTGCCTAGGTGAAGTTCCCCAATTAATTATATCCAATTGGGCATCGTTAAGACCTGGTGCAGGACTGAGCCTGGGCATCTCCAGCTGTCCCAGGTGAAGACATCTTCTCCCCCCCCCAGAAGACCACCACCAAAGACTTTTATTACATCGGAGAGTGCACCCCCCTGCCAACACCCACCCACCCACCATCCTGAGTGGCGACCCTGCCCTTGCGGCTTCCCTCCTTCCTACCCCCTCTCTCTCTCTCTTTGTCTCTGTCTCTCTCTGCCTCTCTCTCTAAGAGGCACCTCATCTATTTTTAATTAAGTACCCATTGAGCAGAGGGGAGAAGGCCCCTCTCCCAATTCAATCAACTAAAGGGAGAGGTGTGCCTTCAATTTAAGAGCTCCCTCTGCTCGGGGGAAAACTAAAACAAAAAAAACCGAGGCCATTAACACCTTCAGGCCTGTGACTTGGGGTGAGTGTAGCCCTTAAAGAACCCTCCATTATGGCGAGTACATCTTCGTCGGTGGCGGGGGCAGCGAGGACGTACGCGAGCGTGGCAGCCGCGGCCACGGCCGCAGCCACGAGTCCTCCTGTTACCCCGTCACCTTTTACCCTCCTTACGAGGAAGAATGGGGTCAAGAGCTACACTCACCCCAACATGACTATAGAGGCGTGCGTTAAAGCCATGGCTGGGGTTGTCGGCCCTTCAGCCATCGTCGCCGCCTCTAAAATGTACGGCAAGGCTGTGTTCTTCCTGGGGTCGGAGCGGGCGGTGTCCCTGGCCATCGAGAAGGGGCTCACCGTGGGCGGGACCTTCCTGCCGGTGGACCCCCTTGAGGCCACCGCGCAAAGGATTGTGGTCTCCAACGTCCCGCCCTTTGTTCCGGGTGAGCTCCTCCTCCCCCACCTACGTCAACTGGGGGAGGTGAGGTCGGGGATCACACCCATCCCGCTCGGCTTCCGGGAAGCCAGCCTTCGGCACGTCTTCTCCTTCCGGCGCCAGCTTTTCGTCCGGCTGGCGCGGGAGGAGGACGCGGACGGCGCGTTCACGGTGCTCCACGGGGGGACCGCCCACCGCGTCTTCTGGACCTCGGACGGCGCGCGGTGCTACGCCTGTAAGGAGGTGGGGCACGTCCGCAAAAACTGCCCCGCCTCCAAGGCCGCCACGACACCTGGCGCGGCCGGGGTTGGCGCCGCCGCCCCCCCTCCCCCTGATACTGTCCGCGCGTCGACGGCGACGGATGCGCGGTCGAAATCGGAGGCCAACGCCACCACGGCCTCCGGCGGGGAGGAGGGAGAGCGTCCGGGGGGAAGGAAGGCGCGTAGGAAAAATAAACACATAAGGGCGGATCCCCTCGCGGAGGAAACATCTGAATTGGCCGAACTCACGCCCGAGTATATCGCGGAGTTGGTCGGGACGCATGAGACTGGGGGGGTCCTCGTGCCCGGGCCCGTGACCGCAACCGCCGAGGCGGCTAAATCAAGACCTGCGGCCGGGCTCGGGCCCGAGGGGCCCAAGAAACCCAGTCGTCGGAAGGGGGCAGAGAGGGAGGCCCCAGCAGACATGGAGGCCTCCCCCTCTCCGGGCCCCAACTTGTTAAAAAGAAAGCTCCGCCCCCAGCAGGAGGACTGCGAGGAGGAAGGTCCCTCCGCAAAAGGGGGGCAGTCGCCCGCCGCGGGTGCTGCGCCCCACCCCACCACCGTCATCGTCGCGCGCGATCGGCAGGGGTCGTCTGTCCCTCGGGAGGGTGAGACAGACGAGTCTGTCCGACCTGTGCCTCCCGGGGATGGGGAAGAGACCCTGCCCGTGGGGGGGGGCGCGGAACAACCCGCGGAGGGAAATGTAGTACCGGAACCGTTGCTCCTCGCCGGGTCGGGCGTCCTGGGGACTGGGGCGGGCGAGGCCAAAGAGGCTGAAGCCGAGCCCGCCTTTTATAACCCAGACATCTCCCAGGGACTGCTCGACCTGGTGGAGGAGTGTAGCAATCCCCAGCCTGCTGGGTCGGAGGTTGGTGGCGGGGAGACGGAAAGCCCCCTGACTCCGTCTCTGTTGTTGGCGCCGGACGTGCTGGAGGAATTTGGGATTATTTTCTCCCCGGTTTCTCCGGTCGCCCCGGCGCCTGAGGCGGGGGGGGGCCCCGAACCGCCGCCGCCGCCTCCCGGCCCGGCGCCCCTGAAGGAGCCCAGGGTGGACTCCTCTGCCACCGATCCTGGGGGTGGGATCGTGACGGAGGCGGGGCCGGCCGGTGCGGCCGAGCCGTTCGCTGCACCCCGTGCGACGGACGGGTCGGCCGTCGGTGACGACCTCCCGGAGGAGGACGGGGACTCGGTGTTGGGCAACGAGGACGATTTGGAGTCCATCGGCAGCGAGGTGATGGACGCCCTCGTGCCCTTCACCGACTCTCCCCTCATCCCCGTAGGGGAACTCCGGGATTTTATGGCCGTGAGCCAGGGTCGTCACAAGAAGATCCGGCTGGCCCTCGACAAGTGGTCGGAGCTGACGCTGCTCGTCGTGTCCGTCCGCGCCGCCGTTAAAATCATGGGCGCGGACAAGGACGTTGACCGGCTCGAGCTGCGTCGGCTCAAGACGTTCCACACTGGGCTGCTGAGGGAGTGGCGGTCGTCAGTGACCGCCCTCCCTCCCCTCCGTTAGGTAGAGGTTGCACTATGCTTCTGAGATGAAGATAACCATAGCCAGCCTCAACATCAACGGCAGCAGGGAGGCGCGCCGTAGATTCAATAACTTCTCGGTCCTTCGGGACGGGAAATATGCGGTGTGCTTCCTGCAAGAAACCCACACCGTTCCGGGAGACGAGGCCACGTGGCTCCTGGAGTGGCAAGGAGGGGTCAGCATGAGTCACCTCTCCAACAATTCCTGCGGGGTGGCTGTCTTGCTGGCCCCGCATTTTCAGCCGGAGATCTTGAGGGTCAAGGAGCACGTGCCGGGCCGCTTGCTCCAGGTCACTGTTCGCCTGGGAGGCGTGCCGCTCCATTTAGTGAACGTGTACGCCCCCCGGACCGGTGCGCAGCAAGTGCGCTTCTTCGGAGAAGTGTCCGCTCTTCTGGGCTCCATCGACGTGGGCGAGTGCGTCATCCTCGGGGGGGATTTCAATTGTACCCTCGAGGCGCGGGACCGGTCGGGTCCCCCGCGAAGCCCGGCGGCGATGGAGAAGTTGCGGGACCTGGTCGGGTCCTTCGACTTGGTGGACGTCTGGCGAAATCTCCATCCCGACTCCAGCGCCTTCACGAGCGTGAGGTCTGGAGGAGGAAGGTCCAGAATCGACCGCCTTTACATTTCCCGGGCGTACGTCTCCTGCGTTCCGGCGGCTTCCATGCGGCCGGTGCCGTGCACGGACCACCACCTGGTGTGGGCGGAGCTCGCTCCGCTGCGCGCGCGGGGGGGGTCCGCGTACTGGCATTTTAACAACCTGCTGCTGGAGGACGCGCGGTTCCGGGATTCGTTTCGCCGGTTCTGGGCCGACTGGAGAAGGAAGCGGGGAGGCTTCCCCTCCTTGAGGCTATGGTGGGATGTGGGCAAGGCTCACGTCCGCGTCTTCTGTCAGGAGTACGCGAAGGGGTCGACCAAGAGGCGGGAGGCCCGGGTCGGGCGATTGGAGAAAGAAGTGCTCGACCTGGAGTCCCGTCTCGGTCAGGTCGTCGAGGACCCGGCCCTGCGGAAGGTGTACGAAGAGAAGAAGGGCGCGCTGAAGGACCTGCAGCTGGTCGGGTCCCGAGGCGCGTACGTGAGGTCGCGGATCCAGCTCCTGCGGGACCTGGACCGCGGCTCCCCCTTCTTCTACTCGCTGGAAAAAAGACGGGGGGTCCGTAAGCAGCTCTTGGGGCTGCTGGCCGACGACGGATCTCTGGTCTCGGATCCGGAGGGCATCAGCGCGGAGGCCCGGGCCTATTACGGGGCTCTGTTCTCTTCGGATCCGTCCAGCGAGGATGCGTGCAGAGTTTTGTGGGAGGACCTGCCGAAGGTCGGCCCGGAGGGCGCCGAGAATTTAGAAGCTCCGCTAAGCCTGGCGGAGCTGACCGGCGCCCTGCGCCAGCTCTCGAGGGGCAAGTCCCCGGGGCTGGACGGGCTGACCGTGGAGTTCCACAGGGCGTTCTGGGACGTCTTGGGGGACGACTACGCGCGGGTCCTGGGGGAAAGTCTGGCGACCGGGGAGATGCCCCTCTCTTGGCGCAGGGCGGTCATCGTCCTGCTGCCCAAGAAGGGCGATCTCCGCCTACTTAAGAACTGGCGCCCGGTCTCCCTCCTCAGCACGGACTACAAAATTTTCGCCAGGGCTATGTCTGCTCGCCTTGGCACCGTGCTGGCCCGCATGATCCACCCCGACCAGTCCTACACGGTCCCGGGCCGGAGTATCCACGATAACATCCATCTGGTCCGGGACCTGGTCCACCATTCCCAGAGGGCTGGTCTGTCGGTCGCCTTCCTTTCCCTGGATCAGGAGAAGGCGTTCGACAGGGTGGATCACGAGTATCTTTTCGGGACTCTGCGCGCATTCGGGTTCGGGACGCATTTCGTCGCCCGGATCCGACTTCTGTACGCCGCCGCGGAGTGTCTCATTAAAGTTAACGGGTCTTTGACGGCGCCCCTTCGCTTCGGGAGGGGGGTGCGTCAGGGATGCCCCATGTCCGGTCAGTTATACGCCGTTTGCGTGGAGCCTTTCCTGCGCCTCTTGCGGAAGAGGTTGACGGGACTGGCTCTGCAAGGGCCGGGCGTGGAGGTGGTCCTCTCGGCTTACGCCGATGACGTGCTCCTCGCGGTCACGGATCCCGTCGACTTGCGGAGGATGCGAGAATGCCAGCAGATTTACTCGGACGCATCCTCCGCCAAGATCAACTGGGAGAAATGTTCTGGACTCCTGGTGGGCCCATGGCGGGTGGACTCCCTGCCGGAGGAGTTCGGGCCTTTCGCCTGGAGCACCACGCACCTCCTCTACCTGGGAGTCTACCTCAGCCCGGCCGAGGACGCCTGGCCGGCGAACTGGCAAGAGCTGGAGGCCAAAGTCACCGCTCGCCTAGGGCGCTGGACAGGATTGCTCCGAGTGTTGTCCTACAGGGGTCGAGCGCTGGTCATAAACCAGCTGGTGGCCGCCATGTTGTGGTACCGGTTGGTCACTTTGATCCCTCCCCCTGCGTTTGTCGCCAAGATGCAGAAGAAGCTCGTCGACTTCTTCTGGGACAAAAGGAAGCACTGGGTCTCTGCCGCGGTTTTGAGTCTCCCGCTTAGGGAGGGCGGTCAGGCGCTGGTGTGCCTTCGCACCCAGGCGGCGACTTTCCGTCTTCAGACGCTGCAGAGATACCTGTACGTGGAGAATCCTCCTAGGTGGCGTGCGCTGGCGACGTATTTCTTCCGCCAGCTGCACGGCCTCAATTACGACACGCAGCTCCTGTTTGTGAGAGTGGGTGGCACGCGTGCCAGCCTGCGGGAGCTGCCTGTCTTCTACCAGGAACTGCTATGGGTTTGGAACAGCGTCGCCTCCGAGCGCAGTTCTCCCCCGTCAGGAGCGGCGGCCGTCCTTCGGGAGCCGCTGTTCAGGAATCCGCACCTCCACGACCGCGGGTTCGGCTGGCTGGCGGAGGGCAGGGCTGTGCCCGGTAAGGTGACCAGAGTCGGGGACCTGCTCGATGGCGGAGGAGCGGGCTGGATGGTGCCGGAGGAGTTGGCGAGGCGCATGTCTTGGGTCAACGTCCGGCTCGCGGTCAAAGCCATCGAGTCGCTAAAAGTGGCACTGGGCCCCGTCTCCACTAGGTGTGTCGAGGAGGCTCAAGCACGTGGGGCGATCCCGTCCGAACTGACCCCCGTTCGGACGGAATTCCTTATCGGCGCCCGGCCCCGAATCCTCCCTCGGGAGCCGCCGCCTCACCACTTGAGCCTTCTCGGAGAAATGCCCTCCGTGCCCTTTCAGTCCGCACGGAGGCGTTTCCTGTACGGGCTGCTCCTGCACACTCTCCACTTTGCCATCTTCGTCTGCCGTCCGGACACGCCTTGGCGTACCATCCTGCCGTCCGGCGGAGGCGAAGGTCCCCATTGGAAGGCTCTCTACGCGGGAGTCTTCCCTTGTTCTATTGGGGACTTGGCCTGGAGGGTGTTGCACGGAGCAGTCCCGTGCAATAGGATTTTAAGTAGGTTTACGGACTCCCAGGCTGCTTGCCATTTCTGCGGCCTGGAGGAGTCCGTTTATCACATTTATGTTGAATGTGAGAGGTTGCAGCCCCTCTTTCATTATTTGAAGGGGCTGCTCCTCAATTTCTGGTTGCACTTCAGCCCCACGCTCCTGATCTACGGTCACCCAGTGCGGAGGGGAGCGGGTAGGTCGGAGGACCTCCTCGTAGGACTGCTCCTGGGCCTGGCCAAGAAAGCCATTAATTGGTCCAGGCAGCGGGCGGTCGAGGGGGTCGTTCGGCCCGATTGCCTGCCTCTCTTCCGTGGCCATGTTCGCGCCCGGGTGGCCCTGGAGATGGAGCACGCGGTGTCCGCCGGCACGCTTGAGTTTTTCCGCGACCGGTGGGCGCCGCGGGGGCTGGAGTGCATCGTCACCCCGGACTTTCAAATTTTAATTTGATTTATTAAGTTTCATTTCAAGTTTTAATTGATTTACAGTAAATTTTGATTTGACAAACCAAAAAGAGCAACACCAGGTTATAGTCCAACAGCTTGATTTGAAATCACAAGCTTTCGGAGCTGCTGACGAAGGAGCAGCAGCAGCAGCAGCAGAGTGGTGGTCTCTGTGAGCAGGAAGAGGAGAAGGAGAGGGAGACCAGACAGCAGACCACCACCAACACAACCAACAACTACAACTGAGGTGCCTGGAGAGAGAGGACAGGAGAGGAGAGGGAGAAGAAAGGAAGGCCAAGGCCATTAACAACAGAGGAGAGGCCTTTCCACACTGCCTCCTCAATTGGCCTCCATTTTAGGAGAGGGAGAGAGGGGAGAAAACAACACAACATCCATCATCTGTTTGGAAGGAGGGAGGAAGGAAAGAATATCAGCTACAGGTGGGTGTGATTCTGGGGCACTCTCCCAGAGACTTTGTTTTGTAGGTGGGGGGAGGAAAGAAGAAAAGAAGAGGGCCGGAACATCTAAGGGGTGTGTGTGTGTGGCTTCTGAAAAACCTAGGCCGCACACACCATATTAAACACCCCTTTCCCATTGCCTGACCTGGGACAGCTGGAGCTGCCTAGGTGAAGTTCCCCAATTAATTATATCCAATTGGGCATCGTTAAGACCTGGTGCAGGACTGAGCCTGGGCATCTCCAGCTATCCCAGGTGAAGACATCTTCTCCCCCCACCAGAAGACCACCACCAAAGACTTTTTACATCGGAGAGTGCACCCCCCTGCCAACACCCACCCACCCACCATCCTGAGTGGCGACCCTGCCCTTGCGGCTTCCCTCCTTCCCACCCCCCTCTCTCTCTCTCTTTGTCTCTTGTCTCTCTCTGCCTCTCTCTCTCTAAGAGGCACCTCAATTAACTTTTTAATTAAGTACCCATTGAGCAGAGGGGAGAAGGCCCCTCTCCCAATTCAATCAACTAAAGGGAGAGGTGTGCCTTCAATTTAAGAGCTCCCTCTGCTCGGGGGAAAACTAAAACAAAAAAAAACCAAGGCCATTAACACCTTCAGGCCTGTGACTTGGGGTGAGTGTAGCCCTTAAAGAACCCTCCATTATGGCGAGTACATCTTCGTCGGTGGCGGGGGCAGCGAGGACGTACGCGAGCATGGCAGCCGCGGCCACGGCCGCAGCCACGAGTCCTCCTGTTACCCCGTCACCTTTTACCCTCCTTACGAGGAAGAATGGGGTCAAGAGCTACACTCACCCCAACATGACTATAGAGGCGTGTGTAAAAGCCATGGCTGGGGTTGTCGGCCCTTCAGCCATCGTCGCCGCCTCTAAAATGTACGGCAAGGCTGTGTTCTTCCTGGGGTCGGAGCGGGCGGTGTCCCTGGCCATCGAGAAGGGGCTCACCGTGGGCGGGACCTTCCTGCCGGTGGACCCCCTTGAGGCCACCGCGCAAAGGATTGTGGTTTCCAACGTCCCGCCCTTTGTTCCGGGTGAGCTCCTCCTCCCCCACCTACGTCAACTGGGGGAGGTGAGGTCGGGGATCACACCCATCCCGCTCGGCTTCCGGGAAGCCAGCCTTCGGCACGTCTTCTCCTTCCGGGGCCAGCTTTTCGTCCGGCTGGCGCGGGAGGAGGACGCGGACGGCGCGTTCACGGTGCTCCACGGGGGGACCGCCCACCGCGTCTTCTGGACCTCGGACGGCGCGCGGTGCTACGCCTGTAAGGAGGTGGGGCACGTCCGCAAAAACTGCCCCGCCTCCAAGGCCGCCACGACACCTGGCGCGGCCAGGGTTGGCGCCGCCGCCCCCCCCTCCCCCTGATACTGTCCGCGCGTCGACGGCGACGGATGCGCGGTCGAAATCGGAGGCCAACACCACCACGGCCTCCGGCGGGGAGGAGGGAGAGCGTCCGGGGGGAAGGAAGGCGCGTAGGAAAACTAAACACCTAAGGGCGGATCCCCTCGCGGAGGAAACATCGGAATTGACCGAACTCACGCCCGAGTATATCGCGGAGTTGGTCGGGACGCATGAGACTGGGGGGGTCCTCGTGCCCGGGCCCGTGACCGTGACCGCAACTGCTGAGGCAGCTGAATCAAGACCTGCGGCCGGGCTCGGGCCCGAGGGGCCCAAGAAACCCAGTCGTCGGAAGGGGGCAGAGAGGGAGGCCCCAGCAGACATGGAGGCCTCCCCCTCTCCGGGCCCCAATACGTTAAAAAGAAAGCTCCGCCCCCAGCAGGAGGACTGCGAGGAGGAAGGTCCCTCCGCAAAAGGGGGGCAGTCGCCCGTCGCGGGTGCTGCGCCCCACCCCACCACCGTCATCGTCGCGCGCGATCGTCAGGGGTCGTCTGTCCCTCGGGAGGGTGAGACAGCCGAGTCTGTCCGACCTGTGCCTCCCGGGGATGGGGAAGAGACCCTGCCCGTGGGGGGGGGCGCGGAACAACCCGCGGAAGAAAATGTAGAACCTGAACCGTTGCTCCTCGCCGGGTCGGGCGTCCTGGGGACTGGGGCGGGCGAGGCCAAAGAGGCTGAAGCCGAGCCCGCCTTTTATAACCCAGACATCTCCCAGGGACTGCTCGACCTGGTGGAGGAGTGTAGCAATCCCCAGCCCGCTGGGTCGGAGGTTGGTGGCGGGGAGACGGAAAGCCCCCTGACTCCGTCTCTGTTGTTGGCGCCGGACGTGCTGGAGGAATTTGGGATTATTTCCTCCCCGGTTTCTCCGGTCGCCCCGGCGCCTGAGGCGGGGGGGGGCCCCGAACCGCCGCCGCCGCCTCCCGGCCCGGCGCCCCTGAAGGAGCCCAGGGTGGACTCCTCTGCCACCGATCCTGGGGGTGGGATCGTGACAGAGGCGGGGCCGGCCGGTGCGGCCGAGCCGTTCGCTGCACCCTGTGTGACGGACGGGTTGGCCGCCGGTGACGACCTCCCGGAGGAGGACGGGGACTCGGTGGGGGGCATCGAGGACGATTTGGAGTCCATCGGCAGCGAGGCGATGGACGCCCTCGTGCCCTTCACCGACTCTCCCCTCATCCCCGTAGGGGAACTCCGGGATTTTATGGCCATGAGCCAGGGTCGTCACAAGAAGATCGGGCTGGCCCTCGACAAGTGGTCGGAGCTGACGCTGCTCGTCGTGTCCGTCCGCGCCGCCGTTAAAATCATGGGCGCGGACAAGGACGTTGGCCGGCTCGAGCTGCGTCGGCTCAAGACGTTCCACACTGGGCTGCTGAGGGAGTGGCGGTCGTCGGTGACCGCCCTCCCTCCCCTCCGTTAGGTAGAGGTTGCACTATGCTTCTGAGATGAAGATAACCATAGCCAGCCTCAACATCAACGGCAGCAGGGAGGCGCGCCGTAGATTCAATAACTTCTCGGTCCTTCGGGACGGGAAATATGCGGTGTGCTTCCTGCAAGAAACCCACACCGTTCCGGGAGACGAGGCCACGTGGCTCCTGGAGTGGCAAGGAGGGGTCAGCATGAGTCACCTCTCCAACAATTCCTGCGGGGTGGCTGTCTTGCTGGCCCCGCATTTTCAGCCGGAGATCTTGAGGGTCAAGGAGCACGTGCCGGGCCGCTTGCTCCAGGTCACTGTTCGCCTGGGAGGCGTGCCGCTCCATTTAGTGAACGTGTACGCCCCCCGGACCGGTGCGCAGCAAGTGCGCTTCTTCGGAGAAGTGTCCGCTCTTCTGGGCTCCATCGACGTGGGCGAGTGCGTCATCCTCGGGGGGGATTTCAATTGTACCCTCGAGGCGCGGGACCGGTCGGGTCCCCCGCGAAGCCCGGCGGCGATGGAGAAGTTGCGGGACCTGGTCGGGTCCTTCGACTTGGTGGACGTCTGGCGAAATCTCCATCCCGACTCCAGCGCCTTCACGAGCGTGAGGTCTGGAGGAGGAAGGTCCAGAATCGACCGCCTTTACATTTCCCGGGCGTACGTCTCCTGCGTTCCGGCGGCTTCCATGCGGCCGGTGCCGTGCACGGACCACCACCTGGTGTGGGCGGAGCTCGCTCCGCTGCGCGCGCGGGGGGGGTCCGCGTACTGGCATTTTAACAACCTGCTGCTGGAGGACGCGCGGTTCCGGGATTCGTTTCGCCGGTTCTGGGCCGACTGGAGAAGGAAGCGGGGAGGCTTCCCCTCCTTGAGGCTATGGTGGGACGTGGGCAAGGCTCACGTCCGCGTCTTCTGTCAGGAGTACGCGAAGGGGTCGACCAAGAGGCGGGAGGCCCGGGTCGGGCGATTGGAGAAAGAAGTGCTCGACCTGGAGTCCCGTCTCGGTCAGGTCATCGAGGACCCGGCCCTGCGGAAGGTGTACGAAGAGAAGAAGGGCGCGCTGAAGGACCTGCAGCTGGTCGGGTCCCGAGGCGCGTACGTGAGGTCGCGGATCCAGCTCCTGCGGGACCTGGACCGCGGCTCCCCCTTCTTCTACTCGCTGGAAAAAAGACGGGGGGTCCGTAAGCAGCTCTTGGGGCTGCTGGCCGACGACGGATCTCTGGTCTCGGATCCGGTGGGCATCAGCGCGGAGGCCCGGGCCTATTACGGGGCTCTGTTCTCTTCGGATCCGTCCAGCGAGGATGCGCGCAGAGTTTTGTGGGAGGACCTGCCGAAGGTCGGCCCGGAGGGCGCCGAGAATTTAGAAGCTCCGCTAAGCCTGGCGGAGCTGACCGGCGCCCTGCGCCAGCTCTCGGGGGGCAAGTCCCCGGGGCTGGATGGGCTGACCGTGGAGTTCCACAGGGCGTTCTGGGACGTCTTGGGGGACGACTACGCGCGGGTCCTGGGGGAAAGTCTGGCGACCGGGGAGATGCCCCTCTCTTGGCGCAGGGCGGTCATCGTCCTGCTGCCCAAGAAGGGCGATCTCCGCCTACTTAAGAACTGGCGCCCGGTCTCCCTCCTCAGCACGGACTACAAAATTTTCGCCAGGGCTATGTCTGCTCGCCTTGGCACCGTGCTGGCCCGCATGATCCACCCCGACCAGTCCTACACGGTCCCGGGCCGGAGTATCCACGATAACATCCATCTGGTCCGGGACCTGGTCCACCATTCCCAGAGGGCTGGTCTGTCAGTCGCCTTCCTTTCCCTGGATCAGGAGAAGGCGTTCGACAGGGTGGATCACGAGTATCTTTTCGGGACTCTGCGCGCATTCGGGTTCGGGACGCATTTCGTCGCCCGGATCCGACTTCTGTACGCCGCCGCGGAGTGTCTCATTAAAGTTAACGGGTCTTTGACGGCGCCCCTTCGCTTCGGGAGGGGGGTGCGTCAGGGATGCCCCATGTCCGGTCAGTTATACGCCGTTTGCGTGGAGCCTTTCCTGCGCCTCTTGCGGAAGAGGTTGACGGGACTGGCTCTGCAAGGGCCGGGCGTGGAGGTGGTCCTCTCGGCTTACGCCGATGACGTGCTCCTCGCGGTCACGGATCCCGTCGACTTGCGGAGGATGCGAGAATGCCAGCAGATTTACTCGGACGCATCCTCCGCCAAGATCAACTGGGAGAAATGTTCTGGACTCCTGGTGGGCCCATGGCGGGTGGACTCCCTGCCGGAGGAGTTCGGGCCTTTCGCCTGGAGCACCACGCACCTCCTCTACCTGGGAGTCTACCTCAGCCCGGCCGAGGACGCCTGGCCGGCGAACTGGCAAGAGCTGGAGGCCAAAGTCACCGCTCGCCTAGGGCGCTGGACAGGACTGCTCCGAGTGTTGTCCTACAGGGGTCGAGCACTGGTCATAAACCAGCTGGTGGCCGCCATGTTGTGGTACCGGTTGGTCACTTTGATCCCTCCCCCTGCGTTTGTCGCCAAGATGCAGAAGAAGCTCGTCGACTTCTTCTGGGACAAAAGGAAGCACTGGGTCTCTGCCGCGGTTTTGAGTCTCCCGCTTAGGGAGGGCGGTCAGGCGCTGGTGTGCCTTCGCACCCAGGCGGCGACTTTCCGTCTTCAGACGCTGCAGAGATACCTGTACGTGGAGAATCCTCCTAGGTGGCGTGCGCTGGCGACGTATTTCTTCCGCCAGCTGCACGGCCTCAATTACGACACGCAGCTCCTGGAGCTGCCTGTCTTCTACCAGGAACTGCTATGGGTTTGGAACAGCGTCGCCTCCGAGCGCAGTTCTCCCCCGTCAGGAGCGGCGGCCGTCCTTCGGGAGCCGCTGTTCAGGAATCCGCACCTCCACGACCGCGGGTTCGGCTGGCTGGCGGAGGGCAGGGCTGTGCCCGGTAAGGTGACCAGAGTCGGGGACCTGCTCGATGGCGGAGGAGCGGGCTGGATGGCGCCGGAGGAGTTGGCGAGGCGCATGTCTTGGGTCAACGTCCGGCTCGCGGTCAAAGCCATCGAGTCGCTAAAAGTGGCACTGGGCCCCGTCTCCACTAGGTGTGTCGAGGAGGCTCAAGCACGTGGGGCGATCCCGTCCGAACTGACCCCCGTTCGGACGGAATTCCTTATCGGCGCCCGGCCCCGAATCCTCCCTCGGGAGCCGCCGCCTCACCACTTGAGCCTTCTCGGAGAAATGCCCTCCGTGCCCTTTCAATCCGCACGGAGGCGTTTCCTGTACGGGCTGCTCCTGCACACTCTCCACTTTGCCATCTTCGTCTGCCGTCCGGACACGCCTTGGCGTACCATCCTGCCGTCCGGCGGAGGCGAAGGTCCCCATTGGAAGGCTCTCTACGCGGGAGTCTTCCCTTGTTCTATTGGGGACTTGGCCTGGAGGGTGTTGCACGGAGCAGTCCCGTGCAATAGGATTTTAAGTAGGTTTACGGACTCCCAGGCTGCTTGCCATTTCTGCGGCCTGGAGGAGTCCGTCTATCACATTTATGTTGAATGTGAGAGGTTGCAGCCCCTCTTTCATTATTTGAAGGGGCTGCTCCTCAATTTCTGGTTGCACTTCAGCCCCACGCTCCTGATCTACGGTCACCCGGTGCGGAGGGGAGCGGGTAGGTCGGAGGACCTCCTCGTAGGACTGCTCCTGGGCCTGGCCAAGAAAGCCATAAATTGGTCCAGGCAGCGGGCGGTCGAGGGGGTCGTTCGGCCCGATTGCCTGCCTCTCTTCCGCGGCCATGTTCGCGCCCGGGTGGCCCTGGAGATGGAGCACGCGGTGTCCGCCGGCACGCTTGAGTTTTTCCGCGACCGGTGGGCGCCGCGGGGACTGGAGTGCATCGTCACCCCGGACTTTCAAATTTTAATTTGATTTATTAAGTTTCATTTCAAGTTTTAATTGATTTACAGTAAATTTGCGTTCTGTCAAACCAAAAAGATCAACACCAGGTTATAGTCCAACAGATTTATTTAATTTTACAAGCTTTCGGAGCTGTCGCTCCTTCCTCAGGTAAGTTAGCAGTGAGAGAATCTCCCAGAATTCACAATTTAAACACAGACAAAATCTATTCAAAGAGACCGCGCGCTGTTCCTCCTCCCACTGCCTGGGGGAATGGGCCAGATATTTAAAGGGACAGGGACTCCCCTTTCTCTGTCTATTTAGAGTTAAAGGGACAGACCCGTTTATCTTGGAGTGTCGGCAGACTTCACTAACAGAGCTCCCATTAACAGTCGCTCCCTTCTGTACTGTGCAGTGATTGTAAACCTGTCTGTTTCAGTGACTTGAGCCTTTCTAAAATGTCTCACTATTTTTGATGATCCATTTGACTTGCTTGTTTAATATTGAAAGTCTTCAGAATTTTGCAGAGTGACGAAGGTTTCGTTTAATGGTGGAGTGATATTTCTTTCTAAATATTCTGTTCTCCCCCTCCCCCTTCCACTTTAAAACACTCTGCACTACTGACTGGGAAGGTACCAAGTTCAATCCTTGGTCTGGGCTGTTAGTTGATCTCTGACAAGGCAGCAGTTCAGGGGATATAATTATCCTCAGTACCACTGGGCTAAGTCAGAGTAAGAATCAGCCACTGCCCCTGCTCTTGATGGAGATCCAGTGACATCAACTGGGAAGTGTATGGATGCCAATTGAGGGCAGGATTGGACTGCTGTCACTGCTGACACTCACTGAGTCAGCTGATGGTGAGGCTCTAGAATCATCGAATCATAGACTCGTTAGAGCACAGCAGGAGGCCCATCGAGCCCGTGCCGGCTCTCTGCAAGAACACTTCAGCTAGTCCCACTCCCCCCGCCCTTTCCTCGGTCCCCTGCCAACATTTTTCCTTCAGGTACTTGTCCAATTCCCTTTTGAAAGCCACAGTTGAATCTGCCTCCACCACCCTTTCAGGCAGTGCATTCCAGATCCTAACCACTCGCTGCGTAAAAAAGTTTTTCCTCATGTCACCTTTGGTTTGTCTGCCAATCACCTTAAATCTGTGTCCTCTGGTTCTCGACCCTTCCGCCAATGGGAACAGTTTCTCTCTATCTACTCTGTCTAGACCCCTCATGATGTTTAGGTCTATCAAATCTCCTCTCAACCTTCTCTGCTCCAAGGAGAACAACCCCAGCTTCTCTAGTCTATCCACGTAACTGAAGTCACTCGTCCCTGGAACCATTTTTTCAGGAACAAATCTTTTCTGCACCCTCTTGAAGGCCATCACATCCTTCCTAAAGTGTGGTGCACAGAGTTGGATACAATACTCCAGTCGAGGTCATAAGAACATAAGAAATAAGAGCAGGAGTAGGTCATACAGCCCCTCGAGCCTGCTCTACCATTCAATAAGATCATGGCTGATCATCGACCTCAACTCCACTTTCCCGCCCGATCTCCATATCCCTTGATTCCCCTAGAGTCCAAAAATCTATCTATCTCAGCCTTGAATATACTCAAAGACTCAGCATTCACAGCTCTCTGGGGCAGAGAATTCCAAAGATTCACAACCCTCTGAGTAAAGAAATTCCTCCTCATCTCGGTCTTAAATGGCCTACCCCTTATCCTGAGATTATGCCCCCTAGTTCTAGACACTCCAGCCAGGGGAAATAACCTCTCAGCATCTACCCTGTCAATCCCCTTCAGAATCCTGTATGTTTCAATGAGATCACCTCTCATTCTTCTATACTCCAGAGAGGTCGGACCAGTGTTTTATAAAAGCTCATCATAACTTCCTTGCTTTTGTACTCTATGCCTCTATTTATGAAGCCCAGGATCCTGTATGCTTTTTAACCGCTTTCTCAACCTGCCCTGCCACCTTCAACGATTTGTGCACATATACCCCCAGGTCTCTCTGTTCAGGCACCCCCCTTTAGAATTGTACCCTTGACTTTATATTGCCTCTCCTCGTTCTTCCTACCAAAATGTAGAGGTTAACTAATTGCACCCAGCCAAATTCAGTTCCTTCTGGAGAGAAGGAGAGACACAAAATCCCAGATGATGTAATGAATGTTGTTTTTAGACAGTAAGGATGAAGGGAGAGTGTAGAATGGGGAATTTACAGCTTAGGAGGGACAGGAGGGGAAAGGATGTTGTATAGAAACTAGATTTGTCTGTTCTGAAGTTCTATCCTGTTGTAAACACCAGTTGAGGGTATTAGAAGGGGAGGATCTGCAGATGGAAACCGAATCCAAACATTGCGTCAAGATTTGACAGATTCACCAGATTATCAGGACCTGAATATCATCGGCCTTTGGATATAGAAGGAAAAAGCACCAATCACAGCGGGGAGAAACAGGACATGTGTTCTGTGCCTGGATCCACTTTTAACAAATCGTCTAGTCTGTGAGATTCGTGTGCCCACCTGAATCAACAGTGTAAATGTGGGGAATGTGGGAACAGGTTCAGTCTGAGGTGTAAACTCATCGAAACAGTCACACCGGGGAGAGAGGCTGTTCACCAGCTGATTGTGGATAGAGAGTCACTCGGTTATCTCAACTATTCCCACCCTAACATGTTCATAATGGGGAGAATCCGTTCTCTGCTCTGAATGTGGAAAGTGATTCAATTGATAATCCCATTTACTGACACACCAGCACAGTCACACCGGAAAGAGACTGTTTAGATACTTCACGTGTGGGAAGGGATTCACTCTGTTGTCCCAACTGTTGACACCCCAGAGTATCCACATTAAGAACAGTTGCTGTAAATACTCTGACCGTGAGAAAAGCTTTTTAAAGTTCAAAGTAGCTGATGCACGATCAGCGTATTGATACTGGAGAGAGGCTGTTTCAATCTCCTGTGTGTGGGAAGAATTTCACCCCACCTGCTGAGACGCCAGTGAGTTCACATGTCCCTGCCCCTGCACTTGCTTAAAAACCTGTTCGATCTCCAGCTTTTTTCAGTTCTGACGAAGGGTCATCGACCTGAAACGTTAACTCTGTTTCTCTCTCCACAGATGCTGCCTGACCTGCTGAGTATCCCCAGCATTTTCTGTTTTTATTTCAGATTTCCAGCATCCGCAGTATTTTGCTTTTGTATTTGTGTGACTGCAGGGGTTTGGATTCTGTTATTAATCACATCCAGGACTGAACCATGGCAGAGTGCCCGTGGACTTGGGTTTCTGTGTGAATTATTGATGAATTTTCTCTCAATGGGATCACAGAAACTCATTCTCCATTCACTAATTGGGGCTTTCAATGTTCCCCAGCATGCCCCGCGGGGGAGAATGTGCCCCTTTCTCACTGGAGGAGCCCAGTGCGCAGGCGCAGTGCCCGCCTGTATTTGGAGCATGCGCAGTGTCACAGTGATTAGGGCCGGGTGAGTGCGACAAACGCAGTCGCAATTTTACGCCGCTAAAGAATCAGCGGGGCGCAGGGAGGTAAAGCACCCGGCGGATGAGCTTCATAAACACCTGGTGTAGGCCGCAAGCCCGGAATGAGAACCGACAGGTTTCCCGTTTGCAGCTCGGAGGCTTTTTCCTGGTAAAAGGCCCAGGTTAACGGCCGCCATCTTTGTACAGGAAAGCTGAGTATTTGTGTTCCCAAACATGCCTGATCGAGCGGTAGAGCGCATGCGCAGCCATCTTTGTAAAGGAACCACGAGTGGGCGACGCCTCGGTCCCAGAGAGTGAACTGAACCCAGCCAGAGTCAGCACCTTCAGGGGAGGAGAGGGAGGGGAACCAGTGAGTGTAGAACTGAACCCAGCCAGAGTCAGCACCTTCAGGGGAGGAGAACCAGTGAGTGTAGAACTGAACCCAGCCAGAGTCAGCACCTTCAGGGGAGGAGAGGGAGGGGAACCAGTGAGTGTAGAACTGAACCCAGCCAGAGTCAGCACCTTCAGGGGAGGAGAGGGAGGGGAACCAGTGAGTGAACTGAACCCAGCCAGAGTCAGCACCTTCAGGGGAGGAGAGGGAGGGGAACCAGTGAGTGTAGAACTGAACCCAGCCAGAGTCAGCACCTTCAGGGGAGGAGAGGGAGGGGAACCAGTGAGTGTAGAACTGAACCCAGCCAGAGTCAGCACCTTCAGTGGAGGAGAGAGAGGGGAACCAGTGAGTGTAGAACTGAACCCAGCCAGAGTCAGCACCTTCAGGGGAGGAGAGGGAGGGGAACCAGTGAGTGTAGAACTGAACCCAGCCAGAGTCAGCACCTTCAGGGGAGGAGAGGGAGGGGAACCAGTGAGTGTAGAACTGAACCCAGCCAGAGTCAGCACCTTCAGGGGAGGAGAGGGAGGGGAACCAGTGAGTGTAGAACTGAACCCAGCCAGAGTCTGCACCTTCATGGGAGGAGAGAGAGGGGAACCAGTGATTGTAGAACTGAACCCAGCCAGAATCAGCACCTTCATGGGAGGAGAGAGAGGGGAACCAGTGAGTGAACTGAGTCATAGAGTCATAGTCATAGCGTTATACAGCACAGAAAGAGGCCCTTTGGCCCATCGTGTCCGCGCCGGCCATCAAGCACTGTCCATTCTAATCCCATTTTCCAGCACTTGGTCCGTAGCCTTGTATGGTATGGCATTTCAAGTGCTCATCTAAATGCTTCTTGAATGTTGTGAGGGTTCCTGCCTCCAGCACCCTTTCAGGCAGTGAGTTCCAGATTCCAACCACCCTCTGGGTGAAAAAGTTTTTCCTCAAATCCCCTCTAAACCTCCTGCCCCTTACCTTGAAACTATGCCCCCTGGTTATTGACCCCTCTACTAAGGGGAAAAGTTAATTTCTATCTACCCTATCTATGCCCCTCATAATTTTGTACACCTCAATCAGGTCCCCCCTCAGCCTTCTCTGCTCTAAGGAAAACAACCCCAGCCTGTCCAGTCTCTCTTCATAGCTGAAACGCTCCAGCCCAGGTAACATCCTGGTGAATCTCCTCTGCACCCTCTCCAATGCAATAACATCCTTCCTATAGTGTGGCGACGAGAACTGCACACAGTATTCCAGCTGTGGCCTAACTAGCATTTTGTACAGCTCCATCATAACCTCCCTGCTCTTATATTCTATGCCTCGACGAATGAAGGCAAGTATCCCATATGCCTTCTTAACCACCTTATCTACCTGTCCTGCTGCCTTCAAGGATCTATGTACATGCACACCAAGGTCCCTCTGATCCTCTGTCCTTCCTAGGGTCCAGCACCTTCAGGGGAGGAGAGCGAGGGGAACCAGTGAGTGTGAAACTGAACCCAGCCAGAGTCAGCACCTTCAGGGGAGGAGAGGGAGGGGAACCAGTGAGTGTGAAACTGAACCCAGCCCGAGTCAGCACCTTCAGGGGAGGAGAGGGAGGGGAACCAGTGAGTGTAGCACTGAACCCAGCCAGAGTCAGCACCTTCAGGGGAGGAGAGGGAGGGGAACCAGTGAGTGTGGAACTGAACCCAGCCAGAGTCAGCACCTTCAGGGGAGGAGAGGGAGGGGAACCAGTGAGTGTAGAACTGAACCCAGCCAGAGTCAGTACCTTCAGGGGAGGAGAGGGAGGGGAACCAGTGAGTGTAGAACTGAACCCAGCCAGAGTCAGTACCTTCAGGGGAAGAGAAGGAGCGGAACCAGTGAGTGTGGAACTGAACCCAGCCAGAGTCAGCACCTTCAGGGGAGGAGAGGGAGGGGAACCAGTGAGTGTAGAACTGAACCCAGCCAGAGTCAGTACCTTCAGGGGAGGAGAGGGAGGGGAACCAGTGAGTGTAGAACTGAACCCAGCCAGAGTCAGTACCTTCAGGGGAAGAGAAGGAGCGGAACCAGTGAGTGTAGAACTGAATCCAGCCAGAGTCAGCACCTTCAGGGGAGGAGAGGGAGGGGAACCAGTGAGTGTAGAACTGAATCCAGCCAGAGTCAGCACCTTCAGGGGAGGAGAGGGAGGGGAACCAGTGAGTGTAGAACTGAACCCAACCAGAGTTGGTGGAGAAACTATCTTGAGACGTGCGGTGTGTTTGTCACTCCTCCCTGTGCTAAAATCCAATGTGTGGGACGGGGAATTACAGCTTTGGAGGAACAAGAGAGGAAATAATGTTCGGAAACTAGAATTGTCTGTTCTGAATTGCTGACCTGTACTTACAGTGATGAGTTTTGTAAACTCCTTTTACAGGGTATTGGAAGTGGAGGATTTGCAGACAGGATTCTCGAACCAAACATCACATCAAGATCTGACAGAGTCCCTTGATTCCTCAGGACCTGAAATATCATCGGCCTTTGAATGTGGAAGGAGAAATGTTTGTCTGTTCAGTCTGTGGGAAAAGATTTCCGACATCAGTGTGACTGGAAAAGCACCGAGACACACACACCCGAGTGAGAGTGTTCCAGTGCACTGCCTGTGGAAAGAGCTTTAACCAGTTACACAGCCTGAAAAAACACACCATTCACAGCGGGGAGAAACTGTACACGTGTTCTGTGTGTGGACGAGGCTTCAACTGATCATCCAACCTGGAGAGACACAAGGACACCCGCACCACGGAGAAACCGGGGAAATGTGGGGACTGTGGGAAGAGATTCAGTTCCCCGTCTGAGCTGGAAATTCATTGGCGCAGTCACACTGGGAAGAGACCGTTCACCTGCTCTGAGTGTGGGAAGGGATTCACTCAGTCATCGAACCTGCTGACACACCAGCGAGTTCACACTGGGGAGAGGCCGTTCACCTGCTCCGAGTGTGGGAAGGGATTCACTCAGTCATTCAGCCTGCTGACACACCAGCGAGTTCACACTGGGGAGAGGCTGTTCACTTGCTCCATGTGTGGGAAGGGATTCACTTTGTCATCCGACCTTCTGGCTCACCAGAGAGGTCACACTGGGGAGAGACCATTCACCTGCTCCGTGTGTGGGAAGGGATTCACTCAGTCATCCCACCTGCTGATACACCAGCGAGTTCACACTGGGGAGAGGCCGTTCACCTGCTCTGTGTGTGGGAAGGGATTCACTTGTTCATCCCACCGTCTAATTCACCAGCGAGTTCACACTGGGGAGAGACCGTTCACCTGCTCTGAGTGTGGGAAGGGATTCATTCAGTCATCCAGCCTGTTGAGACATCAGTGAGTTCACACTGGGGAGAGGCCGTTTACCTGCTCCGAATGTGGGAAGGGATTCACTCGGTCATCCAACCTGCTGAGACACCAGCGAGTTCACAAGTGACTGCAGGGGTTGGATTCTGCTGTTATTGCTGTTGTTAATTACATCCAGGACTGAATCGTGTCCATTCTGACAGTTGGTGTTTGTTTCTGATGATGTTAATAACCCCTGTAACTGGGCTGGAGTTTAATATTTTCATATTTCAAATGACACAGAGGGTTGATATTTGATGTCTCCAAGATAAGAGGAGACTAATTGATGTCCTGTTGCCGAATACTCCATTTTTGGGCCTTTTCTCTTTTCTAACTGGAGATTATTTCAGTTCTCGTACCTTCGGTTACTCTCATGGACAAGTCCCAGCTCCCCATACCTTCCAGAGTGCCTCTCCTAGCCTTGGTATCCAGGGAAGGTCTCGGTAACACACCTGGGATCACTAAACACAAAACCCAGTCTGTTAATCACTTTCAGTTACTAGACTTAGCGTGTGTCCCACAGCATCTCTCTCACCTTCGATGTGTGAATAGAGCATCACGCCTGCAAACCTGCTTTCAATTTCAATTTGAATCCACTCAGCAAGTGTATTTAAAACAATACGTACAAGTAAACAGATCACATCAAATAATTGGCAAAGGTTTAGAGTCAACAAGATGAACAAGTGAACACATCACGGCCCAATACCCCAGCTCTATATTCACAGGAGAAAGTCTGTTATCTAACTCCTCGAGTGGACAGAATCGAGAAAGATCCCAACTCTAAGAACATCTAGAATCTGTTGTAAATATCTTTCAAATCCTGACTGGTCCAATCTGTCGGTTTCCTTTCAATTGAAGTGAATGGAAGATGAGAGGGGTGTTGGCATATGGACCTCGGTTAATTCAGCTTCTGAAAGGTGTTCATGTTTAATTCATTCGATATCGGGGAAAATGTGGTTGGTATCATTAGAGAGAGAGAGAGAGAGAGAGATTTCACTGAGCAACAGCTGGTGTTTGCAACCAAATGGCTTTGGATATTGTCATCATAGAATGTTTCGATCAGAAATATGATGTTGGGATAAGAAAAGTCTGGAGACTAGTGGTTTGTGCTGCCCCAGGAAGGCCACAGTGTTTTTACCTGCTTCTGACGTTGTTGATGTGTGTTGAAGAAAATGCAGACTTGTGTCTCTGGACTGTGCAGTAGCCAGAGACGACCATATTAGGCAATGCCAGCTCCAGTTTGATAAGAGGTTGATGGCAGAGCAAGAGATCCAGCAGTTTTAAGAATTTATCTCCCGTTATCTGCAGACATCGAATGTCGCAGCGTGCTGACAAAATTAGACTTAAGACTTTAACCTATTGGGTTCAATTATTAGGATGATTGTTATAGAATTGAATTGTTATAGAATGGAAAAGTAGTGAAGTTATGCTAAACTTGTATCGAACCTTGGTTAGACCACACTTGGAGCACTGCGTACAATTATGGTCGCCATATTATAAAAAGGATATAGAGGCACTGGAGAGGGTGCAGAGAAGATTTACAAGGATGATACCAGAAATGAGAGGGTATACCTGTCAGGAAAGGATGGACAGGCTGGGTCTCTTTTCTCTTGAAAAAAGAAGGCTGAGGGGTGACCTAATAGAGGTCTTTAAAATTATGAAAGGTTTTGATAGAGTAGATACAGAGAGAGTGTTTCCACTTGTGGGGAAGAGCATAACTAGAGGCCATCAATATAAGATAGTCACCAAGAAATCCAATAGGGAATTCAGGAGAAACTTCTTTACCCAGAGAGTGGGGAGAATGTGGAACTCGCTACCACAGGGAGTGGTTGATGCGAATAGTATAGATGCATTTAAGGGGAGGCTAGACAAGCATATGAGGGAGAAGGGAATAGAGGGTTATGCTGATAGTTAGATGAGGAAAGACGGGAGGAGGCTCGAGTGGAGCATAAACGCCGGCATGGACTGGTTGGGCCGAATGGCCTGTTTCTGTGCCGTATATCCTGTGTAGTCACAGCAAACAGACAGTTTAACAGACTGCCCATGGTCCACTCTAACCCCCACCTTCTCTCTCTATTCATGGACACTGCTGCAGTAATTGCTCCTCTGACCTTTCCTCTCTTGTCCCTCCTACACCCCTAATACACGGCCCGACACAATCTCCCTCCCCCTACATCCTCACTGTGCTGGAATCCACACCAGTCTCCCCATCTGCTCCTTGTTCTCTCCCTGGATCTGAAAACTACTGAACTCAGTCTTCCCTCCTGAAGTCTACAGGCTCTAAAACTGAAGCTTGGTGTCCCTCAGTCCCTACTCCGCCCCTTCTCTCCTCCTCTTTTCCCCGGGGTGTGTCCACACTCTGGGCCTTGGGCCTTGCCCGGGGATTCTCAGTATGAACAGGTGGGGTGTGTTTTGAGACAGGGTGTCCCCGCTCTCCTATTTTCCCCCGGGGTGTGTCCACACTCTGGGCCTTGGGCCTTGCCTGGGGATTCTCAGTATGAACAGGTGGGGTGTGTTTTGAGACAGGGTGTCTCCGCTCTCCTCCTCTTTCCCCGGGGTGTGTTCCACACTCTGGGCCTTGGGCCTTGCCCGGGGATTCTCAGTATGAACAGGTGGGGTGTGTTTTGAGACAGGGTGTCTCCGCTCCCCTCCTCTTTTCCCCGGGGTGTGTCCACACTCTGGGCCTTGGGCCTTGCCCGGGGATTCTCAGTATGAACAGGTGGGGTGTGTTTTGAGACAGGGTGTCTCCGCTCTCCTCCTCTTTCCCCGGGGTGTGTCCACACTCTGGACCTTGGGCCTTACCCGGGGATTCTCAGTATGAACAGGTAGGGTGTGTTTGGAGACAGGGTGTCTCCGCTCTCCACCTTTAAAGGGACAAGGAGACGACCAGCTGGGCTGAATGGCCCTGCTTTATGACATCACTGCAGTGCCTAGCAACCAACCTCCCTGAGCCCTGCTCATTATGGGCTGGCAGTGTTTGATGGGACAGTGTAGAGGGAGCTTTACTCTGTATCTAACCCGTACTGTACCTGCCCTTGGAGTGATTGACATGACAGTGTAGATGGAGCTTTACTCTGTATCTTACCCGTGCTGTACATGCCCTGGGAGTGTTTGATGGGACTGTGTGGAGGGAGCTTTAATCAGTACCTAACCTGTGCTGTACCTACCCTGAGAGTGTTTGATGGGACAGTGTAGAGTGAGCTTTACTCTCTATCTAGCGTGGGCTGTACCTGCCCTGGGAGTGTTTGATTGAATAGTGTAGAGGGAGCTTTACTCGGTATCTAACCCATGCTGTACCTGCCCTGGGAGTGTTTGACGGGACAGTGTAGAAGGAGCTTTACTCTGTATCTAACCCGTGCTGTATCTTCCCTTTTGTACTCTGCACCCCTATTTATAAAATCTGAGATCCCATGTGCTTTTTAAACACTTGATCAGCTTGTCCCTCCCACTTTTAAAGGTGTGTGTATCTGAACCCCTTATTGGTTTTAGTGATATTAACAGAACATGGCTAAAGTATATTAACATAAATGTCTGATATAATGGGCATTATGGGAGAGAGAAGTTTAGTCTGAGTTAGAAACTCAAACAGGCGTTTCACTGCAGACAGGTCGCCATGGCAACACTGATAAGACATTCCATTCCACAAATTCCGCTCGGGTGAAACTCTAATCAGATCAGGGGAAAGAACCGGATTTGTGTGTTATTAACCACAATATAAGCTTAAACCAGAGTGAGTAATAGAATAGATTAGATTATAATGTGTGATGTTCATACCTATAACTGTGAAACTATAAGAAATAACATCATTAACAGCAGGCAGGGTAGTTTAGGGATAATGAGAACATTACTGAAGAAAAGGGAACCAGGGAAAGTGTCCTTGTAAACCACACCTCTTTACTGTTCTGCTCCTCTACTCCTTTTAAACTTTTACCATTTAATGTACTTTTCCTACCATTTTCTTCCTCCCAAAATGCATCACCTCATAATTCTTTGCATTAAAGTTCAGCTGACATCTCCCTGCCCCATTTACTAACCTGTGTATTCACACTGAAGTCACTTACACAGTTGGCCAGGGTCCCTATTTTGGTCTCATCTGGAGATTTTGATCTTGTGCCCCACATACCCAAGCCCAGATCATTTCTCTATATTGAGAAGAGCAGTGGTGCCAACACTGACCCTGGGGGACACCACTGTGTTCATCCCTCCAGTCTGAAGAACATCCATTAACCACTACTCTCTGTTTTCTGCCCTTTACCCAACTTCCTATCCACGCTGCCCCACTCCCTTAAATACCGTCAACCTTCATTTGATCAACAAGCGTCCTGTCCGGCACCTTATCAAACACCTTTTGACAATCCTTCTACACAACATCCACTGCATTTCCTTTCTCACTACACTGTGTTATTTCCTGAAATAATCCCTGCTGTCTGTCCTGAGTGAATCCATTTCACTGCCAAATGTTGCAATCTTTGCTCCACCCCACCGGGTTCCATCTGTGGTGTGGAGCAAACAACACAAAGTCCACAAAGCGGCCCCGCGGTAAACTCCGGGACAGGGAGGAAGTGAGTCAGGGAGCGTCCGTAAATGGAGACTGGTCAGGGAGCGTCTGTAAATGGAGGAGAAAAAGTGAGTGGTCAGGGAGTGTCTGTAAATGAAAGAGAAAAGGTGAGTGGTCAGGGAGCGTCTGTAAATGGAGACTGGTCAGGGAGTGTCTGTAAATGGAGGAGAAAAGGTGAGTGGTCAGGGAGCGTCTGTAAATGGAGGAGAAATGAGAACTGGTCAGGGAGCGTCTGTAAATGGAGGAGAAAAGGTGACTGGTCAGGGAGTGTCTGCAAATGGAGGAGAAAAGGTGACTGGTCAGGGAGCGTCTGTAAATCGAGGAGAAATGGTGACAGGTCAGGGAGCGTCTGTAAATGGAGGAGAAATGGTGAGTGGTCAGGGAGCGTCTGTAAATGAAGGAGAAATGGAGACTGGTCAGGGAGCGTCTGTAAATGGAGGAGAAATGGTGACAGGTCAGGGAGTGTCTATAAATGGAGGTGAAATGGTGAGTGGTCAGGGAGTGTCTGTAAATGAAGGAGAAATGGTGAGTGGTCTGATCAAGGATTGAACATGGGACCATCCTAGTCAGTAGTGCAGTGTGTTCTAAAGTGGCGTTGGGGTGGCGGGGGGTGAGGAGGGTTAGAACAGAATATTTTGAAAGAAATGTCACTCCAACATTGCAAAATTCTGAAGTCTCAGTATTAACCAAGTAAGTCAAATGGATCGTCAAAAATAGTGAGACATTCTAGAAAGGCTCAAGTCACTGAAACAGACAGGTTTACAATCACTGCACAGTACAGAAGGGAGCGACTGTTCATGGGAGCTCTGTTAGTGAAGTCCTCCGACACTCCAAAGATAAACGGGTCTGTCCCTTTAACTATAAATATGCAGAGTTAGAGTAAGAAAAGGGCCCAAAAAATGGAACATTTGGTAACAGAACATCAATTGGTCTCCTCTTATCATGGATAAATCAAATATTCGACCCACTGTGTTTATACAAAGCTGATTTATTCAATATTTATACAGAATATCAATCTCCAGCCCAGGTATAGGGTTATTAAGATGAGCAGAAACACATTCTAACTGCTGGAATGAACATGTTTCAGTGCTCAATCCAATCTCAGAAAATTCTGTTCAATTCACTAATGTGGCCTATCAATGGCGGGGCTTTTACCCAGCATTCCCCGCGGGGGTGAATGTGCCGCATCAGGACTACAGGAGCCCAGTGCGCAGGCGCTGGACCCGCCTGGTTTGGGCATGCGCGGTTCGTGTCATCTCAGATGACGGTGTTTGTGGATGAGCTCCTGCTCAATCGGTGAGAAGCGGCCGGACGGAGCGGACTAATGGACCGGCCGGTGGGCGGGGAGGCTTAATAAACAACTGGTGCAGGCCGCAACCCCCGAATAATAACCTGAAGGCTCCGCGTTTGCAGCTTCGGGGCTTCTCACGGTCACAGGTCCAGGATAACGGCCGCCATCTTGATTCAGTGAGTAGCAAAGCGCATGCGCGGTCATCTTGTGAGGAACAAAGAGTGGGCGGGGCTTCAGTGTCTGTTCCCAACCGGGTCCTAGTGCCCGGGAGAGTAAATCAATGACTCAGTTGTTTGATTCAGACTCTCCACACTTCGATTTCTCACCATCCCTCCAGAAGGCGCTGGTAAAAGCAGAGCATACGGTTAACATCCCACACAATTGTAACAGAAGAGCCCCAGAGCTGGGCCCCCTTGTACAGTCCCAGGGTTAGAATCCCGATGTACAGTCCCAGGGTTAGAATCCCCATGTACAGTCCCAGGGTTAGAATCCCCATGTACAGTCCCAGGGTTAGAATCCCCATGTACAGTCCCAGGGTTAGAATCCCCATGTACAGTCCCAGGGTTAGAATCCCCATGTACAGTCCCAGGGTTAGAATCCCCATCTACAGTCTCAGGGTTAGAATCCCCATGTACAGTCCCAGGGTTAGAATCCCCATGTACAATCCCAGGGTTAGAATCCCCATGTACAGTCCCAGGGTTGGAATCCCCATGTACAGTCCCAGGGTTGGATTCCCCATGTACAGTCCCAGGGTTGGATTCCTCAGCAACACCAAGTGTGGTTCTCAGGCCCCGAGTCAGAGCCGCCGGGCCCGGGGCAACACCGAGTAGTAACGGCGATATATGTCCAAGTCAGGATAGTGTGTGTATTGGAGGGGAACTGGGAGGTGATGGTGTTCCCATGCACCTGCTGCCCTTGTCCTTCTAGGTGGTGGCGGTCACGTGTTTGGGAGGTGCTGTCAAAGTTCTAGTCGAGTTGCAGATATATAAAGTCCCTCTCCTTCACTGCTCCCCCTCCCACCTCGCTCTCTCTCCTCCCATAGAGGCCAGAGTCTTGTGTAGGTCCAGACCAGGTGGCGGGTTCCCTTCCCTGAAGGACATGAGTGAACCAGTTGGGTTCTTACGACAATCCGGCAGATTTCATAGTCACTTTTTTCTAGTGCCGACCCCACAAATTCCCAGATTCATTCAGCTGAATTTCACAACCTGCCTTTGTGTTTTTGTGGGTGTTCTCTCACCCTCCTTTTTTATTGTTTTAAATTCATTTTACAGGCTGTTAGAAGGGGAGGATTTGTAGACAGGAAACTCAAACCAAACATCACTTCAAGATCTGACAGAGTCACTCCATTCATCAGGACCTTTGAACATGGAAGCAGAAAGCACCGTTCAGAGCGGGGAGAAACCGTACACGTGTTCTGTGTGTGGACGAGGCTTCAGCCGATCCTCTGGCCTGTCGAGTCACAAGCGCAGTCACACCGGGGAGAAACCGTGTAAATGTGGGGACTGTGGGAAGCGATTCAACTACCCGTGTGAGCTGGAAACTCATCGACGAGTTCACACCGGGGAGAGGCCATTCACCTGCTCCGAGTGTGGGAAGGGATTCACTAATTCATCCGCCCTGCTGAAACACCAGCGAGTTCACACTGGGGAGAGACCTTTTAAATGCTTGAACTGTAGGAAGTGCTATAAAAGTTCCGGGGAACTGACGCGCCATCAACGTGTTCACACTGACGAGAGACGGTTCAGGTGCTCTCACTGCGGGACTGGGTTCAGCCAATCATCTGACTTCACTGTACACCAGCGAACTCACACTGGGGAGAGGCCGTTCACCTGCTCCGAGTGTGGGAAGGGATTCACTCGGTCATCCCACCTGCTGACACACCAACTTGTTCACACTGATGAGAGACCTTTTAAATGTTCTGACTGTGAGAAGAGATTTAAAAGAAAAACAGATCTGCAGGAACACCAGCGAGTTCACACTGAGGAGAGGCCGTTCACCTGCTCCGAGTGTGGGAAGGGATTCACTCGGTCATCCGACCTGCTGAGACACCAGCGAGTTCACACTGGGGAGAGACCGTTCACCTGCTCCGTGTGTGGGAAGGGATTCACTCTGTCATCCGACCTGCTGACACACCAGCGAGTTCACAAGTGACTGCAGGGGTTGGATTCTGATGTTATTGCTCCTGTTAATTACATCCTGAACTGAATCGTGTTCACACTGACAGGTGGGGTTTGTTTCTGCTGATGTTAATAACCCCTGTAACTGGGCTGGAGTTTAATATTCTGGATATATGTCAAATAAATCAGCTTTGATTTAAACACATTGTTGTGGATTTTTGTCGTTCCCACCTGAGTGTTTAGCATCACCTGGCTGGAGCTCAGAAAGGACAATCTGGGGGGAGGATCGTACGGCGGGAACAGAACTACAGCCTGGACACAGTCCTTCAGGGCCACACTGTGTGCATGTTAGACACCAGGATAACTCAAAATACACGACCCGGAACATCCACGGGGTGCGATCCCGACAGTTACTCTGGGATCACTCCCGCTGTGGAACTCCAGCACTGACCCTGCTGAAGGTTGTCGGCTCAGGGAGTGGGGCCTCCAGGAGTGGACTGTGAGAAAGCTGGGTTTCAGTATCCTGACACATATATGGTGAGGAACCAGAGCAATCCTTACTAAGGAGCTGTCTGGGGTTTAACCTCTCAGTGTAGGTCTAGGGGTGAATGATGCCTGACTCCCCGAACTGTCTCACATTGAACCCAGTTCAGATCAAGATGGATTCAGTTTACAGGAGAAGAGGGAGAAATATCACCCACAATGGAGGGAGAGGAAAGCAGCCATTAGAGAAGCTCAGAGATCTTTGGAAAAGCTGATGGTGCCCAATTGTGGGAATAATAGCAAAAGCTTTTCCAGCTACGTCAGGAGTCAGCAGACCGTTAAAGATGGTTTCACATCAGTCGACACTCCTGTGGGTGATGCTCAGATTCCAGCTGTGGGATGTGTTGTCGACAATAACATCATAAATATTAAAATAGAAAGAGATTGTCATACAATCATCGAATAGTACCGCACAGAAGGAGGCTATTCTGCTCATCGAGTCTGTGCCGGCTCTTTCGAAGAGCAATCCAGTTAGTCCCACTCCCCTGCTCATTCCCCAAACCCCTGCAATGTTTTCTCCTTCAAGTATTTCTCCAATTCCCTTTTGAAGGCTCCTATTCAATCTGTATCCACCAGCCAATCAGACGGTGCATTCCAGATCCTAACCACTCGTTGTGTAAAAAGGTTTTTCCTCGTGTCACCTCTGGTTCTTTTGCCAATCACCTTCAATCAGTGCCCTCTGGTTATCGACCCTTCAGTCACTGGAAACAGTTTCTCTTTATTTACTCTATCGAAACCCTTCGTGATTTTAAACACCTCTCTCAAATCTCCTCTTGGGCTTCTCTGCTCGAAGGAGAACAACCGCAGGGGAGTCAAACTCATTTTACAAGGTGCGCCTGACCCGATATCCTGGCACTGGACCCTGTCTCTGTTTATATTACACTAGGCCCTGTCTCTGTTTATATTACACTAGACCCTGTCTCTGTTTATATTACACTAGACCCTGTCTCTGTTTATATTACACTAGACCCTGACTCTGTTTATATTACACTAGACCCTGTCTCTGTTTATATTACACTAGACCCTGTCTCTGTTTATATTACACTAGACCCTGTCTCTGTTTATATTACACTAGACCCTGTCTCTGTTTATATTACACGAGACCCTGTCTCTGTTTATATTACACTAGACCCTGTCTCTGTTTATATTACACTGGACCCTGTCTCTGTTTATATTACACTAGACCCTGTCTCTGTTTATATTACACTGGACCCTGTCTCTGTTTATATTACACTAGACCCTGTCTCTGTTTATATTACACTGGACCCTGTCTCTGTTTATATTACACGAGACCCTGTCTCTGTTTATATTACACTGGACCCTGACTCTGTTTATATTACACTGGACCCTGTCTCTGTTTATATTACACTGGACCCTGTCTCTGTTTATATTACACTGGACCCTGTCTCTGTTTATATTACACTGGACCCTGTCTCTGTTTATATTACACTGGACCCTGTCTCTGTTTATATTACACTGGACCCTGTCTCTGTTTATATTACACTGGACCCTGTCTCTGTTTATATTACACTAGACCCTGTCTCTGTTTATATTACACTAGACCCTGTCTCTGTTTATATTACACTAGACCCTGTCTCTGTTTATATTACACTAGACCCTGTCTCTGTTTATATTACACTAGACCCTGTCTCTGTTTATATTACACTAGACCCTGTCTCTGTTTATATTACACTAGACCATGTCTCTGTTTATATTACACTAGACCCTGTCTCTGTTTATATTACACTAGACCATGTCTCTGTTTATATTACACTAGACCCTGTCTCTGTTTATATTACACTAGACCCTGTCTCTGTTTATATTACACTAGACCCTGTCTCTGTTTATATTACACTAGACCCTGTCTCTGTTTATATTACACTAGACCATGTCTCTGTTTATATTACACTAGACCCTGTCTCTGTTTATATTACACTCGACCCTGTCTCGGTTTATATCACACTAGACCCTGTCTCGGTTTATATTACACTAGGCCCTGTCTCTGTTTATATTACACTAGACCCTGTCTCGGTTTATATTACACTAGACCCTGTCTCTGTTTATATTACACTAGACCCTGTCTCGGTTTATATTACACTAGACCCTGTCTCTGTTTATATTACACTAGACACTGTCTCTGTTTCTATTACACTAGACCCTGTCTCTGTTTATATTACACTGGACCCTGTCTCTGTTTATATCACACTAGACCCTGTCTCTGTTTATATTACACTAGACCCTGTCTCTGTTTATATCACACTAGACCCTGTCTCGGTTTATATTACACTAGGCCCTGTCTCTGTTTATATTATACTAGACCCTGTCTCTGTTTATATTATACTAGGCCCTGTCTCGGTTTATATTACACGAGACCCTGTCTCTGTTTATATTACACTAGACCCTGTCTCTGTTTATATCACACTAGACCCTGTCTCTGTTTATATTACACTAGACCCTGTCTCTGTTTATATTATACTAGGCCCTGTCTCGGTTTATATTACACTAGACCCTGTCTCGGTTTATATCGCACGAGACCCTGTCTCGGTTTATATCGCACGAGACCCTGTCTCTGTTTGTATTACACTAGACCCTGTCTCTGTTTATATCACACTAGACCCTGTCACTGTTTATATTACACTAGACACTGTCTCTGTTTATATTACACTAGACCCTGTCTCGGTTTATATCACACTAGGCCCTGTCTCGGTTTATATTACACTAGACCCTGTCTCTGTTTATATCACACTCGGCCCTGTCTCTGTTTATATTACACTAGACCCTGTCTCTGTTTATATTATACTAGGCCCTGTCTCGGTTTATATTACACTAGACCCTGTCTCTGTTTATATTACACTAGACCCTGTCTCTGTTTATATTACACTAAACCCTGTCTCTGTTTATATTACACTAGACCCTGTCTCTGTTTGTATTACACGAGACCCTGTCTCTATTTGTATTACACTAAACCCTGTCTCTGTTTATATTACACTAGACCCTGTCTCTGTTTATATTACACTAGACCCTGTCTCTGTTTATATTACACTAGACCCTGTCTCGGTTTATATTAGACTAGACCCTGTCTCTGTTTATATTACACTGGACCCTGCCTCTGTTTATATTACACTCGGCCCTGTCTCTGTTTATATTACACTAGACCCCTGTCTCTGTTTATATTACACCAGACCCTGCCTCTGTTTATATTACACTAGACCCTGTCTCTGTTTATATTACACTAGACCCTGTCTCTGTTTACTAGACTATGTCTGAGTTATTACTGCACTCACTCCCACACACAAAGACAGACAGAAATTAATTAATATAAATAAAGACATTATATTTGAGTGGATGGGAGGATGCAATCATTTTTTGGTTTGAAGTATCGGTCTAGTCTTGTTAATAACTGTCAGAAGCTGTGCGCAATGTCTAATTGATGTGGGATTATGAGGGTAATATCTGTGTTGAAAGGACGGGGTGAACCTTGTAACAATCCCCCAGAGATGAGCTGGGATTGAGGGACAGGACTGAAGGTGAGCAATAGTGCCCTGCACTTTGTACTAATTAGTGACAGACTCTGTGTGTTAAAGTTTACTAATTCACACTTGTGTTGTGCTGTGCCGATTGCTCCCAGTTTGTGAATGTTCAGGATTGTTTTTGCTGCAGTATTTTCTATTGAGCTTTGGCGGGACCCACTGATTGGGTGAGACAGAGCCTGGAACCGTGACCTCACAGCACCGCCGGATGGGCGGCCGCAGGGTCCTAATGCCCACCGGGTGCATCAGCTCTCAGCGGGTTCAGAGCAACAACTGAAAAGAGCCTCACAAAGTGTTTGCTGTGTGTGTGTGTACAAAGCTCATCATTCTTAATGTGTGCAAGCACATTCCACAGAGAGAGATCATTATCTTCAGCCATTACTGATCAGCATTTTATTTCCTTTTTTCACAGTGTAACTTCAGAGCGTTGAATCCCTTTAACATTTATTGAGAACCCATTGTCTTGTGGGCTCTTGTTCAGAAAGTGATGTCACAATGACCATTCCGTTCCCAAGGTGATCCTGTCTGTCCGCAGTATTCAGTGGGAAAGGGGATTAAATCACACCGAGGATAATCAGCAGCCACCCACCAGTCTCTGCACTTTATTGTCCAGTGATCACCTCACCATCACACAGAAGCTCCTGATATAAACCTCCAGTGGGTGATGCTTGGTGCAAGTGATGGTAAAAATGAAACTGTACCTGGACCTGACATACATCAAACACTCCCAGGGCAGGTACAGCACGGGTTAGATACAGAGTGAAGCTCCCTCTACACTGTCAGGAAGGGACAGAAGGTATGGAGTAAAAGGTAAAGTGTTAAAAAAGGAAAAAGCAGGAACTAAGTGTCACAAAACATATTTGAAAGTTCTTTATCTGAATGCACGTAGCATTCGTAACAAAATGGACGAGTTAACGGCACAAATAACTACGTATGGGTATGATCTTGTGGCCATTACAGAAACATGGCTGCAGGGTGACAACGACTGGGAATTAAATATGCCAGGGTATTTAACAATCAGGAAGGACAGGCAGGAAGGAAGGGGAGGTGGGGTGGCTATGTTAATAAAGGAAGGAATTACTGTAATACAGAGAAAGGATATTGGGTCAAAGGATCAGGATAATGAAACAGTTTGGGTGGAGATAAGGAATAATAAGGGGGAAAAAACACTAGTGGGAGTAGTATATAGGCCTCCTAATAGTTGCAACTCTGCTGGAAGAAGTATTAATCAGGAAATAGTTGGGGCATGTAATAAGGGAACAGCTATAATTATGGGGGATTTGAACTATCATATTAACTGGACAAATCAAATTGGGCAGGGCAGCCTTGAGGAAGAGTTTATTGAGTGTATTAGGGATGGATTTCTTGAGCAGTAGGTAACTGATCCTACAAGGGGGCAAGCAACCTTGGACCTGGTCCTGTGTAATGAGTCAGGATTAATTAATAATGTCCTTGTTAAGGATCCCCTTGGAATGAGTGACCATAACATGGTTGAATTCCATATCCAATTAGAGGGTGAGAAGGTTGGTTCTCAAACAAGCGTACTGAGCTTGAATAAAGGAGACTATGATGGTATGAGAGCGGAATTGATTAAAGTGGACTGGGGAGATAGATTAAAGGTAAGACAGTACATGAGCAGTGGTGTTCATTTAAGGAGTTATTTTACAACTTTCAAAATAAATATATTCCACTGAGGAAAAAAGGGTGTAAAAGAAATGACAGCCATCCGTGGCTAAGTAAAGAAATTAAGGATAATATCCGACTAAAAACAAGGACGTATAAGGTAGCCAAACTTAGTGGGAGGATAGAAGATTGGGAAGTCTTCAAAAGACAGCAAAAAGTAACTAAAGGATTGATTAAGAAAGGGAAGATAGATTATGAAAATAAATTAGCAAAAAATATAAAAACAGATAGCAAGAGTTTCTATAGTTATATAAAAAGAAAAAGGGTGGTTAAGGCAAACGTAGGTCCCTTAGAGGATGAGACCGGGAAATTAATGGTGGGAAACATGGAGATGGCAAAAATGCTGAACAAATATTTTGTTTCAGTCTTTACGGTAGAGGACACTAAGAATATCCCAACACTGGACAAACAGGGGGCTCTGGGGGGGAGGAGCTAAATACGATTAAAATCACTAAGGAATTGGTACTCAGTAAAATAATGGGACTCAAGGCAGAGAAATCCCCTGGACCTGATGGCTTACATCCTAGGGTCTTGAGGGAAGTGGCAGTAGGGATTGTGGATGCTTTGGTAATAATTTTCCAAAATTCCCTGGACTCAGCAAAGGTCCCGGCAGATTGGAAAACTGCTAATGTAACACCCTTATTTAAAAAGGGTAGTAGGCAGAAGGCTGGAAATTATAGACCAGTTAGCCTAACATCTGTGGTGGGTAAAATTTTGGAGTCTATTATTAAGGAGACAGTAACGGAACATTTAGATAAACATAATTTAATAGGACAAAGTCAGCATAGCTTTATGAAGGGGAAGTCATGTCTGACAAATTTGCTTGAGTTCTTTGAGGACATAACGTACAGGGTGGATAAAGGGGAACCAGTGGACGTAGTGTATTTAGACTTCCAGAAGGCATTCGACAAGGTGCCACATAAAAGATTATTGCTCAAGATAAAAAAATCACTGGATTGGGGGTAATATTCTGGCATGGGTGGAGGATTGGTTATCTAACAGGAAGCAGAGAGTTGGGATAAATGGTTCATTCTCGGACTGGCAACCAGTAGCCAGTGGTGTTCTGCAGGGGTCGGTGCTGGGTCCCCAACTCTTTACAATCTATATTAACGATTTGGAGGAGGGGACCGAGTGTAACATATCAAAGTTTGCAGATGATACAAGGATGGGAGGGAAAGTAGAAAGTGAGGAGGACATAAAAAACCTACAAGGGGATATAGACAGGCTGGGTGAGTGGGCGGAGATTTGGCAGATGCAATACAATATTGGAAAATGTGAGGTTATGCACTTTGGCAGGAATAATCAGAGAGCAAGTTATTATCTTAATGGCGAGAAACTGGAAAGTACTGCAGTACAAAGGGATCTGGAGGTCCTAGTGCAAGAAAATCAAAAAGTTAGTATGCAGGTGCAGCAGGTGATCAAGAAGGCCAACGGAATGTTGGCTTTTATTGCTAGGGGGATAGATTATAAAAACAGGGAGGTATTGCTGCAGTTATATAAGGTATTGGTGAGACCGCACCTAGAATACTGCGTACAGTTTTGGTGTCCATACTTAAGAAAAGACATACTTGCTCTCGAGGCAGTACAAAGAAGGTTCACTCAGTTAATCCCGGGGATGAGGGGGTGGACATATGAGGAGAGGTTGAGTAGATTGGGACTCTACTCATTGGAGTTCAGAAGAATGAGAGGCGATCTTATTGAAACATATAAGATTGTGAAGGGGCTTGATCGGGTGGATGCGGTAAGGATGTTCCCAAGGATGGGTGAAACTAGATCTAGGGGGCATAATCTTAGAGTAAGGGGCTGCTCTTTCAAAACTGAGATGAGGAGAAACTTCTTCACTCAGAGGGTAGTAGGTCTGTGGAATTTGCTGCCCCAGGAAGCTGTGGAAGCTACATCATTAAATAAATTTAAAACAGAAATAGACAGTTTCCGAGAAGTAAAGGGAATTAGGGGTTACGGGGAGCGGGCTGGAAATTGGACATGAGGCTGAGTTCGGATCGGTCAAGGCCCTGTGGGTGGCGGAGCGGGCCCAGGGGCCGAGTGGCCTGGTCCTGCTCCTACTTCTTGTGTTCTTTAGATTTGAGGTTAGGATCAGATCAGCCATGATCTTATTGAATGGCGGAGCAGTCTCGAGGGGCCGATTGGCCTACTCCTGCTCCTATTTCTTATGTAAACTGTCCCATCAAGCACTCCCAGGGCAGGTACAGCACGGGTTAGATACCGAGTAAAGCTCCCCCTACACTATCCCATCAAACATTCCCAGGGCAGGTACAGCACGGGTTAGATACAGAGTAAAGCTCCCTCTACACTGTCCCATCAAACACTCCCAGGACATGTACAACACCGGTTAAATACAGAGTAAAGCTCCCTCTACACTGTCCCATCAAACACTCCCAGGGCAGGTACAGCACGGGTTACAGGACCGGTAAGCCTGACATCGGTAGTGGGGAAAATGCTAGAGTTCAATATAAAAGATGTAATAGCAGATCACTTGGAAAACAGTGACAGGATCGGACAAAGTCAACATGGATTTACAAAAGGTAAATCGTGCTTGACTAATCTACTGGAATTTTTGAGGATGTAACTGGTAAAATAGATAAGGGAGAACCAGTGGATGTGGTGTATTTGGACTTTCAGAAGGCTTTCGATAAGGTCCCACATAAGAGATTCGCGTGTAAAGTTAAAGTACACGGGATTGGGGGTAAGGTACTGTCTTGGATGGAGAACTGGTTGGCGGACAGAAAGCAATGAGTTGGAATAAATGGGTCTTTTTCCGAGTGGCAGGCAGTGACTAGTGGGGTACCGCAGGGAATGGTCCTAGCACCCCAGCTATTCACAATATATATTAATGATCTGGACGAGGGAATTGGATGTAATAGCTCCAAGTTTGCAGACGACACAAAGCTGGGTGGGAGTGTGTGCCTTGAGGAGGATGCCGAGAAACTCCAGTATGATTTGGACAGGTTGGATGATTGGGCAGAAGCATGGCAGATGCAATATAATGTGGATAAATGTGAGGTTATCCACTTTGGTGTCAAAAACAGGAAGGCAGATTATTATCTGAATGGCAATAGATTGGGAGAAGGGGAAGTGCAACGAGACCTGGGTGTCCTTGTGCACCAGTCGCTGAAGATAAGCATGCAGGTGCAGCAGGCGCTTAAGAAGGCAAATGGTTTGTTGGCCTTCGTAGTGAAAGGGTTCGAGTGCAGGAGCAAGGATGTCTTGCTGCAGTTGTACAGGGCCTTGGTGAGACCACACCTTGAGTATTGTGTGCAGTTTTGGTCGCCTTATCTGAGGAAGGATGTTCTTGCCATGGAGGGAGTGCAGCGAAGATTCACCAGACTGATACCTGGGATGGCAGGAATGACGTATGAAGAGAGATTGGGACGATTGGGCTTATTATTGCTAGAGTGTAGAAGAATGAGAGGGGATCTCATTGAAACTTATAAAATTCTAACAGGACTAGACAGACGAGATGCAGGAAGGATGTTCCCGATGGCGGGGGAGTCCAGAACCAGGGGTCACAGTCTAAGGATAAGGGGTAAGCCATTTAGGACTGAGATGAGGAGGAATTTCTTCACCCAGAGAGTGGTGAATCTGTGGAATTCTCTACCACAGAAGGCAGTAGAGGTCAATTCATTAAATATATTCAAGAAGGAGTTAGATATATTTCTTAAACCTAAAGGAATCAAGGGATATGGGGAGAAGGCAGGGACAGGGTACTGAATTTGGATGATCAGCCATGATCTCATTGAATGGCGGAGCAGGCTCGAGGGGCTGAATGGCCTACTCCTGCTCGTATCTTCTTTGTTTCTATGTTTCTCGATACAGAGTAAAGCTCCCTCTACACTGTCCCATCAAACACTCCCAGGGCAGGTACAGCAAGGGTTAGATACAGAGTAAAGCTCCCTCTACACTGTCCCATCAAACACTCCCAGGGCAGGTACAGCACGGGTGAGATACAGAGTAAAGCTCCCTCTACACTGTCCCATCAAACACTCCCAGGGCAGGTACAGCATGGGTTAGATACAGAGTAAAGCTCCCTCTACATTGTCCCATCAAACACTCCCAGGGCAGGTACAGCACGGGTTAGATACAGAGTAAAGCTCCCTCTACACTGTCCCCATCAAACACTCCCAGGGCAGGTGCAGCACAGGTTAGATACAGAGTAAAGCTCGCTATACACTGTCCCATCAAACACTCCCAGGGCAGGTACAGCACGGGTTAGATACAGAGTAAAGTTCCCTCTACATTGTCCCATCAAACACTCCCAGGGCAGGTACAGCACGGGTTAGATACAGAGTAAAGCTCCCTCTACACTGTCCCATCAAACACTCCCAGGGCAGGTACAGCACGGGTTAGATACAGAGTAAAGCTCCCTCTACACTGTCCCATCAAACACTCCCAGGGCAGGTACAGCACGGGTTAGATACAGAGTAAAGCTCCCTCTACACTGTCCCATCAAACACTCCCAGGGCAGGTACAGCACGGGTTAGATACAGAGTAAAGCTCCCTCTACACTGTCCCATCAAACACTCCCAGGGCAGGTACAGCACGGGTTAGATACAGAGTAAAGCTCCCTCTGCACTGTCCCATCAAACACTGCCAGCCCATAATGAGCAGGGCTCAGGGAGGTTGGTTGCTAGGCACTGCAGTGATGTCATAAAGCAGGGCCATTCAGCCCAGCTGGTCGTCTCCTTGTCCATTTAAAGGTGGAGAGCGGGGACACCCTGTCTCAAAACACACCCCACCTGTTCATACTGAGAATCCCCAGGCAAGGCCCAAGGCCCAGAGTGTGGACACACCCGGGGGAAAAGAGGAGGAGAGCGGAGACACCCTGTCTCAAAACACACCCCACCTGTTCATACTGAGAATCCCCAGGCAAGGCCCAAGGCCCAGAGTGTGGACACACCCGGGGGAAAAGAGGAGGAGAGCGGAGACACCCTGTCTCAAAACACACCCCACCTGTTCATACTGAGAATCCCCGGGCAAGGCCCAAGGCCCAGAGTGTGGACACACCCCGGGGGAAAAGAGGAGGAGAGCGGAGACACCCTGTCTCAAAACACACCCCACCTGTTCATACTGAGAATCCCCGGGCAAGGCCCAAGGCCCAGAGTGTGGACACACCCCGGGGAAAAGAGGAGGAGAGCGGGGACACCCTGTCTCAAAACACACCCCACCTGTTCATACTGAGAATCCCCGGCAAGGCCAAGGCCCAGAGTGTGGACACACCCCGGGGGAAAAGAGGAGGAGAGCGGAGACACCCTGTCTCAAAACACACCCCACCTGTTCATACTGAGAATCCCCGGGCAAGGCCCAAGGCCCAGAGTGTGGACACACCCCGGGGAAAAGAGGAGGAGAGCGGGGACACCCTGTCTCAAAACACACCCCACCTGTTCATACTGAGAATCCCCGGGCAAGGCCCAAGGCCCAGAGTGTGGAACGCACCCCGGGGGAAAAGAGGAGGAGAGCGGAGACACCCTGTCTCCAAACACACCCCACCTGTTCATACTGAGAATCCCTGGGCAAGGCCCAAGGCCCAGAGTGTGGACACACCCCGGGGGAAAAGAGGAGGAGAGCGGGGACACCCTGTCTCAAAACACACCCCACCTGTTCATACTGAGAATCCCCAGGCAAGGCCCAAGGCCCAGAGTGTGGACACACCCCGGGGAGAGATGGTGCAGTGTGGGGGGTGAGGGAGGAGTCTGCTCATTCCCGGGGGAAGATCAGACAAAGTGCTTTGAGTGGTGGGTCCAGCAGTGAAACTGAAACCAAACCAAAGGGAACAAATGAAGATCCAATCCAAGGGAACAAGCACCGGGACAATGGGGAGAAACCACAACCGCCCAAAGTTATTCAGTGAGCGAGCATCGCCTGCTTATTGTGAGAGAGCTCCACACTTCCACCATCCTTTGTGTGGAGAAGAGTTTCCAGCTTCTCTCCTGAAGGGCCTGGCTCGGATTTTAAGGTTCTGTCCCCTCGTCACAGACTCCCCACCAGTGGAAAGAGTTTCTCTCTATCGACCCTCGCAATTGATCCAAAATCCTCAAAACCTCAATCAAATCAGCCTCAACTTTCTATAATCCATGGAATACAAGCTTCATTTCTGTAAACTCTCAATAGTTTAACCCTTGGAGCCCTGGTAACATGCTGGTGAATCTGCACTGCACTCCTTCCAAGGCCAATCTATTCTTTCTAAGGTGCGGGGCCCAGAATAGTCAACAGTGCCCCAGATGTGGTCTAACCAGGGCTTTGTACAGCTGGAGCAAAACTTCCTCCCCTCTATATTCTAGACCTCGAGTCATAAGCATTAACATTTCATGAGCCTTTTAGTTTATATCTATTTTAAAGACTCCCAGGTCAGGTACAGTACGGGGTTAGATTTAGAGTAAAGCTCCCTCTACACTGTCCCCATCAAACACACCCAGGGCAGGTATAGCACGGTTTAGATACAGAGGAAAGCTCCCTCTACACTATCCCATCAAACACTGCAAGATCAGGTCCATCACGGGTTAGATACAGAGTAAAGCTCCCTCTACACTGTCCCATCAAATACTCCCAGGGTAGGTACAGCACGGGTAAAGTACAGAGTAAAGCTCCCTCTACACTGTCCCATCAAACACTCCCAGGGCAGGTACAGCATGGTTAGATACAGAGTAAAGCTCCCTCAACACTGTCCCATCAAACACTCCCAGGGCAGGTACAGCACGGGTTAGATACAGAGTAAAGCTCCCTCTACACTGCCCCATCAAACGCTCCCAGGGCAGGTCCAGCACGAGTTAGATACAGAATAAAACTCCATCGACACTATCCCATCAAACACTACCAGGGCAGGTACAGCACGGGTTAGATACAGAGTAAAGCTCCCTCTACACTGTCCCATCAAACACTTCCAGGGCAGGTACAGCACGGGATAAATACAGAGCAAAGCTCCCTCTACACTGTCCCATCAAACACTCCCAGGGCAGATACAGCAAACAGGTCAGATACAGAGTAAAGCTCCCTCTACACTGTCCAATCAAAATCTCCCAGGGCAGGGACAGCATGGGTTAGATTTAGAGTAAAGCTCCCTCTACACTGTCCCATCAAACACTTCCAAGGCAGGTGCAGCAAACAGGTCAGATACAGAGTAAAGCTCCCTCTACAATGTCCAATCAAACTCTCCCAGAACAGGTACAGCACAGGTTAGATACAGATTAAAGCTCCCTCTACACGGTCCCATCAAACACTCCAAGGGCAGGTACAGCACGGTTTAAATACAGAGCAAAGCTCCCTCTACATTGTCCCAACAAACACTCCCAGGGCATGTACAGCACGGGTTACAAACAAAGTAAAGCTCCCTCTGCAGTGTCCCATCAAACACTCCCAGGGCAGGTACAGCATGGGTAAATGCAGAGTAAAGCTCCCTTTACACTATCCCATCAAACACTCCCAGGGCAGGTACAGCACGGGTTAGATACAGAGTAAAGCTCCCTCTGCACTGTCTCATCAAACACTCCCAGGGCAGGAACAGCACGGGTTAGATACAGAGTAAAGCTCCCTCTACACTGTCCCATCAAACACTCCCAGGGCAGGTACAGCACGGGTTAAATACACAGCAAAGCTCCCTCGACACTGTCCCATCAAACACTCCCAGGGCAGGTACAGCACTGGTCAGATACAGAGTAAAGCTCCCTCGACACTGTCCCATCAAACACTCCCAGGGCAGGTACAGCACAGGTTAGATACAGAGTAAAGCTCCTCTACACTGTCCCATCAAACACTCCCAGGGTCAGGTACAGCACAGGGTTAGATACAGAGTAAAGCTCCTTCTACACTGTCCCATCAAACACTCCCAGGGTAGGTACAGTACAGGGTTAGATACAGATTAAAGCTCGCTCTATACTGGCCCATCAAACACTCCCAGGCAGGTACAGCACGGGTTAGATACAGAGTAAAGCTCCCTCTACACTGTCCCATCAAACACTCCCAGGGCAGGTACAGCACAGGTTAGATACAGAGTAAAGCTCCCTCTACACTGTCCCATCAAACACTCCCAGGGCAGGTACAGCACGGGTTAGATACAGAGTAAAGCTCCCTCTACACTGTCCCATCAAACACTCCCAGGGCAGGTACAGCACGGGTTAGATACAGAGTAAAGCTCCCTCTACACTGTCCCATCAAACACTCCCAGGGCAGGTACAGCACGGGTTAGATACAGAGTAAAGCTCGCTCTACACTGTCCCATCAAACACTCCCAGGGCAGGTACAGCACGGGTTAGATACAGAGTAAAGCTCCCTCTACACTGTCCCATCAAACACTCCCAGGGCAGGTACAGCACAGGTTAGATACAGAGTAAAGCTCCCTCTACACTGTCCCATCAAACACTCCCAGGGCAGGTACAGCACGGGTTAGATACAGAGTAAAGCTCCCTCTACATTGTCCCATCAAACACGCCTGGGGCAGGTACAGCATGCGTTAGATACAGAGTAAAGCTCCCTCTACACTGTCCCATCAAACACTCCTAGGGCACGTACAGCACGGGTTAGATACAGAGTAAATCTCCCTCTACACTGTCCCATCAAACACTCCTAGGGCACGTACAGCATGGCTTAGATACAGAGTAAAGCTCCCTCTACAGTGTCCCACCAAACACTCCCAGGGTCGGTACAGCACGGGTTAGATACAGAGTAAAGCTCCCTCTACACTGTCCCATCAAACACTCCAGGGCAGGTACAGCACGGGTTAGATACAGAGTAAAGCTCCCTCGACACTGTCCCATCAAACACTCCCAGGGCAGGTACAGCACGGGTTAGATACACAGTAATGCTCCCTCTACACTGTCCCATCAAACACTCCCAGGGCAGGTACAGCACTGGTTAGTTACAGAGTAAAGCTCGCTCTGTACTATCCCATCAAACACTCCAGGGCAGGTACAGCACGGGTTAGATACAGAGTAAAGCTCCCTCTACACTGTCCCATCAAACACTCCCAGGGCAGGTACAGCACAGGTTAGATACAGAGTAAAGCTCCCTCTACACTGTCCCATCAAACACTCCAGGGCAGGTACAGCACGGGTTAGATACAGAGTAAAGCTCCCTCTGCACTGTCCCATCAAACACTCCCAGGGCAGGTACAGCACGGGTTAGATACAGAGTAAAGCTCCCTCTACACTGTCCCATCAAACACTCCCAGGGCAGGTACAGCACTGGTTAGATACAGAGTAAAGCTCCTCTACACTGTCCCATCAAACACTCCCAGGGCAGGTACAGCACAGGTTAGATACAGAGTAAAGCTCCCTCTACACTGTCCCATCAAACACTTCCAGGGCAGGTACAGCACGGGTTAGATACAGAGTAAAGCTCCCTCTACACTGTCCCATCAAACACTCCCAGGGCAGGTACAGCACGAATTAGATACAGAGTAAAGCTCCCTCTACACTGTCCCATCAAACACTCGCAGGGCAGGTACAGCAGGAGTTAGATACAGAGTAAAGCTCCCTCAACACTGTCCCATCAAACACTCCCAGGGCAGGTACAGCAGGAATTAGATACAGAGTAAAGCTCCCTCTACACTGTCCCATCAAACACTCGCAGGGCAGGTACAGCAGGAGTTAGATACAGAGTAAAGCTCCCTCAACACTGTCCCATCAAACACTCCTAGGGCAGGTACTGCACTGGTTAAATACAAAGTAAAGCTCCCTCTACAATGTCCCATCAATCACTCCCAGGGCAGGTACAGCACAGGTTAGATACAGAGTAAAGCTCTTTCTACACTGTCCCATCAAACACTCCCAGGGGAGGTACAGCACGGGTTAGATACAGAGTAAAGCTCCCTCTGCACTGTCCCATCAAAAAATCCCAGGGCAGGTACAGCACGGGTTAGATACAGAGTAAAGCTCCCTCTATACTGTCCCATCAAACACTCCCAGGGCAGGTACAGCACTGGTTAGATACAGAGTAAAGCTCCCTCTACACTGTCCCATCAAACACTCCCAGGGCAGGTACAGCACGGGTTAGATACAGAGTAAAGCTCCCTCTACACTGTCCCATCAAACACTCCAGGGCAGGTACAGCACGGGTTAGATACAGAGTAAAGCTCCCTCTGCACTGTCCCATCAAACACTCCCAGGGCAGGTACAGCACGGGTTAGATACAGAGTAAAGCTCCCTCTACACTGTCCCATCAAACACTCCCAGGGCAGGTACAGCACGGTTAGATACAGAGTAAAGCTCCCTCTACACTGTCCCATCAAACACTCCCAGGGCAGGTACAGCACGGGTTAGATACAGAGTAAAGCTCCCTCTACACTGTCCCATCAAACACTCCCAGGGCAGGTACAGCACGGGTTAGATACAAGAGTAAAGCTCCCTCTACACTGTCCCATCAAACACTCCCAGGGCAGGTACAGCACGGGTTAGATACAGAGTAAAGCTCCCTCTACACTGTCCCATCAAACACTCCCAGGGCAGGTACAGCACGGTTAGATACAGAGTAAAGCTCCCTCTGCACTGTCCCATCAAACACTCCCAGGGCAGGTACAGCACGGGTTAAATACAGAGTAAAGCTCCCTCTACACTGTCCCATCAAACACTCCCAGGGCAGGTACAGCACTGGTTAGATACAGAGTAAAGCTCCCTCTACACTGTCCCATCAAACACTCCCAGGGCAGGTACAGCACGGGTTAGATACAGAGTAAAGCTCCCTCTACACTGTCCCATCAAACACTCCCAGGGCAGGTACAGCACGGGTTAGATACAGAGTAAAGCTCCCTCTACACTGTCCCATCAAACACTCCCAGGGCAGGTACAGCACGGGTTAGATACAGAGTAAAGCTCCCTCTACACTGTCCCATCAAACACTCCCAGGGCAGGTACAGCACGGGTTAGATACAGAGTAAAGCTCCCTCTACACTGTCCCATCAAACACTCCCAGGGCAGGTACAGCACAGGTTAGATACAGAGTAAAGCTCCCTCTACACTGTCCCATCTAACACTCCCAGGGCAGGTACAGCATGGGTTAGATACAGAGTAAAGCTCCCTCTACACTGTCCCATCAAACACTCCCAGGGCAGGTACAGCACAGGTTAGATACAGAGTAAAGCTCCCTCTACACTGTCCCATCAAACACTCCCAGGGCAGGTACAGCACGGGTTAGATACAGAGTAAAGCTCCCTCTACACTGTCCCATCAAACACTCCCAGGGCAGGTACAGCACGGGTTAGATACAGAGTAAAGCTCGCTCTATACTGTCCCATCAAACACTCCCAGGGCAGGTACAGCACGGGTTAGATACAGAGTAAAGCTCCCTCTACACTGTCCCATCAAACACTCCAGGGCAGGTACAGCACGGTTAGATACAGAGTAAAGCTCCCTCTACACTGTCCCATCAAACACTCCAGGGCAGGTACAGCACGGGTTAGATACAGAGTAAATCTCCCTCTACACTCTCCCATCAAACACTCCGAGGGCACGTACAGCATGGCTTCGATGCAGAGTAAAGCTCCCTCTACAGTGTCCCACCAAACACTCCCAAGGTAGGGACAGCACGGGTTAGATACAGAGTAAAGCTCCCTCTACACTGTCCCATCAAACACTCCTAGGGCACGTACAGCGCGGGTTAGATACAGAGTAAAGCTCCCTCGACATTGTCCCACCAAACACTCCCAGGGAAGGTACAGTACGGAGTTAGATACACAGTAATGCTCCCTCAACAGTGTCCCATCAAACACTCCCAGGGCAGGTACAGCACTGGTTAGTTACAGAGTACAGCTCGCTCTGTACTATCCCATCAAACACTCCTTGGACAGGTACAGCACGGGTTAGATACAGAGTAAAGCTCCCTCCACACTGTCCCATCAAATACTCCCAGGGCAGGTATAGCACAGGTTACATACAGAGTAAAGCTCCCTTTACACTATCCCATCAAACACTACCAGGGCAGGTACAGCACGGGTTAGATACAGAGTAAAGCTCCCTCTGCACTGTCCCATCAAAAAATCCCAGGGCAGGTACAGCACGGGTTAGATACAGAGTAAAGCTCCCTCTATACTGTCTCATCAAACACTCCCAGGGCAGGTACAGCCCTGGTTAGCTACAGAGTAAAGCTGCCTCTACACTGTCCCATCAAACACTCCCAGGGCAGGTACAACACAGGATAGATTCAGAGTAAAGCTCCCTCTACATTGTCCCATCAAACACTTCCAGGGCAGGAACAGCACGGGTTAAATAAAGAGTAAAGCTCCCTCTGCACTGTCCCGTCAAACACTCCCAGGGCAGGTACAACAGGAATTAGATACAGAGTAAAGCTCCCTCTACACTGTCCCATCAAACACTCGCAGGGCAGGTACAGCAGGAGTTAGATACAGAGTAAAGCTCCCTCAACACTGTCCCATCAAACACTCCCAGGGCAGGTACAGCACGGATTAGATACAGAGTAAAGCTCCCTCTACACTGTCCCATCAAACACTCCAGGGCAGGTACAGCACGGGTTAGATACAGAGTAAAGCTCCCTCTACACTGTCCCATCAAACACTCCCAGGGCAGGTACAGCACGGGTTAAATACAGAGTAAAGCTCCCTCTACAATGTCCCATCAAACACTCCCAGGGCAGGTACAGCACGGTTAGATACAGAGTAAAGCTCCTTCTACACTGTCCCATCAAACACTCCCAGGGCAGGTACAGCACGGGTTAGATACAGAGTAAAGCTCCCTCTGCACTGTCCCATCAAAAACTCCCAGGGCAGGTACAGCACGGGTTAGATACAGAGTAAAGCTCCCTCTACACTGTCTCATCAAACACTCCCAGGGCAGGTACAGCACGGGTTAGATACAGAGTAAAGCTGCCTCTACACTGTCCCATCAAACACTCCCAGGGCAGGTACAGCACGGGATAGATACAGAGTAAAGCTCCCTCTACACTGTCCCATCAAACACTCCAGGGCAGGAACAGCACGGGTTAAATACAGAGTAAAGCTCCCTCTGCACTGTCCCGTCAAACACTCCCAGGGGAGGTACAGTACGGAGTTAGATACAGAGTAAAGCTCCCTCTACACTGTCCCATCAAACACTCCCAGGGCAGGTACAGCACGGATTAGATACAGAGTAAAGCTCCCTCTACACTGTCCCATCAAACACTCGCAGGGCAGGTACAGCAGGAGTTAGATACAGAGTAAAGCTCCCTCTACACTGTCCCATCAAACACTCCTAGGGCAGGTACTGCACTGGTTAAATACAGAGTAAAGCTCCCTCTACACTGTCCCATCAATCACTCCCAGGGCAGGTACAGCACGGGTTAGATACAAAGTAAAGCTCCCTCTACAATGTCCCATCAATCACTCCCAGGGCAGGTACAGCACGGGTGAGATACAGAGTAAAGTTCCCTCTGCACTGTCCATCTAACACTCCCAGGGCAGGTACAGCACGTGTTAAATACAGAGCAAAGCTCCCTCTACACTGTCCCATCAAACACTCCCAGGGCAGGTACAGCACTGGTTAGATACAGAGTAAAGCTCCCTCGACACTGTCCCATCAAACACTCCCAGGGCTGTACAGCACTGGTTAGATACAGAGTAAAGCTCCCTCTACACTGTCCCATCAAACACTCCCAGGGCAGGTACAGCACGGTTAGATACAGAGTAAAGCTCCTCTACACTGTCCCATCAAACACTCCCAGGGTAGGTAGCAGTACAGGGTTAGATACAGATTAAAGCTCGCTCCATCTGGCCCATCAAACACTCCCAGGGCAGGTACAGCACGGGTTAGATACAAAGTGAAAGCTCACTCTACACTGTCCCATCAAACACTCCAGGGCAGGTACAGCTCAGTATAGATACAGAGTAAAGCTCCCTCTACATTGTCCCATCTAACATTCCTAGGGCAGGTACAGCATGGGTTAGATACACAGTAAAGCTCCCCCTGCACTGTCCCATCAAACACCGCCAGGGAAGGTACAGTACAGAGTTAGATACACAGTAAAGCTCCCTCTACAGTGTCCCATCAAACACTCCCAGGGCAGGTACAGCACGGGTTAGATACAAAGTAAAGTTCCCTCGACACTGTCCCATCAAACACTCCCAGGGCAGGTACAGCACGGGTTAGATACAGAGTAAATCTCGCTCTATACTGTCCCATCAAACACTCCCAGGGCAGGTACAGCACGGGTTAGATACAGAGTAAAGCTCCCTCTGCATTGTCCCATCAAACACGCCTGGGGCAGGTACAGCATGCGTTAGATACAGAGTAAAGCTCCCTCTACACTGTCCCATCAAACACTCCTAGGGCACGTACAGCACGGGTTAGATACAGAGTAAATCTCCCTCTACACTCTCCCATCAAACACTCCTAGGGCACGTACAGCATGGCTTCGATGCAGAGTAAAGCTCCCTCTACAGTGTCCCACCAAACACTCCCAAGGTAGGGACAGCACGGGTTAGATACAGAGTAAAGCTCCCTCTACACTGTCCCATCAAACACTCACAGGGCAGGTACAGCGCGGGTTTGATACAGTGCAAAGCTCCCTCTATACTGTCCCATCAAACACTCCTAGGGCACGTACAGCATGGGTTAGATACAGAGTAAAGCTCCCTCGACATTGTCCCACCAAACACTCCCAGGGCAGGTACAGCACGGGTTAGATACAGATTAAAACTCCCTCTACATTATCCCATCTAACATTCCTAGGGCAGGTACAGCACGGGTTCGATACAGAGTAAAGCTCCCTCTGCACTATCCCATCAAACACTTCCAGGGCAGGTTCAGCACGGGATAAATACAGAGCAAAGCTCCCTCTACACTGTCCCATCAAACACTCCCAGGGCAGATACAGCAAACAGGTCAGATACAGAGTAAAGCTCCCTCTACACTGTCCAATCAAAATCTCCCAGGGCAGGGACAGCATGGGTTAGATTTAGAGTAAAGCTCCCTCTACACTGTCCCATCAAACACTCCCAAGGCAGGTACAGCAAACAGGTCAGATACAGAGTAAAGCTCCCTCTACAATGTCCAATCAAACTCTCCCAGAACAGGTACAGCACAGGTTAGATACAGATTAAAGCTCCCTCTACACGGTCCCATCAAACACTCCAAGGGCAGGTACAGCACGGTTTAAATACAGAGCAAAGCTCCCTCTACATTGTCCCAACAAACACTCCCAGGGCATGTACAGCACGGGTTACAAACAAAGTAAAGCTCCCTCTGCAGTGTCCCATCAAACACTCCCAGGGCAGGTACAGCATGGGTAAAATGCAGAGTAAAGCTCCCTTTACACTATCCCATCAAACACTCCCAGGGCAGGTACAGCACGGGTTAGATACAGAGTAAAGCTCCCTCTGCACTGTCTCATCAAACACTCCCAGGGCAGGAACAGCACGGGTTAGATGCAGGAGTAAAGCTCCCTCTACACTGTCCCATAAAACACTCCCAGGGCAGGAACAGCACGGGTTAGATGCAGAGTAAAACTCGCTCTACACTGTCCCATCAAACACTCCCAGGGCAGGAACAGCACGGGTTAGATACAGAGTAAAGCTCCCTCGACACTGTCCCATCAAACACTCCCAGGGCAGGTACAGCAGGGGTTAAATACACAGCAAAGCTCCCTCGACACTGTCCCATGAAACACTCCCAGGGCAGGTACAGCACTGGTCAGATACAGAGTAAAGCTCCCTCGACACTGTCCCATCAAACACTCCCAGGGGAGATACAGCACAGGTTAGATACAGAGTAAAGCTCCTTCTACACTGTCCCATCAAACACTCCCAGGGTAGGTGCAGTACAGGGTTAGATACAGATTAAAGCTCGCTCTATACTGGCCCATCAAACACTCCCAGGGCAGGTACAGCACGGGTTAGATACAAAGTGAAGCTCACTCTACACTATCCCATCAAAAACTCCCAGGGCAGGTACAGCTCAGTATAGATACAGAGTAAAGCTCCCTCTACATTGTCCCATCTAACATTCCTAGGGCAGGTACAGCATGGGTTACATACACAGTAAAGCTCCCCCTGCACTGTCCCATCAAACACCGCCAGGGAAGGTACAGCACGGGTTAGATACAGAGTAAAGCTCCCTCTACCCTATCCCATCAAACACTCCCAGGGCAGGTACAGCACGGGTTAGATACAAAGTAAAGTTCCCTCGACACTGTCCCATCAAACACTCCCAGGGCAGGTACAGCACGGGTTAGATACAGAGTAAATCTCGCTCTATACTGTCCCATCAAACACTCCCAGGGCAGGTACAGCACGGGTTAGATACAGAGTAAAGCTCCCTCTGCATTGTCCCATCAAACACGCCTGGGGCAGGTACAGCATGCGTTAGATACAGAGTAAAGCTCCCTCTACACTGTCCCATCAAACACTCCTAGGGCACGTACAGCATGGCTTCGATGCAGAGTAAAGCTCCCTCTACAGTGTCCCACCAAACACTCCCAAGGTAGGGACAGCACGGGTTAGATACAGAGTAAAGCTCCCTCCACACTGTCCCATCAAATACTCCCAGGGCAGGTATAGCACAGGTTACATACAGAGTAAAGCTCCCTTTACACTATCCCATCAAACACTACCAGGGCAGGTACAGCACAGGTTAGATACAGAGTAAAGCTCCTTCTACACTGTCCCATCAAACACTCCCAGGGGAGGTACAGCACGGGTTAGATACAGAGTAAAGCTCCCTCTGCACTGTCCCATCAAAAAATCCCAGGGCAGGTACAGCACGGGTTAGATACAGAGTAAAGCTCCCTCTACACTGTCCCATCAAACACTCCTAGGGCACGTACAGCACGGGTTAGATACAGAGTAAATCTACCTCTACACTCTCCCATCAAACACTCCTAGGGCACGTACAGCATGGCTTCGATGCAGAGTAAAGCTCCCTCTACAGTGTCCCACCAAACACTCCCAAGGTAGGGACAGCACGGGTTAGATACAGAGTAAAGCTCCCTCTACACTGTCCCATCAAACACTCACAGGGCAGGTACAGCGCGGGTTTGATACAGTGCAAAGCTCCCTCTATACTGTCCCATCAAACACTCCTAGGGCACGTACAGCATGGGTTAGATACAGAGTAAAGCTCCCTCGACATTGTCCCACCAAACACTCCCAGGGAAGGTACAGTACGGAGTTAGATACACAGTAATGCTCCCTCAACACTGTCCCATCAAACACTCCCAGGGCAGGTACAGCACTGGTTAGTTACAGAGTACAGCTCGCTCTGTACTATCCCATCAAACACTCCTTGGACAGGTACAGCACGGGTTAGATACAGAGTAAAGCTCCCTCCACACTGTCCCATCAAATACTCCCAGGGAAGGTACAGTACGGAGTTAGATACACAGTAATGCTCCCTCAACACTGTCCCATCAAACATTCCCAGGGCAGGTATAGCACAGGTTACATACAGAGTAAAGCTCCTTCTACACTGTCCCATCAAACACTCCCAGGGGAGGTACAGCACGGGTTAGCTACAGAGTAAAGCTGCCTCTACACTGTCCCATCAAACACTCCCAGGGCAGGTACAACACGGGATAGATTCAGAGTAAAGCTCCCTCTACATTGTCCCATCAAACACTTCCAGGGCAGGAACAGCACGGGTTAAATAAAGAGTAAAGCTCCCTCTGCACTGTCCCGTCAAACACTCCCAGGGGAGGTACAGTACGGAGTTAGATACAGAGTAAAGCTCCCTCTACACTGTCCCATCAAACACTCGCAGGGCAGGTACAGCAGGAGTTAGATACAGAGTAAAGCTCCCTCAACACTGTCCCATCAAACACTCCCAGGGCAGGTACTGCACTGGTTAAATACAAAGTAAAGCTCCCTCGACAATGTCCCATCAATCACTCCCAGGGCAGGTACAGCACGGGTTAGATACAAAGTAAAGCTCCCTCTACAATGTCCCATCAATCACTCCCAGGGCAGGAACAGCACGGGTGAGATACAGAGTAAAGTTCCCTCTACACTGTCCATCAAACACTTCCAGGGCATGTACAGCAGGGGTTAGTTACAGAGTAAAGTTCCCTCTACACTGTCCCATCAAAAACTCCTGGGGCACGTACAGCACGGGTTAGATACAGAGTAAAGCTCCTTCTACACTGACCCATCAAACACTCCCAGGGTAGGTGCAGTACAGGGTTAGATACAGATTAAAGCTCGCTCTATACTGGCCCATCAAACACTCCCAGGGCAGGTACAGCACGGGTTAGATACAAAGTGAAGCTCACTCTACACTATCCCATCAAAAACTCCCAGGGCAGGTACAGCTCAGTATCGATACAGAGTAAAGCTCCCTCTACATTGTCCCATCTAACATTCCTAGGGCAGGTACAGCATGGGTTACATACACAGTAAAGCTCCCCCTGTACTGTCCCATCAAACACCGCCAGGGAAGGTACAGTACGGAGTTAGATACACAGTAAAGCTCCCTCTACAGTGTCCCATCAAACACTCCCAGGGCAGGTACAGCACGGGTTAGATACAGAGTAAAGCTCCTTCTACACTATCCCATCAAACACTCCCAGGGCAGGTACAGCACGGGTTAGATACAGAGTAAAGCTCGCTCTATACTGTCCCATCAAACACGCCTGGGGCAGGTACAGCATGCGTTAGATACAGAGTAAAGCTCCCTCTACACTGTCCCATCAAACACTCCGAGGGCACGTACAGCACGGGTTAGATACAGAGTAAATCTCCCTCTACACTGTCCCATCAAACACTCCTAGGGCACGTACAGCATGGCTTCGATGCAGAGTAAAGCTCCCTCTACAGTGTCCCACCAAACACTCCCAAGGTAGGGACAGCACGGGTTAGATACAGAGCAAAGCTCCCTCTATACTGTCCCATCAAACACTCCTAGGGCAGGTACAGCATGGGTTAGATACAGAGTAAAGCTCCCTCGACATTGTCCCACCAAACACTCCCAGGGCAGGTACAGCAGTGGTTAGTTACAGAGTACAGCTCGCTCTGTACGATCCCATCAAACACTCCTTGGACAGGTACAGCACGGGTTAGATACAGAGTAAAGCTCCCTCCACACTGTCCCATCAAACACTCCCAGGGCAGGTACAGTACGGAGTTAGATACAGAGTAAAGCTCCCTCTGCACTGTCCCATCAAAAAATCCCACGGCAGGTACAGCACGGGTTAGATACAGAGTAAAGTTCCCTCTGCACTGTCTCATCAAACACTCCCAGGGCAGGTACAGCCCTGGTTAGCTACAGAGTAAAGCTGCCTCTACACTGTCCCATCAAACACTCCCAGGGGAGGTACAGCAGGAATTAGATACAGAGTAAAGCTCCCTCTACACTGTCCCATCAAACACTCGCAGGGCAGGTACAGCAGGAGTTAGATACAGAGTAAAGCTCCCTCAACACTGTCCCATCAAACACTCCTAGGGCAGGTACAGCACGGGTTAGATACAGAGTAAAGCTCCCTCTATACTGTCCCATCAAATACTTCCAGGGCAGGTACTGCACTGGTTAAATACAAAGTAAAGCTCCCTCTACAATGTCCCATCAATCACTCCCAGGGCAGGTATAGCACGGGTTAGATACAAAGTAAAGCTCCCTCTACAATGTCCCATCAATCACTCCCAGGGCAGGTACAGCACGGGTGAGATACAGAGCAAAGCTCCCTCTGCACTGTCCCATCAAACACTCCCAGGGCAGGTACAGCAGGGGTTAGTTACAGAGTAAAGCTCCCTCGACACTGTCCAATCAAACACTCCCAGGGCAGGAACAGCAGGGGTTAGTTACAGAGTAAAGCTCCCTCTACACTGTCCCATCAAACACTCCCAGGGCAGGTACAGCACGGGTTAGTTCCAGAGTAAAGCTCCCTCTACACTGTCCCATCAAACACTCCCAGGGCAGGTAAAGCACGGGTTAGATACAGAGCAAAGCTCCCTCAACGCTGTCCCATCAAACACTCCCAGGGCAGGTACAGCACGGGTTAGATACAAAGTAAAGCTCCCTCTACAATGTCCCATCAATCACTCATAGGGCAGGTACAGCACGGGTGAGATACAGAGTAATGCTCCATCTACACTGTCCCATTGAACAGTCCCAGGGCAGGTGCAGCACAGGTTAGATACAGAGTAAAGCTCACTTTAGACTATCCCATCAGACACTCCCAGGACAGGTTCCGCACGGGTTAGATACAGAGTAACGCTCCATCTGCATTGTCCCTCCGAACACTCCCAGGGTAGGTACAGCACGGGTTACAAACAGAGTAAAGCTCCCTCGACACTGTCCCATCAAACACTCCTAGGGTAGGTACAGCACGGGTTAGATACAGAGTAAAGCTCCGTCTACACTGTCCCATCAAACACTCCCAGGGCAGGCACATCACAGGTTAGATAGAGAGTAAAACTCCCTCTACATTATCCCATCAAACACTCCCAGGTCAGGTACAGCACGGGTTAGTTACACAGAAAAGCTCCCTCTATGCTGTCCCATCAAACACTTCCAGGGCAGGTACTGCACTGGTTAAATACAAAGTAAAGCTCCCTCT